>JAJLRJ010000006.1:37374060-37479060 GCA_024195265.1 Dendrophyllia cribrosa | reverse complement strand
CCGCATAGCTTTAGGGTGGGTCTATCCAATACGCTCAGGCTGCTAGGTTGTTCTCCGGAGGACGTTGCTCATTACCTGGGTTGGAAAAGTGGGGAGGTAGCCAAGCGGTATATGCAGGCCTCGAACGCTACTGTGTCTCTTACGCTTCTAGAAAAGGTTTTCCCAAGGGCAGCTTCTGCGACAGTTACCCCGGTTTCACACCCAGATAATTTGCAGGCGGCTGTCTGAATTTTGTTTGCTGTGTTTGCGGTATTACGGCTCCCGCTTCTCTGTTTTGTCTAGGACTAGGATAGGTTGGGGTTTTTTGAGTAATGGAGAATAAAGACGTTTGGGGATCTAGTTCCTTGGTTTTCTCGTTCTTCTCTGTACCTTATTTAGGCCTAGGCAGCGTTATGTCTGGAACAGGAGCGGCATCTTTCCATAACTTAGTTCTCCGTGACGGGGTAATAGGTGTGCAGTGAGGATATTTTACTACTCTCACTGCATACATAATTAGCCCGTAGAACGGGAAGATTTAAATCAGTTAAATTCCGTCCTGCCGGGCCTGCGTGCTGCCGCGCATGATGCCTTGCGGCCCTTGCTTCAAATAGCTCGGTTTTAGCCGCTTCCTGGCCAGTTCTACAGAGTTCGGTGAAAGTGGCGTTTAAGTTTCGCCCCTCCCACCTCCCCTGGTGGCGGTTGGCTTCGCCTTTGCGCTATGTTAGGCACGCCTATTGCCCTAACAGTCGCGGCATCTTTCCATAACTTAGTTCTCCGTGACGGGGTAATAGGTGTGCAGTGAGGATGTTTTACTGTCCACTTTCGGCGAAAAGCAGGGAAGCAGTTTTTTGAAATTTCAGTTTCTTTAATTATTTCAGTCAATTTTTCTTGGATTCGCAGCAGGAAGTTACAGAAGTATAGTTCACCTTGGCGCCTGTTTGACGTGCAGAATATATAGTATTTTGCTATTAGAATTGAGTAGTTTAATGCCTGACAGTATTTTGTATTGTCAAAGTAGCCGTATAATATGCTACCATGTTTTAAAGAAAGTCTTTCACGTGCTTTTTCTTTTGCCTAAGAACTAGTTTTCAAACACAAGATGGCGAACCAGATGATGACCTCCCATTGCTTTATTTTTATTTTGTCCCAAGGACAGTCGCATGAGCAATGGACACGAGGCGAAATGTCTCATTTCCCCCAGCTACCAAACGCACGAAATTAAACCCGACCAATTAGAATTTATGTGGCTTATCGCAAGAACAAAATTCTGTCGCAGCAACAACATTAACATTCGTTAAGATGGGCATGTAACACGAAGGGAATTGGTGCTGCAACTTGTTCCCGCGTCATGTATCTGCGACTTGTCGCCTTAAGTGTGTCCCGACCTTTAAGGTGATGTTACACGGGACGATTCGCAACGACGATTTTTAGCGGAACATGGGTGCACGGACGATTTTCTTCGCAATTTTTTCGTTGCGAGTTTTTGATTCAGCTTCAAGAAACTTGCAACGTAAAAACACGAATTTTGCTCAAGTTGTTTCGTGTAACATACCTGTCGTTAATTTTTTTGCTCTAAAAATCGTCGTTGGGAATCGTCCCGTGTAACATCAGCTTTAAGGCCCGAGAAAGCAAAGCGACTGCTCTCAGTCTATTACATGTTTTTTCTTGATCACATGCAAATACAAATTTTGCGGACTCGTAAATAATACTGACTTGATAAGATTTAATCCAAGTTTGCAAGAAGTTGTTTTCTTTTTTTTTTCAGCTTACGCGAAGCAATTCAGAAGAGACAGTAAGTCTTAATGTTTCTAAAAGACTGGGTTCAGACCACTCGAGGCCATAGTTTTTTTCTTGAAAATGAAACGCATTGCCTGCTTTCTGCGGTATTCTTGGTTGGTTAGGCCTACCTTCAGCATAGCAACTTTCATGTCCTCCACTGTGTGATTGGACTGGTTGAAATGCGCTGGCACAGGAAGCCGGCCATTTCTTATTACTCTTGTTTAAAAGCGAGACAAGCTTTTATACAATTCGCCACTTTAGAAACGAGAAGAAAACTGGGCCGAGTGAACTTTCGCAACGACTTCTGAGACAAAAAAGTTCCCCTGTAACGATCCCAGAAGTCGTTGCGAAAGTTCACTCGTCCCAGTTTCCTTCTCGTTTCTAAAGTGGCGAATTAATTATATCGTGACGTTATTACTTATCCAGTGTCCACACGTGCGACGCAAATGCAAATGCAAATTCAAGCGCAAACGCAAGCGACGTTCACACGTGGAACGCAAACGCAAGGAACGTAAGATACGCAGGCGCAGTTGAAGTTATCTTCCAAGATGGCGGACAACGCTGAGTTTTTGGCAGCAGGTATGGTTTTTCTGATTCTCGCATATCGGCTGCTGAAGGAACGGCACAGGATATTTCCTCACACTCTCTGCCAGTTTCTCGTCTGCTTTAATCGTGGAGGACGCCATCTTGATTTCAACTTCAACCGCGGTGGCTTGGAACAAGTGCTTTTCACCTTGCGTTTGCGCTTGCATTTGCGTTGAGCCCGGTTCACACGTGTGAAACGCAAACGCAAGTGCAAATGCAAATGCAAGGAAATGAAAATTTTTCCATTCCTTGCGTTTGCATTTGCACTTGCGTTTGCATTTTGCGTTGCCCCGGTTCACACGTATTTTCCTTGCGTTTGCGCTTGCATTTGCATTTGCGTCGCACGTGTGAACCAGGCTTAACTGTTCAGTTCTTGTTTTACTTTGAATATTTTTCCTGCGTGAAAATTATCAATGGTATAGTAAAATTAACTCACCAAACAAGGAAACAATTTAATACATTTTTTTTTTTGAAAAACATCGAGACAGACGACTGTCTATAATAAGTTAAGGCATTATCAACTAGTAAATATTAACATTATCTTCGTTAGTATTTAGTTGCAGTTAGAAAATAAAAGCCATTAGCACTACTTTTATATCAGCTGCTTTTTGTCAATTCTCGGGAGCGTATTGGACAATTTTTCGCGTAAGGACAGATGGAAAGTTCTCGAGCGATTCACGAACTAAAATTAACCTGGTGACGAATTCCACCATAAAAGCCATTTTTATTCAAAATGTTTCGCGTTAGCTAGGTAACCTATTAAAGGACAATTCATGGTAAAATTCACGAAAATTCGCTAAAATAAAAACAAAACCAAATGCTTTAACCTCAATAGTGTAAAACCGGTTAGATCAAAACAGAGTCTAACTATTTTTTACCATCGGAAATTGCTATGCAAACACTCCGTCCATTAAGGTATAATTCCTCAATTAAGTACCGTTGTATATATGGACAGGTGTCTTAACATTCAATACCATTATTTTTTGCAGTGTGGCGAAGGAAAAAAGATAATGCGAACATGAAAAGCTTTATATGTAATTCAACTACAGGTATTTCACTGAAATGAACCATGGCGACACTAAACGTTACTGAGGATGGAAAGCAAGAAAACGTTGTGGACACTTATTGCTCGGCAGATTTAACCGGAGGAATACACAAACAACTGATAGTACTTTCAGTTCTAAACATTTTCCTATCCATTGCTGCATTTTTAGGGAACACTGTAATACTAGTTGCTCTTCCAAAGGAGTCTTCCCTTAATCCGCCGTCCAAGTTACTATTTCGCTCTCTGGCCATAACCGACCTATGTGTTGGACTTATTTCGGAGCCCATCAGTGTTACCGGTGGAATCTCTATTGTGAACGAACGTTGGAATATTTGTCGCTATGCATTAACCTCGAGTATCGTTGCAAGTAATACTTTGTGTTCAGTATCTCTGTTGACACTGACTGCAATAAGTATGGACCGGCTTCTCGCTCTGTCGTTGGGGTTGAGATACAGACAAGTTGTAACTTTAAGGCGAACATATGTGATTGTAATTATCTTTTGGGTTCAGTCCATTATCTTTGCTATAATATATTTATGGAATGTCCTCACTACTCTATGGTATAGTTATATAGGCATAGTTCTGTGTCTAATAACCTCAACTGTCTCTTACACAATAATTTTCTTAAAGCTTCGCCATAACCAAATACAGGTGCAAGCTCATGGTCACCAAGAACAGCCGAACCAAACAATTTCACTGAACATAGCGCGATACAAAAAGGCAGTGTCTAGTGCTCTGTGGTTACAGTTAACATTGTTTTTTTATTATTTGCCTTATGTAATAGTCCAAGGCTTCAAAATCCTAAGCAACCCATCTTCATCTTTGTTTCTTACTAATGAGTTAACAGGGACGTTAGTGTATTTAAACTCGTCACTTAACCCGATCCTTTACTGCTGGAAGATGAAAGGAGTAAGGCAAGCAGTAAAGGACACAGTCAACCAAGTTTCGTGTTCATCAAATTAGTTCCGACATGATCATGATTGCATGCGATTTAGAGCAGTTTTCAATTGAGTATCGAAAGTAATTACACAATTGCTTTGGTTTTGCATTGCTACGCTTTGTGATTGGCTAAAAAATCTCGCGCCACTTCCTCGACTAATCAGAAGTAAAACCAAAACCAATCGTGACTTGCTCGCACGCGTTTTCCCGCGCTTGGCGCCGCCGACATGTAATTGCTTCGAGCTCTGATTGGTTCATTGGATTGTTTACGACTGCTCTGATTGGTCAGAGTAATTACTTTGGTTTTGGTTTTACCACACTCAATTGAAAACTGCTCTAAATAATAGTAAATAATTACATAATAAATGGATCTTACTTCCACTGCTTCCGGATCGAATTGGAATTTGGAAATGTTGATTTTTGTGGAGGGAGTAAGAACCATCAACAAACTCAACCCACATATGGTATCGCCTCCGGGATTCCCGCCGTTTTCGCTTTATAACAATGATCTATAGCTTTTCATTGTTATGTAATCTATAGTCATCTTTGTGCATACATAAAAAGATTGGATATTTTTAAATAGCAGAGCAGTTTAACAGTAAAAGTGTTCCTTGGTAAGAATTAGTTCAAGAAAATACCACAGGTTTACTATCCTTTGTTGGTGTGGTGGACTGTTCTTTTAAATGGCTGAGTCGGTTATAAATTTAGCCTTTTCTAAACGCGACATTTAGGGCTTATTAAACAAATGAAAATGAACTGAAAACGCCTAATTAAACATATGAACATGACGACGAACTTTGTTGCTCCCGATGTGTGTGGCTTCATAGCTCAGTTGGTATAGCATCGCACCGGTAAAACAGTTACTTATATTGCAAACAAAACTGCGAAGATCATTTTTTCGCTTTACATTCTCTATCTGCAGCTAATATATGATTCATTCATATACTTCATTTGTCTTTGTTGTTATTTATTTGTTTTGTCAAATTTCAAGTTAGTAAAACACTTAAAACAGCTGGTAAAACCGCTCTTGCAAGCTTTAAATCAGCTCAACAAACCAGTCACAACACTTTAATTAAATGTGTTGCCTAGTAATAAAATAAACCTCAAAAGATAACGATTTGGTTCAATAATTTAAGGTCTGCCATTTGCGCCTCTCCTTTTTATTGCTAATCATTTTAATCCAGCTTTCATGGAAAAGACAACATAAAATATCTAGCGGGTAGTTATTGATGTGACTGCGGAAGCACATTCAGGTTATCCGACTTGAAATGAGCGCTCGAGAAATAAGTTGGTTATTACGAAATAAGCGGCAAATACACAACTTATGTCACTTATGGTCGGTTTGGCTTCTCGAAATGCAATTTAAAAAATACTTTGAACGGTTCTTAACCTAGAAATTCTTCGTTGGTGAATAAAGCAAGGGTTTGATCACAGATCAATTTTTTTCGGATTATTAAAATCCTTTTAAGAAATGAATTGTAAATTTTAATTATTTTTTCTACATGACAGGAACTGTTCAAAAAACACTGAAATGGCTGTCTAATGGCAGATGGCACGACTAACAAATAGTTCTAATAAAAAAACTTACCTGGTTTTCCCGTCGCAGAACACTTCATTTCAAACGGCCCCTCTCTGCATGACGCAGAAGTGCGTGGCGTGAAGCTCTGCGGCGCAAACAAGCAAAGAAAGAGGCATGAGATGCGGTTAATTTTTAAGCTTGGTAGGAGTCAGCCGCGCTGTCTCAATTCTGACTTCAGGTTTATTTTAGGCACGCGCCCTGTTAAAAGGCGTGTCAGTATACAAGAACAGAACCATCGACCGTTTAAAATTGCCGAAACGTCTGAAAACTTTCTAATTGGCATTTTTCAACATTAACATTTTCCAGTACTAATAATAACCAATTACTCATTTATCTTCTAACCTTACAAAATATAGATGCAACATAGATTTCCATTAGAAGAGAAAATTTATTCTACTTTACATAACACGACAGTAACAGCTACAAAATTTTAAACATTTTTGAGAAAGCTAAAAGCTATGAGAAGAAACTGAATAGTTCACAGTCGCAGTTTTTATCAGGTCCCAAAATAGGGGACTGCAGTCCCTTGACCTCTACTCGGTTGGTGTTCGAGCTGCCCTCGAACTGTTAGGGTCGAACCCCGCTTTAATTACATAATAATACATAAATCAAATGAAAGTATATTTACGTAAGGATAATTGGCATAAGTCGGCCACCATCTAACTTAATAATAATAGAACTAACTTGACGAACAGTAAAGTTGTCTGATTATGTCTTTCACTGCAAGTCTTACTTCTCTGATTTTCCAACAATAGAGGATCGGGTTTAATGACGAGTTTAGGTAAACTAAAACCAGTGTAAACTCCCTAACGAGAAACACAGTTGTAGAGTGGTTGTTTTGCGTCCTCACTGCATCTACTATACCAAATGGTAAATAGCAAATAACTAATGTCAACTGCAGCCAGAGTGCACTGGACACTGCCTTCTTGTACCACGCTATGTTGAGCGGAGTTGCTCGGCTCGGTTGGTCTTTGTGAGCGTGGTCTTGGACGTGAGTATGGTGATGGCGCAGTATTAAGGCTATCGTCGTGTAAGAGATGGTTGAAGTTACTAAACACAGTAATGTAACTATATAGCCATACCATACAGTAATATGGTAACCCAAAAAAGACATTGCCGCACTGGTAATGGAGACAAACCAAAATATGATAACGGTCACATATGTTCGTCTAAAAGTCACTACTTGCCTGTATCTCAGCATCAACGACAGGGCGAGAAGTCGGTCGACGCTTAATGCCGTCAGCGTCAGCAGAGATATTGAACAAAATATGTAGCTTGTTATTACGCTTAAGGTTACTGCATAGCGGCAAATATTCCAACGCTGGCCCGGGATAGACATCAAAGTGATAACACTTATAGGCTCTGAAATAAGACCAACACAGAGATCGGTTGTTGCCAGACAACGAAGCAAGAGTTTGGATGGCGGATGAAGGGAAGACTCTTTGTAAAGGGCGACTATGATCAGAGTGTTCCCCAGAAATGCAGTAATGGATAGGAAAATGTTCAAGAGCGCAAAAATGGTAAACTCCTTTCGTATTTCACCGGTTAAAACTGCCGTGCAATAGATGTTTGCAAATGTTTCCTGCTTAACGCCTACCGTAAAGTTTAGTGTTGCCATTATCTCTGCAATATGAGCATCTGTAGCTTGGTTTCCTTCTTTTAAAAAATTGAAAACCCTTTACGTATATGGAATAAGATTGGGGATGTATTTTACGTCAAAAACTTCACCTGCTCCTATTTTATGTCAAATAATTAATTGCTTATAGCCTGAATCCAAGTTGGGATTATTTGCATAACAATGCCCGATAGAATAATTAAATGTAAGATCTGTTATAACCTCACATGTAATGTTTAAAACATCCGGATTCACAGATTAAAATAAAATGCAATCGGTGAGGCGCGAATGTATTCAACTTTATAGATAAAACTAAACTTATGTTTTAATGTCAAAATAGGCTAATAATTCTTCTCTCGCTCACAGTAAAATATGATAGAATATAGAAAACAAATGTATCCAGAGGCATGCCAGATAGCTAGCCTTAAATACCCAAAATCAGTTTGAAGTATTTGCACTAATAACAATGACTAATGCCTGATGGAATAATTACATGTGCGTTCTTATCTAATAGTTTGATATCACCACATTTATTTAGATATCCCGTTTCTCAGTTTTAATAAAACATAACAGTTGGCGGAGCCAAAGTAAATTACTTTAAGGCTCAAAGGCTCCATTTTTCAGGAAATCTGATTGCAAAGTTAAGTGAACCTACATTTTTAATAAATAATTATTTTAGATGGCAGCTAACTTCAAAATAGAACCAACTTCCAAGTTAAAAATTATTCAATAAAGAAAACTGATTTTCGTTATGAATGACTAAAATGTAAGGAAGCCTAGACTACCTAGTATTAATTTAATAAGAAAAAATAAAAATGTTGTTTTTTTAAAAAAAAAACTGCATGGGTTGTTGGCTATCATCAAATAAGGATCAGTTATTTATACCTTATCCTTTTGATTGTAAATTAACAACGGGTAGCTTCACCTAGATGGTAAGTAATCTAAGGAAAAGGTCAAATCAAAATATTATTCTAATTAGCTACTTAGCCAATCACAAACAACCATAATGGGGTTAGTTTTTAAAGAAAATGTGGTGCTGCGTCAGTGGGGGAGTGAAAAACCAATTGGCTGATAAGGTATATTGGTCGCGTTAAAGAGATTCAAAAGGCTGACGTGGGGGCTGGGACCCGAGGTGTTCTCCACAATTCATGCGGAGGGGGAGTCAATAATAGTAACCCCCTGGAAGGTATTTTCAATAGCACGAGGTTAACCTTTGAGAGGACAGTCTTCGCAGATCTCTCGCTTGACCAGGCAGCCTTTAAAACTTTTAACCCTCCTCCTCCCCATGTCCGGTCCATTTGCTTCTTGAGCTGGCGCTTTTAGACCCCACCTTTGCTGGGCATACTATCAATTCCTTATCAAATTTTGTCATTTGATCAATTTTATTGACTTATTAAAACGGCTATGTGTTCAAGGAAGGGCACATAGCCAGATTTATCCATTCGGTGGTTATGTTCTTCCTGCCCCGCAAACCGAGCTCAACATTCCAGCAATTCAACTAAAACTCTATTCAGTAAAAGGCATAAAAGGTATATTGGTCGCGCTAAAGAGATTCAAAAGGCTGACGTGGGGGCTTGGACCCAAGGTATACTCCTTCTAGGAAGGGATACTCCCTATAATGGGCTATACAGGGATGCTCCGCCCGAAAGGGGTACCTTTATTAGGCTGGAGGTATATGAAAGGGTAGAGATTTCACGAGTTGAAGTATATGAAAGGGTAGGGATTTTACGAAGAATAGGAAAGTGTAGGGAAAACACGAGTTGAAGTACAATAAAAGGTAGGGAAAACTGCCATTTAAGTATTATAAAAAGGGCCTTTCAAAATATATCAAAAGGGCGCACGTAAAGGCTAGGGTAAAGCGTAAAGGGGTAAAGGGGTACCATTTTCAATGAAAGGTATACGAAAGGGGTACCTTTTTCTGTCGAAAACGGTATATGAAAGGGTAAGGGTTTGGACATTGGGGCGGAGTATCCCCGTACAAAACTTTGTTGAGTACCCCCTCCCCCGGGGGCCGAAAGGGATATAAAGTTGACGGGGACGATCACGGGAAATTTCGAAAGGAAGCCCTATAAGGTACCAGAAATCCGTTTTGTGGCTTCCATTTAAGGCCCCGTCCACACGTATACGTTTACGTTCGTAAACGCATATTTTTGTATGCGTTTAGGCCTCCCGTCCACACGTAAACGATGAAAACAGTCACCCTAAACGGATATTTTTGAAAACGCTCCCCAAAGTGGATATTTTTCGAAAACGCCGTTTACCCGTTTACGTGTGGACAGCGTAAACGGATGTTTTCGTAAACGCTGATGTCACAGATTCGGACCCAGTCCACAAATAAAGAAAATAGAGCAGATATCCAATATGGCGGACTTATCTACGCATGCTCAATGCAGATTTGAAGTGTTTACGTATCGTTTTAGCGTTTACGTGTGGACAGGTGAAAACGAATCGTAAACGATGGCTGGCTTCGTGTGGATGGGAGCGTTTTAGATAAAAATATGCGTTTATGAACGTAAACGTATATGTGTGGCCGGGGCCTCAGTGGCATTTACACACGTCATTTCTATGATAAAATACGCACGGGCGTGCGTATGTTGAGTTATAGATGCACGCTCGCGCTATTGATTTAGATTGGGCGAATTTCCTAGCTATGTTATAATGACTACAGTATTCCCCCTAACCTAGAGGTACCGATTCTTTCTGCATTTCTGTTCATTTTTTATTCAAACACCCTCAGTGGTACGAAACCACGACTTCTAACCCCTAAAAGGTACAACTATCACTGTGTCACTTTTATATGGAAGTCCCCTCCAACGGGCTTCTTGTGAAGGGCAAAAAGGATCAGCATATTCACCAGCAATAAAGTAAAAGACAGAAAAATGTTCAACACGGTAAGAAATACGAGCTGGTTATGTGTATTCATCTCGTTAAAGCGGTCGAACAATTTTAAAATATGTGTAAAGGTTAGAATTACATTACATGTCTCCATAATTGACGATAGGAGTGAAAGGGTTAAAACAGTAAAAATCTACATTTATTTGGATGTTGTGAAACACAAATATCAATTTTAACGTGCGGCCGCCCGTTTCTCCAGTAACGAGCCATCTCGTTACTTATTTACTGACAAAAACACTATATAAAAAGATTTCAATTAAAATCAAACATTACAACATTTATTATTTTAGTCAGTCATTTTATTTACATTTTCAGTTATTGGCATAACAGCTTTCGTTTCTTGGTCGAATATCTGAATATAAATATTCTTAGTAAAAAGACGCAAAATTCGTATTTTGTGTTTTTTTACCCTAGGAGGTTCGAAAAATCGAGATTGCACTGTACCTTATTGGGCTCTAATCAGTATTTTTACTATTGTAAATACTGTAAAAGAGTTATATCTTACGTATCTTTAGTATTTAGACAACTCAATTTTCCTTGCGTAAAAACTTACCAAATAATAGAAATTCAGATTACAAGGCTTTGTTCTAACAACAGGTGAAAAACATATGATTTTCTTTACGATCACCAAAGATTAAAATATTTTTCAAGAAGAGAAAAATATAATAATTTTTACTGTAAAATATGCCGTCACATAACGTAATGCAAATTACAACGTTTCTTTCTACAGGGTCAAAAAATATGCTAGCTGTTGCTGCCTTTATATTCACACTTTTAATTTTATTACTCTCGCTCCACTTTGTACTGTGCTGTGTCTATTTGATCGCCGCCCAAATATTAATTCATTCTCTGGCATATATAAAGTAAATGAATGACTCGCAAGGGATTATTACGCTTTTATTTGCCTTGCTCTTTGTGCTAGAAATTGGGACCCGCAAACGAAGTCTGCTGAGTTTAAAGTAAGTAGCGTTTTCAGGATTTCATTGCCGGTTGTTTCCTTTCAAAAATATACTAAAAAATGTATAGCTCAATCACTAAAACTGATCTTCGCGTAATGGCCGCCGCACACTAGCCGATTTTTCATCTTCGGACAAAAAATCTTAACTTGTCGGCAAGCTTACGACAAGATCGGACATTGTCGGGCGATATCTGGCAGTGTTAGATCTCAAAACGTCTTGTCGGGCATTGTCGGCTAGTATGCCGACAAGTTAAGATTTTTTGTCTGAAGATGAAAAATCGGCTAGTGTGCGGCGGCCATAAAAGCCGCCTAAGTATACTCTTCACATTTTGACCCCTTCTATACTACTAGCTAAGCAATAAAATCTTACGTTTACTGCACAACTTTAGCTGATTTGTGGGCTAAAAAAAACTGCATTTAAAAAGTATCTTTCGGGCCCGATAAGCCTTCGGGAGTTTCGAGAAACACACGCCTGATCACTTTTGGTTTGGGAATCACACCTAAACATTAACAAAACTGTTATTTTTAGTTAGTCTCTCTGATTTTCTAATGTTCCTCTTGAATGTTTGGAGGCTAGGCATTGACCTCTGCTGACTGGTTAGTTTAAACAATGTAGCGCCTTTCGCTTAGTTTTCTGTGTAACACAAATTTATGGAAGCCCGGTATGCGGACTGTTGTCATTTCACACAGGTGTTTGGATGATTACATACAAGTTCAGGGTTTGCTGCAAAGAAAATAACAATATTTTCACTTTTTTTGCATCAATTTGCTGATCAATCAATCAATTAATAGATAGATTTATTTACATGTGCGCGTTTTAAGGAGTTTCCAACTCCCAGGCGTTATGTGTCTAAATATATGATTCATTGGTTGATTGATTGATTGCCTGACATAAACGTCATTTTTTAAATGTACCTACACAAAAACATCCAAGTAATTATTTCCTGATCAGCTGTTTTTTGTTTTTGTTTTAATGGAATCGTCACTATTGTGGTGGAGAGATTTGCACTTGAATAATTATGGTGTCGTCCACAATGTAACGCCTTTCCTGCAGTTTGTTGTGTGATACAAATTTGTGGAAGCCAAACGCAGTGTTCTCATCTGTCACAGGCTTCGTGAAGTGTTTCATTCTCTGAGGGTTTTCAGGGTCTGCTATATAGAACCAACTAACGTTCTTCCTGTCTAAAACATCTTCTTGTTGGTCAAACAAGGTAAACGTCACCTTTTTATGGAAAGGCCAGGGTAATTTGTCATCGTGTTCACCTTTCATTATATTAAGGAATATCGAGAGGTGAGTGTTTTTTCCAGAGTCTTTGCCATTTGGTCTACAACGTAATCTACATTTATACCCATATCTGTAAAATGGCTCACTATTTATCACATCTTTTTCTCCACTTTTGGCTTTTCTCAAAACCTCAGTGAAGCCACGGATCTTCCACTTAAAATAATTATGTTCTTCCTGACATTGCATCATTTTTTCAACAACATTGTACTTCTCCTCGAGTTTTCCTGTTATTGCTTTGAACTCCTCTCGAGAGTTATTTAACTGAACTTGCATGTTATTTAATTGAACTTCTGTGTTATTTAACTGAACTTGTGTGTTATTTAACTGAACTTGTGTGTTAGTCAACTGAACTTGTGTGTCATTTAACTTTACACAAGCCAAGTCAAGATGCATTCTCACGGCTGTCTGAAAATGGTTTTCAAGCTCTCTTCGCTGAATCTGTAGAATAAAAATATGAAACTAGTTATTATGATAAGCAACACTGTGGCACTTATGGTTAAATTTGTTAGATTCAACAGGTCAACACCGGCAAACAATTGCTTTTGATTGCGAGGTTTACAGAGTTTTCTTAGTAATAGAGACTATGGCACTTGAATTCTACTGTACCTGGTTTGATTGCGGGGTTCACAGAGTTTTCTTAGTATTGGAGACTATGGCACTTGAATTCTACTGTATCTGATTTCTTAACAATTGATTGCGGGGTTTACATAACGTTCTTAGTAACAGAGACTATGGCACTTGAATTCTACTGTATCTGGGTTCTTAACAACAACGCATCGAAGAAGGGTTCTTTTTGTTGGAACCATATTAAAAATTGCTAATCTTAAGATTATTTGGAATGCCTTCCCTTTTAAGCTGTTTTCCTTGAAATTTTTTGCTAGTTGTTATTTTCTGCTAAAAAAATCCATAGCTATTCGATTAACTTTTGTACTTTATTTTTTTACCCAAGTAAGTTAAGTTAGCAAAGCTAATCAGATCTTTATGAGAAAAGTTCACATGATGTGTCCCCAAAGAAAAAATATTATGTACAACTTATAAATGATATTTTATGCTCTTTGTAATTTCAATTTTAAAATAATTTTAATTTTAATTTTGTTTTGTTGTAGCCATACCCTCTCTTAAGCCCACGAATTAGAGAAATAGCATTGCAGGGTGTATTCCAATTTTAGTAATAATTATTATAATAATTTAAGGGACCTTTATATATTTATGCAGGATTTAGAGTTAGAGCGTTACAGTATTTGGGGTCGTGTCAATTATTATATTATAATAAATAATTAATTAAAGAACAAGAAAAAGAAAAAGAAAAAGAAGAAAAAATTCAATGTAAGTATAATAAGGATGCAATGTACAAATTAAAAATACTGTTTCTTTTTTCCCTTTTAAAGACACAATTTGTCGACCACTTCTTATATCCCTTAGTATTACTTTTTTTGTACAACCCATGTGAGCATACGGGCAGGAAATTATGGTCAGTGGACAATCCTTTTCAGTGTGGGTTGAAATCTGAGAAAAAAATAACACATATCAACGTGTCAGTTATCTCTTGCCGAAGGTGAAAAGTGACGGTTAAAAACTAAAAAAATACTTAGTTTGTGGCAATAAAAGTTTAAGAATTTTACTACTCCAATATTCCCTGTTATAGCTTTCAAACTCGGATTTTCAAAACACAGTTGTACGTTCATTTCGTATGTTTGGTAAAATAATACTTGTTCAAAAAACTGGGTTCTTAAACAAGGACACTGACTATAAAAGGGATAGCTCCGCCCCCTCTTTGTCACACCATCACTGCTTCAACGGCTAATCAAAGATGGCTGACTGCGAGCAACACGGAGGAAGACCGTTGCCCCAAGAAATAGGTCTAATTCTACCTTTACTAGTTCAATCTTGTATAGGATTTATCTTTCACGAAAATAAAACTAAAAACATTATTTGAATTTATGCGCCTTTTAGCATGAATATAATATTTTAGCTTTCCAAATTTGAATTTTGCGCGGTATAAACGGTTCTCCATTGGCGAGCGGATGCACGTGATGTTGACAGTTCGGTGTCAAGTGTGAAATGACTGGCGGCTTGGCCTGGCCAAGGTTCCTTTTATAGTCAGTGTCCTTGTTTAACCTACGCCTTTTGTCCCTACTCTTTCCTACCTACAAAGAAACATGTCGCACAAAAAGTTAAAAACAAGGTCACACAGTCGTCTTTTCGCGATTTAATTAAAATCTTACAATAATATTATTTTACTGTAGTTTTATTATGACTGCGAGTTTAGGTTCTTTGAAGATAACGCACTTTATTTTTTTCTGAAGCATCTCAGCGGTCCGGAATCCTAAATCCTTGAATCCGATTGGCTAATCGCGCGCTTTCCCGCGCTTTCAGCCGGTCCAGCTTTTTACGATACGGACCGGGGTTACGGACCGGGTTTCACGATTGCAATGACACTGAATTGATTTTCTGTTGATGAACTGCTTATATCATTGAATTTTCTCGTAAATTATGAACCCAGACGAAAGCTAGCAAAGCGAAAGTGAATTTTTATTGGCCAGATATAATATTTAACGACACAAACAAAGAAAACAATGAAGAAAACCGGCAAAGTTTCATCATAGCTGACATCGGCTGACATGCAAAGACCAGACAACACGCTGAAGATCTTAACTACGCTTAAACCAGGTACAAAAAGACTCAATGAAGAAAGACAGAACAAACTAAATGGAAGGAGAAATCAGCCGTAAAAATAAAGGCCAATTTTATTCCTCGAAAAGGCGAGTACAAGTTTCGATTTTATGATTTATTGATTTTATAGTTTTTGGGTTTGTTGTTGTTTTTTACAAAGCGGCATTTGTGGCAAAACATTACTATAATAAGATGCAATCTAGCGCTTTTTTACAAAGGTTTTGACTCCATTCGGTTTAAGTGTTCTTATTTTTCTGGTTGTGTTTTTTCTCCTAATAGAGATTCTGTGAATTTTTTATTAAAAAGTCTTTTGTCATTCTAGTCTTGTACTAGGTTTGTTGTCAATAATTTACACGCCATTTAGCGATCGGATTTTACGAGATAATTTGTACTTTCACTACATTGCTCGGTTTGTATACTTTTATTTCTCGGTTTTTACCTTCTTTTATCTAAATTCTATAAGTTTTCATTCAAGAAAACATGATTTTTAAATTAGAATAGCTCAGTTTAAGCTTTCTCCCCGCTATAAATAAATTACGCTCGACTTTTCTTTGTAATAGAAAAATTTGAAAAGTTTTTAAAGTTATAATTCAGCTTTCCACGGCTTCGCTGTAGGCAATCCTCACCGAAGGCAAACACAAGAGCCGTTTATTCTACCAAGAGACATAAACTGATAGCAATGAGTTCACTTTGCACATTAAGTTTTTTTTGTTTATGAATGGAAAGTTGTGAAGATTACCGAGTTAATTTAGATTTTGCGCGCGTTCTGTCAGTTTAGCTGTACGCGGCGCGTAAGAAACATTTCTTGGAAAGCTGTACATGAATGATTTTCACGGCGAATCGCAGAATTAAAGTAGGAAAAAAATAAATAAGTTATTTACCGGCCTAGGTCGGTCCGTATAGGAAAAAACTGTGCCCTCGGTCTTGAGTACGGCCCTCGGCCTACGGCCTCGGGCCGTACTCAAGACCTCGGGCACAGTTTTTTCCTATACGGACCTCCCGGCCGGTAAATAACATATATGTATTTAAGATAATTTTGAATAGCCCAATTTCGATATATTAAAATTCAACTTAAAACAAAAGACATCACTACGATGCTTAGGGGAATGATAGTAGGGATTTATGAGGTTTATTCCCCTAAGCCTCGTAGTGATGTCTTTTGTTTTAAGAATTTGGTTTTATCGACCGAGTCGATAAGTATAGGAAATCGTATGAACACGAGTGCATTTCGTGATTTATGGGCACGAGTGATGTTTTGAAAGTTCTCAAAATTGCACGAGCCGCTTCGGCGAGTGCAATTTGAGAACTTTCAAAACATCACGAGTGCCCATAAATCACGAAATGCACGAGTAGTTCATACGATTTCTTTTTTATAATATTCTCAACAAAATTTTGGTGAGGCCGTCACGGTACACTGCGCGCCCTAGTAAACACGAAGCGCTTCAATGGTTTCCAAGATTCTCACATGTTTTATTTTTAACCAATCAGAATAACAACCTTTTGACAGATCAACCATGCGTGAAATCAAACCATTGATCACATCATTTAAAAAAATATTTAAGCTTGAACTTCCAAGCTTTTGAAAGAAAGCGTAAAAGGTTCGCATTCATTCTGTAAAGTTTAACAAAAACAGTTTTAAGGTGTAGACTTCGGTGAAGTGCGCTGTTCTGAATCACATTGAAAGTGACTTGCCAATTGTGAAAGTTGTTTACGGTGAACGCATGGCCATGGCCGTTTACTTGTATCTGTTCTGTGATGGATGAGTTGCTGGATACTTGAGATGTTGACGGAAAAGACCACATCGGACCAGTGAAACTGTGGGAGACTACTTGTTGAAGAGGAGGAGCTTTGCTAATGATGTTGGATAAGTGCCGCTGCTCCTTTTCGCTTCCTTCATCGTAGTCGTTCAGCGAATTCTTATTTGCGTGGCCGGTCACCTGAATTATGGACTGCCTCTCTACGTTGGCTGCCCGAAGTTTCTTCACGACTGTCTTTCTTGCTCTGTGGTTAGTCAACCTTCAGGATTTCAGACTCTCAGGTTCGTATTCCAATCCATCTTTAGTACGTACTTTCTAACATTTCATCGAGGTTTTTGTGCTCGTAATCTTCAAGTTTAGGGTTAACTTTTCTTTCAGTCGCCCAGTTTTCCCAGATATTCAGCCACGTTTTTGTAGCTTTCGTGGCGTTTTTGTTTTTTGCATTTTCTTTGAACTGTTCAACAACAATTTGGTCCGATAAAGCAAACCGGCTGTCAGCCATTTTGTTTTCAAATTTGGCGCTTTCAAGTTGTTTCCATGGCAACTTTCGTATTGCACTTTATAACCTAATTTGCACTCTATAATCTATTTATGCATTCGTCATTGACCAATCAGAAACTGTATATTTTGTTGAGTATATTATAAGGTAAATTAGCCATCGTAAAAAGATTCGAGAAAGCTGACGTTTCGAGCGCTAGCCCTTCGTCGGAGCGAATCAAGGGATTGTGGGTAGAGTGTGGTTTAATATAGTAGGCGAAGCTACGCTATTGGTGGAAATTTGGTAACGTGAAAAACAAATGTAAATTAGTTGAATGAAAAGCGTTCGTTGATTCCGTGGGGTTTGAGAGTGCCTATTTGAAAGATAATTTTTTGTTCTAAGTTTTTACGGCTTTCTGTGTTACCCTGGTGTAGCGAAAGACCGCAGATTGTCATGTGTTGTTTAGAATGGTTAGTAAGATTGAAATGACGCGCGACTGGTTTGGATGCGTCTTTGTCATTTTTTTCAACGTCTCGGAGATGTTCTCGAAAACGGTCGCCCAGTCTCCTCCCTGTTTCGCCAATGTATATCTTTTTGCAAAAAGTACATGTTATGCAGTAGATAACATTTACGGAGGTGCATGTGAAACGATCAGTGATTTTAATAGATCGTTTGGGTCCCGTTATTTTGTCCGCGTTATAAATGGAAGGACAAGTGTTGCATCGTGCGCGTGCGCATTTAAAAGTTCCCGGTTCATCGTAAGATTTCAGTGTGCTCGTCACTAGAAAGATGCCTATGTTTTTGTCACGTTTGAATGAAATTAGTGGGGGTTGTGAAAAAATTCTGCCAGTTTCAAGGTCGTTTAGGAGTAATTTGAAATTTTTTAAAATGATGCTTTTGACTGTGTGATTGTGTGGGTGGAAAGTGAGGGTGAATGGAATTCTCTCGTTCTCTTCCTTCTGTGACGTTTGTAGTGCTGATTGTCTGTCGATTTGTTGCGCACGTTGTTGGCCCGTATTAACAACAGAGTCAGGGTACCCACGTTTTTTGAAAAACTGGCACATTTCTTCTGATTTGTTGGAAAAATCAGAGTGATCACTACAAAGACGTCGAAGTCTGAGAAATTGAGAATACGGAATGGCGTTTTTAACGTGTGATGGACGTGAGAATGAATGTAACAGATAACTGTGGGAATCTGTTGGTTTGTAGTGCACACTTGTGGATAAACTGTTGCCGTTGATTGAAATATTGATGTCAAGAAAAGCGACAGAGGTTTCCGAAATCTCCCAGTTCCTCTTTACTGGAAGAGGCAGCGCCAATGCAGTCATCGATGTAGCGGCCGTAGAGTTCGGGTTTGGTTCCGTGGTACTGATTGAAGAATTTGTTTTCGACGTAGCCTACAAAAAGGTTAGCATAGCTTGGTCCCATTTTGGTGCCCATGCCGACTCCATTTCCAACAAATTAAAAGAAATGTGCCAGTTTTTCAAAAAACGTGAGTACCCTGACTCTGTTGTTAATACGGGCCAACAACGTGCACAACAAATCGACAGACAATCAGCACTACAAACGTCACAGAAGGAAGAGAACGAGAGAATTCCATTCACCCTCACTTTCCACCCACACAATCACACAGTCAAAAGCATCATTCTAAAAAATTTCAACTGATTACTCCAAAACGACCCCGAAACTGGCAGAATTTTTTCACAACCCCCACTAATTTCATTCAAACGTGACAAAAACATAGGCAACTTTTTAGTGACGAGCACACTGAAATCTGACGATGAACCGGGAACTTTTAAATTCGCACGCACACGATGCAACACTTTTCCTTTCATTCATAACGCGGACAAAATAACGGGACCCAAACGATCTATTAAAATCACTGATCGTTTCACATGCACCTCCGTAAATGTTATCTACTGCATAACATGTACTTTTTGGAAAAAGATATACATTGGCGAAACAGGGAGGAGACTGGGCGACCGTTTTCGTGAACATCTCCGAGACGTTGAAAAAAATGACAAAGACGCATCCAAACCAGTCGCGCGTCATTTCAATCTTACTAGCCATTCTAAACAACACATGACAATCTGCCGCCTTTCTCTACACCAGGGTAACACAGAAAGCCGTAAAAACTTAGAACAAAAAATCATCTTTCAAAGCGGCACTCTCAAACCCCACGGAATCAACGAACGCTTTTCATTCAACTAATTTACATTTGTTTTTCACGTCACCAAATTTCCACCAATATAGTAGCGTCACCTACTATATTAAACCACACACTACCCACAATCCCTTGATTCGCTCCGACGAAGGGCTAGCGCTCGAAACGTCGGCTTTCTCGAATCTTTTTACGGTGGCTAATTTACCTTATCGACTCAGCCTATAAAACCAAATTCTTGTGCTTCACCTCCACCGACGCAGCACCACAGTTTCTCTAGAAACTAACCCCATTCTTTTGTTTTAAGTTGAATTTTAATATATCGAAATTGGGCTATTACAGAGTCACCGATTTGTAGACTCTGTAGGTCCCGGGTTCAAGTCCCGCTTTTTGACAACCAACTGGAGTTGTTTCAGGGTAATCCCTCGGGCGCTACCGTACGAATAGCCAACTGTACTCCTTTTTGCTTCTTATAATCGTTTTTGGGTCTGAGATGTCCACTATTGAATAAAATGTGGTACGCGATATCATCCGTAGTACACAACAGAACCTACCTCCTCTCTCGGGATTACAGCTCCACAGCTCTGAGAACAATTTAATGGCAATCTCTTACATCCATTCTGATGAACCTTAAAATGCAATTAAATTATTGAGTCAGAAGCTGAACAATTTGAGAACAACAATATCAACATACGTGACTCTTATCACAATAATTTAATGGGGATTCATCTGCTTACATTCTTACTTACAAATTAAACAAATACAACAATCGTTTTGTTTGATAATAACATAGCGAGAATCAACAATCAATTCAACTTTTGTTCATATGCCGTCAAAAACAGCTCGTCAATAATAATAAACTCTGCCCACCTTGCTCGCCAGAAAAACAGCCCGTAACATATATAACAACAACTCTTACTTCTGTTTTACACTGTGGATGTGACACGTCACAGAAAGTGCAACGAAGAATCGTCCATGGACACGTGGTGGTCACGTGTTTTTGTAGCTTGTTCCTTCTCAGGGTAATTTCACAGTTTTTGTTCGTACAGGAAACAACTTTCAGAGGACACGATGCTAAGTGGTTCTTTTCAAACAAACAAAAGGGAAAATATAGCGTTAATGTTTTGGGTTTGTTTGTTCGTTTTTGGTTGGTTGGCTGTAAGAATATGTTAACCTTATTTTGCCTGGGGGAGGGGGAGGGGGGGGTGGGTGAGGCACAAAGTGCTCGCGCTAACTTTCAATCAATCAATAAATCAATTAACTTTATTTCAACACGGTAAAACGGCTCAGTAAAACTGTTTTTCAGACATGCCGTGCACTTAAATATAATCTAATCTAAATGATAACAAATATATATATATATATATATATATATATATAATCAGTATACGAACAACTCAGTTTATGAGCACATATAGATTAATTAAATTGGCTCCTTCATTGTAGAGCACTATGTTGATTTAACCGGTGAACATCACCTATGCTATATATATATATATATATATATATATATATATATATATATATATAGACAGTTAAAGTGAGAACAGAAATTTTCACAACAAAGATTATGAGTATATATATATATAGACAGTTAAAGTGAGAACAGAAATTTTCACAACAAAGATTATGAGTGAAAAAGTGCCTCAGCCGAGAGTTGAACCCGGGTCTCCTGATGACCGGACAGATGCCTTAACCACTAGGCCACTGTATATATATTAGTATATATATATATATATATATATATATAGTGGCAAAAAAAAACTGTTATACTATACTAGTGTAAATAATACTGATAGGATTAATAAAACTAACTTACATCATAATATCCTATTTACCCCATAAAAATTTAAGCTACAATCATAGTAGACTTTCTCAAAGTCCGTTTTTCGTTTTTTCGTTTGGGTGGTCGGGCTGAGAACGGACTTTTCTCGCCTGCAGCGCGCCATTTTTTACCGACCTGTTTTTAGGTCGGCGGTGTGTCGGGGGTGTGGCAGCATTGATGTCCAATCAGAGAGCGCTAAGTTTCATGACATCATTTTCCGGAAACTTGATCCTTCGATCGCTCACGAGGTGTAGATTTGCGAGGAAAATTAATGTACAGGGGTGCAGGAAGACATAAACTTCGGTTTAAATAAGCTTGGTTTTGAAGAAATTCGAGAAAATCAACACAAAGTAGTTGAAGCACTAGCTTACATTAGTGGTCGAGATGTGTTTATGATTGCGCCGACTGGTTCAGGAAAAAGTCTCACATTCCACATCGCGCCGTTTGTTTTGGATGTTTGGCGAAAGAGACATTGTTGAAACAGTTTGCCTCGTTATTTTTCCAAAGACGAAACTCGAGTCTTGCTTAAAGAGTGTACAAAAGAAACCACTTGCATCTGCAAGAATTACAAAACAGCTGTCATGCATGATGCTGGAGATTCAAATATTTCAAACCGGATGCAATGACGCCATGTTTTGTTATATCATGTTATATCATGTTATGTAAAATAATTGCAAGGTGCCACTATTCCAATATAGACCGTGACTATCGCATAAGACTTGGATATTAGAATCTTTTAGTCGTGATGAAGAAACACTGTATCACAAGTTCTATATTAAAACGGCTCTGGAAAGCGTAAATTCCTCCTGTCAGTATCACAGGTAGAGATTTTATCCTAAGATAAAAAAAAACAACAACATTTAGAACAACAGGCCTGTTATATCTTTATTTTGATCTAAAATCTGAAATCTGAATATCTAGGGCACGTACTTGGGGTAGACTAGACTTATTCTAAAGCTGGGCTAAAATGCTTTTAGCGACGAGCAGGGTTTAGGCCTGTCACCTTTTATAACGACTATCCAGTCATTTGAGAACTGTTTATTTTACTAGCCCGATGCGTGAACCATTACGTCACACCCATATTTTCGCGGCAACAATATGCAAATTAAATTCGATTTCGTGCAGACGAAACAAGTCGACTCGCGACTTCGTCGCTCGCTTTTCGCGACTTCGTCGCGCTCTCGGGGGCTTCGCAGTCGACTTGTGGCAAGTCTACAATCATAGATGCGTGTTATAGAACCAGAGGTTCTATTTTTGTTCGAGAGCTCTTTTGAAGGCGGTTAAACTACTGAGTTCTCGTATTTCGTTGGGAAGCTCATTCGAGGCAATGGCACCGCGAAAGGAGAAAGATCGTTTCATGAAATTAGTTTTAGGCTTAGGTAGTTGCAGGTCAAATTTGCTGCCTCTAAGATTGTAGCTATGTACCTGTGAGGTCAGTTTAAACAGATTTTGTAAATAGTCTGGTGCTATCTTATGAAAGACTTTGAACATCATAACTTCCTTAAAATGTATTCAAACGCCATCATACTTTGTGACTTTTCCTAAAATTTATCTGGCAACAATATGATGACATTTTATTGATCACTTGACTTGATGTTTCCATGGCAACAAGATTTTGACAGCCGTGTTTTTTGTAATTTGCATATTTTTACCTTTGAATGAAGAGAAACAATGTTTATTGGTTTAACTTTTGCATTTGTATGTCATTTAGCGTTTATTTATTGGTTTTGATTAATTTTGAGTCAATTTGGACGGTTTTTAAGGGGTTTTGAAAAATTTCAGAAATCCAAGATGGCGAATGCAAGATGGCGGCCGTATAACTAATTACCTAATAACTACGTCATATGACGTCATCAGCCCAGGCAAAATAGGGTTAATTTTTTTTTTATTGAATGATACTGAACGTGTTATTAATATTACATAAATGATAGGTAAATAAATATGGTGTAAAATACATAAAAGAAAAGGTGAGAAAGGTGACAATAAGCAAAAGGAAATATATATACACATATACATATACATATAAAGGAGTTGATATTTTGACTATCCTATTTTACAGATTTATTTGCGTTTTTGATTTGTGCTTTTCTATATCGAGTTTACTTTTAAGAACGGCAAGGAAGGTTTCAAAGAAGTACTGGTCTTTCTCTCTCGAAGCGGTGTAAATGTAATGTTTCGCTATTATTAAACAGAGGTTCAAACCAAGTTGTAGGGCAACCTGCTGTTTTGCCCAATGTATCGGCCTTTGATGTATCCAGTTTGATCTTCGTTGATGAGTTTCGGCAGAAATTTGGAGATCCGACCAGCTATGGTTTTTGTTGCAATTTTGTAATCAATATTAAGAAGTGATATTGGTCGCCAATTTTCTTGATAAAGACGGTTTTTTCGTTTTTTTGGCACGACTTTTAGAATTCCTTGTTTCTGTGTAATATTTAGGTGACCGTTCTTAAAACCGTAGTTAAAACTTTCAACCATTGCGTCGCCTAATAATGGCCAGAAGTGCAGATAGAATTCAACCGAAAGCCCGTCGCTACCTGGGCATTTGCCTTTTGCACACTGCTCAGTAAAGTTTGTAAACATTCTTCTTTAGTGAGGGGCAGTTCAAGTTCTTCTTGCTCTCCTTCATTTAGTCTAGTTAAGTTGGGATCGTTAAAGAAAACATTGTCATGGACATCGCTAGTAGGCACCGCTGTGTAGAGATTTTTATAGAAGAGTTTTTGATGTTTTAAAATTTCATCCGAATTTGTGATTTCCTGTCCATTGTCTAATTTTAGCCGAGATATGTATGACTTTGAGCTTTGTCTTTTTTCTAGGTTCAAGAAATATTTGGTATTTTTCTCACCTTGTTCATGCCATCGTGTTCGACTTCTTATAATAGCTCCTTTAGTCCTGTAAACTGCGATCTTATCAAGCTCCGACCTGAGACGATATAATTTGGAGATGTTCTCTTTTGATCTATTTGTCACTAGTGTTTTCATCAAAGAGTCAATCTGATCTGAAAGTTTTTTTTCAATGTCTCTGCGTTCTTTGTTTTTCCTCTTGCAATACTGTACACAGAAACCTCTTATTTCCATTTTTATCATGTCCCAGGCGAGGCCTTTATCTTCGAGATAGTAATATTTTTCTTTATATTCGGGAATCTTATTCGCTAGTTGTTCAATGAAAGCATCGTCGTTTAAAAGAGAATTGTTAATTTTCCAGAACCCAGGACCTCTTTGGGCATAATCTTTAGATCTAAGTGTTAAAATTATTGCTGAGTGATCAGATAGTGTGGAGTTTGTAATAGTCGTATTTAATACAAGAGAAGACAATTTTGCCGAAACCAGCCAATAATCCAACCGACATTGTACTTTTAGTGCTTTATCATGCCATGTGAATTGCTGTTGATTAGGATGTTGGCACCTCCAGACATCCTGAAGTTTTAAACAAGCACATAGATTTTTTATTTCGCTAATTACGTTTTGTTTTTTGTTTACCTCGCAACCACCAATCTTATCTTGGGACGTTAGGGGACAATTGAAGTCACCTCCAATAATCATTTCATCGACAGAACAAGTGTTAATAAGAATGTTTTGCAAATTTGCATAAAACGTTTTTTGTTCGGAAATAGTATTGGGACTGTAGATGTTACACAAATAAAAACTGGTATCTTGTATTGTTATTTGAAGAAGTAAATATCTGCCTTTCTTATCAGCCGTGATATGGTCTATGTGTTTGTCTACTTTAGGATTGAATAAAATCATAACGCCCCTTGAGTGATTTGTGCCATGACTGTAATATACATCGCCGCCCCATTCCGATTTCCATACGGTTTCCATATTTTGCGTAGAATATGTTTCTTGCAGAAAAATTATATCGAACTTATTGTTGTGAAGCCATCGGAATAACTGTCTTCTTTTACGCATTTGGTTGAGACCTCTTACATTTAAAGAACAAAAGGAAGCGATGAAAGGAGTTGTCATTTTTTGTTCAAGCATACATTATTTGTAACGACAGTAATTTTGTTTTTGATAGAATAAATTTTGGTAAAGTTCAACCGATCTGTGAAACCTTCCTTGCTTACAAGTTTAACTATTTCAAAAATAATAAAGCAATGAACATGTGTAGCGGTAGATTTGTAGAGAAAGCAAAATTTTTGGTGTGCTAAGAAAGACAAAAAACCCCAGGTGTCTAAAGAGACTAAGATAGGCGTAAAATAAATCTTACATAAGCCTATGTAATTGAAATAAACAAACGAACACTCATACCAATATACCAATAAAGAAAGAACAAGATGGAACATGCTGAGGAGAAAGAGAAGATAAATAAGAACCTCAGTTCGGCCGAGCCATTTCTCCGCTACAAATCCAGATTCTAGATGTTAGGTTCACATGTTGATGTTGATGTTATTTAGATCCTCTTCGGATTGTACTTTAATAGGGTCCGCGTCGGGCGAGGATTTAACGAAGATCTTTCCGTCTAAAGTCCAGACGGACGTTAATATTTTGTCCTTCCTTTTTCTGAGCGCCTTTGATACGAGGTCTCGTCTGAATGGGGTTAAGTTTTCATTTATGTAGATACGATTTAAAGATTCTTCGGCTGGAGAATACTGTGGGAAAATATCGGAGACTTTGACATGTTTCAGTTTGGTTCTTTCTTTGTAGAACTTGGTCTTAATTTTATGGTTACAAAATTTTGCTATGATCGGCTTGTTTCCTTTTTTCCGCTGTAGTTTATGGGCAATCTCGATATCTTCTCGCACAATTTCGACGCTAATCGTTTTAGCAACACTGATAACGACATCTTGTGCGTTGACGTAAAGGTTTTCTGGAATGTCATGAATCTCTATAGAATTTTTTCGCGTGTACTGTTCCAGAGAATCTAGAGAGAACCACAGGTTTTGGGTTTCGTTTTCTTGTTCTTGCAATAATTTTTTGCATTGAGCAATTCTTCTTTCGTCTTCTGTAAATCTTGTTCTAAATAAAAATAGGGTTAATAGTTGCTGGTTCTGTTTATCACGCACAAATTCCGAGCAAACACTTTCAACGGTCTTTCAATTGAAAAACGGTACAATATAAGAAGTTCTCTATTTTTCCTGCACGTTAATTTCTTGTCGAACTGTACCAATCGTTTCCAGTCCCAAAAGAAGTACCGAAGGGCGAAAAGGACACAGAGTTACGACTTACATCTTTTGACCTTAGTTCTCCAGTCCACTGGCATCCTTCACTTGGACATTTGATAATGAAAGAAAGAATCTTCCGTTCTGTCGCTTTGTCAGGGAAAACATCCTGCAACAAACATATTTATTGAGTACGATAAATTGACTTTAGTTCATTAGTTGTCCTTTATTGTAAAATTTCGTGGCTCTGGTTTTAAAGGCTGACAACAGAAATCATCACGACTCAGACACATGTTCCGTTACCCTGCAAAATTGCGAGCAAGAATTGCACTCTTGTTCTTTGCAAAGTTGTTTAGTTGTGCAGTTTTACTTAGATGACACAATTTTTTTTACCATACAAAAACCTGTCCATAAAAGGTGAACAGCTATAACCTAAGAAACAATTCACAGCAATATTTGGTGAAGAAATCCTGGTGACTGATACAAAAAGGAAATATTTCGGAACATTTCCATAAATAAACCACGGACAAAAGTGTTTGCATAACTAGTTCAAGGTCAGTTTGCGTTTATTGCAAACAATGAACAGAGCACAGTTCAAGTTAAAAATTTTGATTCAAACTTAACTACTGTGTCTACTGTAGACCTGCAATATCACCATTTTGCTTAAGGACCCTAAAGTAAATAAACTGTATAAACATTACTGTAGTATATCAAAAGTCACCTACTTTGTCTCGTATCAAATTGTTGCGGTCCACAGGACAAATTAATGGTTGCCTATTGAGCTCCAACCTGTACAAATTAATTCAAAACAGAATATGCATGAAAACAAACTTGTGACTGTGCAATATTTTGACGACCGTAACAATTATATAAAAGGCTATTACCAAATGGATAAAGAAACGTTTTGAACTAAGCCATTATGTGTTTTCGCGTGACTTTAATATTGTAAGAGTCTAAAACAGAATATGCATGAAAACAAACTTGTGACTGTGCCATATTTTGACGACCGTAACAATTATATAAAAGGTTATTACCAAATGGATAAAGAAACGTTTTGAACTAAGCCCTGTTTAATAAATGAAATGTGTTTTCGCGTGACTTTAATATTGTAAGAGTCTTGTAAGATGAATCGTATGTGTAGAATGAACAGTTGCTCATCGTTAACGCCTGGATCGCTTTCCTTTTGTATGGAAAATCCGGTTGTTCCGGTGGTAAATCAAATGGAACAGACTTTTCCACTGGAAATTTTTCGGAAAAAAGGAATAACTTCAGAGGTATTCCTCTTTTCTCGTTTTTGCTGAAATGATCGGGAAATCCTGAACCATCTGCTGCCTCCCACTAGTGCCATGCTCCTTGATGAATTAAAGGCCATGTTTCATGTTTGTTATTGTAAATCGTTAGTACCCAGTCTCCTCAAGAAAGAAAAAGCAATTCCATGCAAAAGGAACACGCTCTTCCCGTTCAGTTTTGATTGAGGACAATTTGTCCTGTTCCTTTAAACAGGAAATTATACCACGTTCGGCATTCAAATGGAAAGCGCCCCAGGTTTTCACCCGCGAAATAAGCATAACAGCGCTTATGTTCAGTAAAAACGGGCCCGGCAAAAGCACAAGCAATGAGTACAAGCATAAGAATAAGGATCAACCTTAACTTTTGTCAATTTTCGTCTTAGTTACCTTGACGCAAATTCTTATTCTTCCACTTATGCTTATGTCGCTTGTGAAAATCATGCTTTAGAGTTGTCTCTGTTTGTTTATTAAACCAATAGATCGTAAATCTCCTCAGCAGCTGCCTTGGTCTCGTGTGCAGCATCGTTCACGGTGGTTGTTGTAACTTTTAAATTAGTATACATCACAATTCAGTGAACATTTATGGCCCGCCATTCGTTAAAAAATTCCGAGATTCGTATAATAAATGGTTCCGAAGTCGTAATGATTGCGAATTTCGGAATAATTCCGAGATTCGTTATAGTTCCGTATCTCTCGGAATGGTTTCGAATTTTCGAAAGATTCGAAATGGTTCCGAAAATGCCGGTAGATTTTCCAAGAAATTTAATGTAATTTCTAACAAACATACCAAGCGCGCCTGCTCACAACAGGGTCAAAAGTTCGGGTTTACCTCGGTGTAAGAACCTGTGACTTTTTCCTTTGTTTTTTAGCTTTGTAGTATTGTATTCCCAGTTGACTCTATTGTTTTATGCCTTTTGTATTCTTTGTTTTACGTCACTCGTGAGTTTCACAGGTTCTTACACCGAGGATGAGCCAAAAGTTCGTGTTCTTTCTTTTCGAGAAACGAACAGTGCGTCGTTGAATAAATTGTGTTGTTTATTAAAAAGCTAAATAATATTTCCGACGCTTTTTTTAGATTTTTCGCTTTTTTTCATTTTTTCCAGTCCTCATGTTCGAGTTCGTTCCAGTTCCAGTTCGTTTCGAGCGCGTAGCTTATTTGGGTAAATTTTAGCTTCACGCGAGCTTTTCAAGTCTCGAGTTACGAGCGGGCGAGCGAAGCTTTAATACTCGTACGTACTCGCCGCTCCGTCGCTCCCGTACGACACAAACGCGAAGCCCAACTCACTAGAAACTCCGGAATCACATGGTTTTCTCATAAACGAACTTTCACAGGACAGTCATGCATAATATAATTCTACATTTAGAACATTTACTGTCACTAAGCAATTCTAACCTTCTAAAGTGTTCATCAAGGCACTGTCTGCAAAATCTGTGACCACATTTCCCAGTTTGAATGGCCTCTTTCAGTGGTAACTGACATATTACACAGTGTAAATCTTCTTCGACTGCATTTACAAACTCGTCATCGTATCCACCAAGCGACGGAGCTGCTCGAGCTGCCGCCATATTTTGTATGAAGACAACTAAAGCCAGCACAACAATTCTAGAGTCATGGGTGGAGGAAATGATGCATGGTCAGTCATGCGACAGCTTGGAATGTATTAAATTTTCTTCTGTCAATCAATCTCGCGTCACGCGTCGTTACTTTTCCGAGAAACCAAGAGAGGTGACGGCCTCAGGGGCATGAGACAAAGCGCGGGCAACGAGCGCGGAGCGCGCGTGAGGTACACAAGGGAGGAAGAACTATGAAAGACGGGGGAGGGAAGGACAGAATAGGGCGTGATCAAAAGTTTTTCTCCTCGATCTTCTTTGCGGAACAACTTTTAGAAAGTATGACATGTTTGAAAACTCAATTTAGGACGCGAACAGTTAAAACATTGCATACCCAAACTCTTCAGCAACAAGGACAAGTGTCTTATCCTGTTAAAGAACTTTACGCCACCTTTATGGCAAGCCATGTTTACGAATTTCTCAGGAATCCCTGGAAGTCCGGGGACTACTCTTCCAAAAATGCTAAAACAACATACAACCGCAACTGCGTGTAATAACATCATTTACTTTTTTGCGTGCAAACAGTTTGTATTTGGAGTACCATACGTCATGATTCAGTACTGATCATGACGGCTTAAGTCACATACAAGCCTCTGGCACCCAGGGTAGCATGAACCTCCTCTCTCTGAAAAGTTACATCTTGTTCTCATATCTTGAACTTCGTTTTGCTGTATCTTTCGTGTTTAATAAACGGCTGTCTCAGGAACAACTAAAGTTTTTCCTGCAACGAATCTGCGTTATCAGAGTCGTTCATGAATCATGTCTAGTGTTTCTTCTAGTCTCTGAGTAGTCCAGTTTCTGTGATCTCAAGCTGCGTTTGAAAACTGATTACACTCGGATGTGTGTATAGAGAGAGGGGATACCCCGGTGGGGGGGGGGGGGGGGGGGGGGGGGGTACTCTGCAAATTTTTGGGTGGGGGTGTGCCGCTGCCCTGAGACCCTTAACCTATACATTCTAGACTAAACACCGAAAAACCCTACCCTATCCTAGACCTATTCCAGACTCGTTATTTTCCAGAAACTCGTTCACTATCACAGTTATTAGTTAACAGGGGTCAGTAAAAATGCCGTACTGCCCGCCGTACCAATTTTTAAATGCCATTTGCCAGTAAACCTTGTCTAGACTAAATTCTTCACGCAACTGATCAGTTTCGCTTAAAACGATACCCTATTCTAGACCAAAAATCTCTGATTACCATACCCTATCCTAGACTAAACCGCCTGAAAACCATACCCTTCACAGCGGCACATACCTATATAGCTCATATATGGGAGTACCCACCCCCCCCCCCCCGGGGGGGGGGGGGATACTCACACAAACATACAAGAGAACCTAATAAACCGCGGACCTTTTCATAATTTTTCTGCGATGAGAACAATTAATTTATTGAACACATTTTACTTTTGAAGGTTTGAAGAACTGTCATAAATCTCCACTTTTTTTAATAGTACCGCGAAAGCTCCAACTATGTACCCAATAAGCGGTATAAAATAAAAAAGAAACCATTTAAAAGCAATGGTCACGCGACACATTTCCACGGTATGGCCAAAGTCTTACACATGCGCATAGCCATATCACCTGGGCAGTGGCAGCCATGGACAGCTGTTCTCCACTTTTTTTTAATAGTACCGCGAAAGCTCCAACTATGTACCCAGTAAGCGGTATAAAATAAAAAATAAACCATTTAAAAGCAATGGTACGTCACGCGACACATTTCCACGTTAAATCGCTTTACTTTCTCAAACGTATCTCCAGAGTCGCGTACATGAGCAACATTTAATTAACTTTTCTGTTTCTGTTTCGTTTTCTATTTCTTTTTCCGTGGTTCCGACGGTGTTTTTTGTAGCAAGTGCTGGGATGTTGACTTTAATTACAGAACACATCCACTGTAATGGACACCTTCGGGATCATGATTTGGTGTTGGTATACTAGGAATTTCAGTAGAACTATCCACGAGGTGGCTCTTACTTCCACTGTTTCTGTATTGAATTAGAATTTGGAAATGTCAGTTTTTGTGGAGGGAGGAATACCGGAGTACCCGGAAGAAAACCCCCGACGAGAACTAACAACAAACTCAACCCACATATAGCATCGCGTCCGGGAATCGAACCCAGGCCACATTGGTGGGTGGCGAGTGTTCTCTTCACAGCGCCATCTCTGCTCCCCAGAGCCAGTAACACCGGGAGTTATTCTAAGTACATCCTATTCGCTGGGACATCCTGGCGGTAATAACGGTTAACGGGGTGTCTTTTATAGGGAAGGGTGCGCATATCACGTGGTATAAGTTGTTTTTATACACATTTACGCGGACCCTGTACATACATATCCAAGGAAAGACGAGAAGGAGAGAAAATGGTTCTTCGGCGCTTCATATTTTCATCTCCCCTTTCTCTGCTAAATCATTAACAATAGGACAAGAGAACAGAAAATAAGCCCCGGTGGAGATGTATGGTATGTTCGGCCCCCGGTGGAGTAGTGACCACCCACTATATATCGCATACTGTATTAGCATTGTAAGGTTACTAAGCTGTAAACTTCAAAACTCCTCGAATAAAAGTCGCCAAAATTAATCCTTTCATAGTAACTCGTTTTGAAAATGAGCATCTAACTACATAATAAATATAAATAAATATGATCTTCGAATGTTCAAGATGATTTGTTAGTCTTCCAGCATTCTGTCTTTTCTCTTAGGAAAAGTCGAGAGGGCGAAATACACGAGCGCGCGTGAAAGTCACCTGCAGGGAGTTGAGCTCGCTCATGTGTATTGCTTGAATAGGCCATTTGCACGATGACGTCATATGACTACAACTGCCAGAATCCTTCAGTTTTTTGTTTTGTAGTGCAAATTAGGGCTATTGTTATTTAAACCGCACTGGGATTACAAAATTTAAATAAGAAAGGAAAAACGAAATGAATTCTGGTAGTTGTAGTCAAATGACGTCATCGTGCAAATGACCTATTGCTTGGCGTCTTCTCTTGTTCGACTGAAAGAAAGAGTCTCGGGTGGCCTCATTTTTCAACTTCACTGCTTTTGTGGCGAAGAAGTGTGTTAGTTTAATAATAACCTGCGATTTGATGTTGCTATCGCTCACTCAGTTTCACTAGCATTTCTTTTATTTCCTTTAATTTGGATTCAGTCGCATACAATAGGATACAAGAAGTACAATAAGTCTCTTCAACAGACTCATTTTGCTTCTTGTATTTTCAGATGATCTGAAAAGGTAGCATTTATTTGAGAACAACATGGTGCACGAGTGCGCGCAAACATGTAACGGTGCACTCTGATGAACAACAAAAAGATCTAGAATGCTCTAATCGATATCTCTTGTGTCTTCCAGATTTACATATTTATATTTATTTATTAAGTAATGATCCGCATAAGAAGGATAGTGCTGAACGGCAATGCACGATGGAATGTCAACTATTTTCATTGTTACAACTAGTGATCTCATTGGTCTAGATTCAAAAACCGCTAAAAAGTTAAGGTTCAAGGTGCATTAAGTCTAATTTTTTTAAGGTTTCAAATATTTTGAGACCCAATCGCACAACATGCAATTTTTAAAAGATATTGTGTTTGGGGAACTTCATCAAAGAAGCAAAATTAGTAGCTATTGTCTTCTGCTATTCTGATTGGTTAAGCACGAACATTTCCTAAAATATATTTGACACAAATGGATTTTCTCTATTTTTATAATGAAATATTATGAACCATCAGCCCCTCCTCTATTCTTGAAACCAAAGATATTCCATGTGGGAAAGAGCCAATGCCGCAGAACAATGAAGTTTAATATAGTTCTTATGTGAAGCATTACTAAACAATATTTCAACAGAGGTGCCCAAATACCACGCAGCTCTTTGCTGCGAGCCCCCAGGCGAGTAGCACACTAATCTTTGGTTTGCCTGTGGTTCCTTGGGTTCCCTGCGCCTTATGTTGTGCGGCAGTCTCGATTTTTGTTTGTCACGATGATTTTGAGCAAGCGTACGTCCAGCGGTGTCATCATAACCTAGATGCGCCTGGCTCTGAATGCATCTTTCGCCGTCGCGTCCATAGCACATACTCGCTTCATTCTCGTGCCCAGAGCCCGCGATCCTTCTGGTCTGCGCCAGGGATCACGGACTCTGGCTAGTGCCGATTTGTAGAGCATGCGCAGAGTGCTCAATTTCTATTGTAAGCCAATCAGATTTGAGAGGATTAAACTCTGAGTCTGCGCAGAACGACATTCAAATTGGAACCGGCCAGAGTCCGTGATTCGTGGCGCTGGCCAAAAGGATCACGGCTCTGGGTACGAGAATGGTACTCGCTTCTATTCTTCGATTTCAAAGTAAGTGTTTCTATTTGCAAATGTATCATGCCAAATTCAAACTTATTTGTTGCTGGAAACATTCATCAAGGTCACGAACGATTTAGTGACATTTCACGGGGAAGGCAATGTTCTTTTATGAGTTTTTCAGCGTTATTACGTGCTCAGAGTTTGCCGATTGAACAATGGATCACAAAGAACATTCGTCAAGGTCACGAACGATTTAGTGACATTTCACGGAGAAGGCAATGTTCTTTTATGAGTTTAAAAATAAAGTATTTTATTGTATTGTATTGTATTGTATTGTATTGTATTGTATTGTATTGTATTGTATTGTATTGTATTGTATTGTATTCAGCGTTAATACGTGATCAGAGTTTGCCGATTGAACAATGGATCACAAAGAGCATTCATCAAGGTCACGAAGGATTTAGTGACATTTCAGGGGGAAGGCAATGTTCTTTTATGAGTTTTTCAGCGTTGTTACGTGCTCAGCCGGTTTGCCGATTGAACAATGGATCACAAAGAACTACTTATAATGGTATATAATTCGAAAATGATGGTATGGTAATTGACCCAATAAATAAATTTATGAAATTATCAAAATCTGTATGTACATTTACTGTTTCCGTTATGTTTTACTGCCCAGCATCTGCTCGCAGCATTATCATTACAATCTGTAACCTCTAGTTACAACCTCTAATTTCATTAGACCTGGATGTCACGCAGCTCTATTGTTTTTAGGGCTAGGGTCCAATGTTGTGTTGTTTGTTCTATTGTTTTCTCAGCAAATCAGAGGAGACCTTGTAAGAGCTGCGTACTGCCGTGTCTTCCAGAACTATGGCCACCAGTTAGTTACGTCATAAATTGTGCCGAGTTAAGATAAGTTCACCTTATTGGAATTTTAGATTAAATTAAACGAGCAGACTTTGAAGATTTAAAAAAAAAAAGACAGGACTGAATATATTTTATTGTGTCATGCATTCATTTGTCATGCGTTTTACACATGAGCCTCTGGCTCGGATATGGAGGACAACCTCATCCCACGCTTTGACATTAATAAATTGATTGACTGACTGATTGATTGATTGATTGATTGATTGATTGTATAGGCTGTTGTTGGGTGTCCCTGCAGAATTGCTATCCATGTTAGACAACAAGGTTTCAAAATTACCAACACAATTAAAGTGCCCCTATGATCAAATTTTTGATTTTGATATTTTTTTACATTTTCGTATACAATTAGACTTTCTTACTCATCTCGCCAAATTTCAATCGATTACGAACAAGAGAAGTCATTTTATTTTAACATTTATTTCCGAGAATTTACGGCCGCCATTAATCAACCTTGTTCCAAGGCTTGGTTGCGAATGGGAGAAAGTGACGTCAAAGACGGCAATATAAGTTGTAATAAGCTATTCACTTAAGGTGTAGTTCTCAGTGAACGCGCAAGGACTAACAAGATTATCTAATCAAGGAATAGACCTCTTTAGCTTGTATGTTTTGTTTTCCCAATGTAGGTCATATGATGTTCACAAGGGAATTTGTCCTTCGTCTCACGTGGCTTTTCATAAATTTATATGCATACATATGCAAGTGAAGAAAACAAAATTTAGAAGAAACAAAATTTAGAAGAAACAGTTCTCTAGGGTAACATTGGGAAAACAAAACACACAAGCTAAAAAGGTCTATTGAATAGTAGGTACTAATTGAAAAACGGACCTCTTTGTGGATAATGCTGGCTTAACATGAAGAAACTAGTGCAAGAAATTGTACGTTAATGAAAACTATTCTAATTGTAACTCTTGGCGGCAACCTTGAAGGACATTACTTAACCTAAGAAGAACTTAAGATATTATTCAAAAAGTACCTCATTTCTTAGACAAGGTATTGAAAGGAAATTGTCCCGCCAAAATTTTTATGTTATATCACCAAATGCCACCAAGTATACAACTTAATTAAACAAAAACATTCTACAGGAAAACAAAACAGAAGCAGCAGATTAGAGATTAAGTGCAGGATTGTAAGGATGGAAGTGGATTACTGCTCATCAAATTTGATTCTTGACAGGCGGTCAAGAAATCATTTTGTCATTTTTGTGGAATTTGACCTTTTTTATTCCTTATTTTGTCTCTTTGGTTAATATTTCTTTTCTTTCATCACTTTTCGCGATATTTCTTTCCTATTTCAAGATAATAAAGCAAGCTTAAAACAAGCTCCTAGTCATGTATCATGAAAACACGATATGTCAGCCAGTGTCCCTTTAACCCTTTAACTCCCAAGAGCGCAAAAAATCAAAATTCGATAAAATATCCCAAATTTCATTTTGTTAAATATTGAAAAACAAATAGTACCATGCAAAAGTACTGTCAAAGAGGTTTCATTTGAATGGTCACACCATAGGATTTCATCAACAGACTCAAAAGCTAGAACAAATGGTACCATGCAAGAGTGCTGTCAAAGAGGTTTCATTTGAATGGTCACACCATAGGATTTCGTCAACAGACTCAAGATTATAACTACATTTCATGTCTCCATAATTGACTATAGGAGTGAAGGGGTTAAAACAGTAAAAATCTACATTTATTTGGATGTTGTGAAACACAAATATCAATTTTAACGTGCGGCTGCCCGTTTCTCCAGTAACGAGCCATCTCCTTTTTAACTTATTTACTGACAAAAACACTATCTAAAAATATTTCAATAAAAATGGAACATTACAACATTTATTATTTTAGTCAAAGTCATTTTATTTACATTTTCAGTTATTGGCATAACAGCTTTCGTTTCTTGGTGGAATAGCTGAATATAAATATTCTTAGTAAAAAGACGCAAAATTCGTATTTTGAGTTATTTTACCCTAGGATGGGAGGTTCGAAAAATCGAGATTGCACTGTACCTTATTGGGCTCTAATCAGTATTTTTACTATTGTAAATACTGTAAAATAGTTATATCTTATCTTTAGTATTTAGACAACTCAATTTTCCTTGCGTAAACTTACCAAATAATAGAAATTCTAAAGACATTACTTTTTGCATTCATATGCCAAAGACTTTGTTCTAACAGCAGGTGAAAAACACCTAATATATAATTTTCTTTACGATTACCAAAGATTAAAATATTTTCCAAGAAGAGAAAACTATAATACTTTTTACTGTAAAAACTGCCGAAACATAACGTAAGGCAAATTAGAAAGTTTCTTTGCTGCCTTCATATTCACACTTTTAATTTTATTACTCTCCCTCCACTTTGTACTGTGCTGTGACTATTTGATCGCCGCCCAAATATTAATTCATTCTCTGGCATATATAAAGTAAATGAATGACTCGCAAGGGATTATTTCACTTTTATTTGCCTTGCTCTTTGTGCTAGAAATTGGGACCCGCAAACGAAGTCTGCTGAGTTTAAGGTTACCGTGTACCTTCGGGGGTGTCTCCAGTATAACAGCTCTAATCCAGATATCAAATTAAAGCTTATAGAGCTGGCTATCTAAATATGGAAACCATTTGGTAATAAAGTGAATTGTCGAATTTTTTACGACGTCTAAATCAGCTTTAAAACGCTATAACTCAAAGCGATTATTGTATATTTTGCTAATTTGATTTGTTCTCGGGTTTCCGGACACGAAGCACTAAAAAAACGTGTCGGCGATTTTCCATATTCAATTGCTGTGAAAAGTTACAGAATATTTTCGAAAAAGGGAGAAAAAAATTGGAGTGATCGCATGGAAATGGCTCTTGACCAAAAAGTTTTCGGAAATAAGAAATTCGCCGACATGTTTTTGTTGATTATATGTTAGTCTAGCTTCTGTCCAAATTTGAGGAAAATCGAACAAATTCCCTTTGAGTTGTAGCTCTTTAAAGTGTCCCCTACAAGCGAAAAATTAACTTTGAGAAAACAGCGCTTAGAAAAACATATTGCTTCATAAACAAACTCCGCCCACAAAAGTTATATCGTCATTTCTCCGTCAATTTTCACTATTTTTCGATAATTTTTTTTGGATGAAAGTTCATTCTGTAAACTTTATTTTGACGCCAAAAAAAGATCTGAAGGTACACGGTAACCGTAAAATAAGTAGCGTTTTCAGAATTCCTTTGCCGGTTGTTTCCTTTCAAAAATATACTGAAAAATGTATAGCTCGATCACAAAAACTGATCTTTCCTCGATCAAATTCAGTTTTTAGCCCTAAAAGCCGCCTTAGTAGCGGAGCTCTGCGGGCCGAAGGCCCGCGCGGAGCCCCATACTCATAGAACTAAACCTATGCCCGTCATTTTTCATGGTCATGGCTAGCGTTTTGCTTTTAAACATTACTAGAACTAATGGAGATTTGAATAAATTTTTCGAAAGAAGATTGTGTTGTCCATTTTTATGTGTTTGTTCATTCATTACATAGATTGAAAAGCGATTTTATAGTTCTATCTCCACGCGCGTCGCCTTATGCAAATATGTTTGTGTATTTTTGCAATTTTCATTTCCAAATCAGTTTCTCGGGCAATTTTTGGCAAGCAACTGTATTTTATTCGGAAAGTATAGTCGTACTAGTTATTGTAGACGGAGAAAAAGTTGTTTTAGTGAACTTTTGTACGGTCTAAATGTACTGTGCAGACGGTCGCGTAATACTGTTTTTGAGAATTGCTAAAATTGAAAAATAGCCCGGTCGTCAATCTTAATCTTAATCTTAATTCTTGTTTCACCTTAGTTAAGCTTGTTCAGAGAGCGACGCTGTTAGGCTCAGCCTATCTATATATATTATACGATACTCATTTCTCAAATTACTTTCAAAACTCTTCAGATTTTAAAAATAAAAAGATATTAAAAAGTTGACACTGGCTAAAAATGTTGTTTTTGGACGTTTCGGCAACTACTGTTGCCTTCTTCAGCAAGAGATAAAAATGCAAATGTCTAACGGCGTCCTGATGGTATAAGATACATGCAAATATTAAATCGCACCTCGAAAGAATATTTTGAGGTGAAACAAAAGTCTCTAGAGCATTCTTAATTATTTCTACAAATTCTTAATGTTATTATAAACATTTGGAAGCGCTATGTGTTCGTTTATAGCGTTCGTGTTACGCACGGAATGCCAAGCTTCAAGAATTAGTCTTTGTCGCCATGCCGATGATGTCAACAATTTCGACACTCGTCAAATCTATTTGGTGGCTGTGGAGCATGTGGTGTTTGGCCAACAAAGAGTTTTTATCCAATGTTGCTATAGCCTTTGCGTGCTCTTTCACGCGTGATTTTAGCGCGCGCGATGTCTGACCAATGTAAACACAATCACAATCTTTACATTTGATCTTATACACGATTCCTCTGGTGGCCTCTTTCTCGATCTTGTCTTTTGGCTTTTGGCTTTTAAGAATTTGTAGAAATAATTAAGAATGCTCTAGAGACTTTTGTTTCACCTCAAAATATTCTTTCGAGGTGCGATTTAATATTTGCATGTATCTTATACCATCAGGACGCCGTTAGACATTTGCATTTTTATCTCTTGCTGAAGAAGGCAACAGTAGTTGCCGAAACGTCCAAAAACAACATTTTTAGCCAGTGTCAACTTTTTAATATCTTTTTATTTTTAACATGCCTGGCTACACACCAAACATTTTTATCTTCAGATTTTGACCCCTTCTATACTAGTAGCTAAGCAATAAAATCTTACGTTTACTGCACAACTTTAGCTGATTTGTGAGCTAAAAACTTCCACGTCTTTCGTTAGAAACTACATTTATAAAGTATCTTTCGGGCCCGAAAAGTCTTCGGGAGTTTCGAGAAACACACGCCTGATCACTTTTGGTTGGGGAATCAGGGAATCACACCTAAACAATAACAAAACTGTTATTTTTAGTTAGTCTCTCTGATTTTCTAATGTTCCTCTTGAATGTTTGGAGGCTAGGCATTGACCTCTGCTGACTGGTTAGTTTAAACAATGTAGCGCCTTTCGCTTAGTTTTCTGTGCAACAAAAATATGATTCAAATATATGGAAGCCTGGCCTGCGGACTGTTGTCATTTCACACAGGTGTTTGGACGATTACATACAAGTTCAGGGTTTGCTGCAAAGAAAATAACAATATTTTCACTCTTTTTCGCATCAATTTGTTGATCAATCAATTAATAGATAGCTTTATTTACATGTGCGCGTTTTAACGAGTTCCTAACTCCTAGTCGTTGGCTGTGTTTTCACTAGGCCGATTAACTAGCTAAACATTCTTCCTAGGTGTTTGTTTACAGACCGACATTAGCTAGTTAAACATGACATCTGTTTTTACTCGGAAATTTTAAGCCACTAATAACTCGGAAGATTCAAATTACAAATCCGCGCAACTTTCAAAAATGGCGAGAGAGGAAGCGCTTTAGCGCTTTAAATTGTAAAACGGCGAAAGAATTGGGAAGTGTTTTGCAATTCGTCAGCCATGTATACAAGCATACAAGGTTTTGTTGCGAAAGAACCACGACGCGAGCGTCTGGAAAATAATTTTGCCAGATTGTTTGGCAGGCATCTGTCACTACACGCGATGCGATTGGCTGCGGTATTTGTCGGGACAAGTTAAACGATCTTGCGAGGTAGTATAACTCTGCGTGAGTTTCCTGTCGTAAAGGCGAGAAAACCCGTTGTTTTCCCTTGTGAAAACAGTTGGCATTGTTAACTCGCTAAACACTAGACAAAGTGTTTTCACTGTATTTCCGGACTTTTTTTACTTTATCTAGCTAAAATTGTCCTAGTGAAAACACAGCCGTTATGTGTCTAAATATGATTCATTGGTTTATTGATTGATTGACTGACATAAACGTCATTTTTTTAAATGTACCTACACAAAAACATCCAAGTAATTATTTCCTGATCAGCTGTTTTTTGTTTTTGTTTTAATGGAATCGCCGCTATTGTGGCGGAGAGATTTGCACTTGAATAATTATGGTGTCGTCCACAATAAAACGCCATTTTCGCAGTGTGTTGTGTGATACCCAACTTTTTACGCCACACCCAATGTTCTCATCTGTCACAGGCTTCGTGAAGTGTTTCATTATCTCAGGGTTTTCTGGGTCCGCTATAAAGGACGAACTAACGTTCTTCCTGTCGAAAACATCTTCTTGTTGGTCAATCAAGGTAAACTTCACCTTTTTTCGGAAAGGCCAGGGTAATATGTTATCATGTTCACCTTTCATTATAACAATGAATAATGAGAGGTGAGTGTTTTCAGAAAGGCCAAAGCCATTTGGTCTACAACGTAATCTACATTTATACCCATATCTGTAAAATGGCTCACTATTTATCACATCTTTTTCTCCACTTTTGGCTTTTCTTAAAACCTCAGTGAAGCCACGGATCTTCCACTTAAAATAATTATGTTCTTCCGAACATTGCATCGTTTTTTCAACAACATTGTACTTCTCCTCGAGTTTTCCTGTTATTGCTTTGAACTCCTCTCGAGAGTTATTTAACTGAACTTGCGTGTTATTTAATTGAACTTCTGTGTTATTTAACTGAACTTGTGTGTTAGTCAACTGAACTTGTGTGTCATTTAACTTTACACAAGCCAAGTCAAGATGCATTCTCACGGCTGTCTGAAAATGGTTTTCAAGCTCTCTTCGCTGAATCTGTAAAATAAAAATATGAAACTAGTTATTATGATAAGCAACACTGTGGCACTTAAGGTTAAATTTGTTAGATTCAACAGGTCAACACCGGCAAACAATTGCTTTTGATTGCGAGGTTTACAGAGTTTTTTTTTGGTAATAGAGACTATGGCACTTGAATTCTACTGTATCTGGTTTGATTGCGGGGTTTACAGAGTTTTCTTAGTAATGGAGACTATGGCACTTGAATTCTACTGTATCTGGTTTGATTGCGGGGTTTACAGAGTTTTCTTAGTAATAGAAACTATGGCACTTGAATTCTACTGTATCTGGTTTCTTAACAATTGATTGCGGGGTTTACAGAGTTTTCTTAGTAATAGAGACTATGGCTCTTGAATTCTACTGTATCTTGTTTCTTAACAATTGATTGCGGGGTTTGCAGAGTTTCTTAGTAATAGAGACTAAGTCTATGGCACTTGAATTCTACTGTATCTGGTTTCTTAACAATTGATTGCGGGGTTTGCAGAGTTTTCTTAGTAATAGAGACTATGGCACTTGAATACTACTGTATCTGGTTTGATTGCGGGGTTTACAGACTATGGCACTTGAATTCTACTGTATCTGGTTACTTAACAATTGATTGCGGGGTTTACAGAGTTTTCTTAGTAATAGAGACTATGGCACTTGAATTCTACTGTATCTGGTTTCTTAACAATTGATTGCGGGGTTTACAGAGTTTTGTTAGTAATAGAGACTATGGCACTTGAATTCTACTGTATCTGGTTTATTAACAATTGATTGCGGGGAGTAGGTAAGTAGATAGGAAAGAAGGGTTCTGGCACACTCTTCAACCGCCCCTTTTTAACACAATTTCTAATTCTTTTCACTTTTCTCCTACTTTCATCACTAACTCATAATTTGCATGCGATCGCATGAAAATTGTTCCAAATTTACATATCCTGACTCATAAAAATTAACAAAATCATCAAAAAAAAGCTGCTAAATTTTCAGCATTTTACAAATTCTCTGCAAAAAATCATCGTACAATTATTTAAAAATCAACAAAATCCATCTTGTTCACAAAAAAATTCTCATAAAATCAAACAGATACATTCGTTAATGAAAAATTCTCATAAAATCAAACAAATCCATCAGTTCCCTTAAAATCCTACAAAATTCATCAGAAATGAATTTTGTTTGAAAAACAGCGGTTGAAGAGTTTGCCAGAACCCTTCTTTCCTATCTACTATTGTGAAGAGTAGGGAATAAAGAAAGATAAAATTTATCCCAAGAAAACTTGGGAATAAAATTGATTTGATTCCCCAGAAAATTTGGGAATCAAATCAATTTTATTTCTTTCTTTTCAAATCAAAACTTTTATTGGAAAGAAAAATAAAAAAATGAATTTGTTTTTTTTTATTTTTCTTTCCAATAAAAGTTTTGATTTGAAAAAGATTTTTCTCCAAATTAATTTCATTTAGGGGAAGATCTCCTTTCAAAATTAATTTCATTTTTTTTTTTCTAACTAAAATCTATTTTTTCATGAAGTTTTATGTTGAAGATAGGCTTATTTCTCTTTTTTCCCCTCTGTTTATTTCCTATAATTTAGTCCACTCTTTTCAGGAAATAAATATATAAAATCTTATTTTATTTTTTTATTTCGTTTTTATATTTATCTAAAATGGCGAAACAAACAGACAAACATTTTACAATTTCAGATGGAAAAAAAACCAAAACATTCACCTCTATCAATTCTGCTGCTAAAGAATTTAACATTTCAAATTGTGCAATCACAAATGCTCTGAAAAAAGGAAACACATCTATCACCAGAAGATCGGATAAGAAAAAATTCTTTCTCGGAGAACCAAAACCAAAATCAAAACAATCAGAGACAGAATTTTCTTCACTCCCAATGGATGAGGAATGGTTTGATAAATTCAAGATAGTTGTTTCAAACATGGATGAGTTTGGTAAAGGGATTGTTAATATATTATTTATGGATGAGGACATCGCATTTGATTGGAAAAAAAGAGAAATTTTATATAATGAGGAAACTGTTTCATTTTTCAAGATTATCTCCGTTATCTGTAAAGTAGCATTTCCGATTAACAGAGATTATTGTTTGGAAGAACAGAATAAAAAATTATCTGTTGGGGAAAAAAATGCAATTGACTTGAAACGATTGAATTTCATTTCCAAAATGAGGAAAAATGAAAGAACCTTTCAAGTGGATTTGTTCAATAAAATCAAGAAATATAAATGAAATCTATTTCACAGCTGAAAATCAATGACTAATAGCTAAAGTTTTCCAAAAAAAAAAACTTTTTCTCCTGAAAAAGTTTTTTATTTCAAATTTGCTTCATCAACCACTTTTTATCCTTTTGGAGGAGGAGAAGGAGAAGAAGACAATCTCCAATGACCAATAGCTAAAGTGTTCACTCCATCATCCATTACAACTCTCTTGTCATCATAAGCACTCAAAGCCACTTTCAAAATCTGCTCAGTGAAAATCTCATGCAGATGTGATCGGAGAGAAACATTTTTCATTGGAGGAAATTTTTCACCATGAAGAACGCGTACAAAATCTTCATGTGAAATCTTATTCCTGACAACATTCTTTTTTGTTCCCTTTGCTTTCTTGATTCCTTTTCCCTCATCCATCTTTATGGAATAACATTTTGCTCTCAATCCAGCAAATTCATGAATGATTTTTCCTCCAGCTTCATCTTTAAGCATTCCTAAAATTTTCTTGTTTTTCCCAACGGGAAAACCATTTTTCACAGCGAAATGATCTTTTGGATATCCAGATGTGTCAAACCATTTCTCAACATCTCCAGCAGTATCAGCAAAGAAATCATCAGTTTCAATCTCTAAAATAAGGGAATCTGTATCAGAATAAAGAACTTTCACATTCTCCCACTTTTTTTTCACATAACCATAATGAAATTTGAACATATGAATTTTGGAGAGATCAAGAATTGCTGCTCCAACAAAGATTGGTTTATTCAAAACAACTTTTGTTTTCCTCATATGAACAGCAGCAACTTTATCTCCAAATTTAGCCGCGTGTTTGAAGTTGATTTTTTTCACCAAGTTTGCTTTTTTCTTCCTGTCATTCACCAGTTTCATATCAATTCTATTCCTGACATTTTCCATGGTTTTCCCGTAAACAGCATTGCTTGCCAGTTTGAAAAGATCTTTCTCAAAATCGTTTTTGGCTGCTGTTCTCAGTTTCGTATTCCATTCAATGAAAGGTTTCATGAAAGCTTCTTCTCCGAATCCAATTCCTCTCCAAATCTTTTTCAGTTTCATTCCCAAGGAAAGAAAGAGTCTCAAACTCCTTCCATCCAAAACCATTTTTTCCTTATCCATCAAGTTGGGAATTAACTTTTTGAATCCCCCAACTTCCAAAAGTTCTGGCGCTAAAGGAAAATCATTATGGAAATCATGATTTTCTTTTGGATATTCCAAGTCAACTTCCAAAACACATCCATAACCTTTCTCATCAACAATCTTCTCCCATTTCTTCAAAACCCCTTCACTCAACCATTCAAATCCTCCCACAGGGAGTGGTTGCACCATCGCAGTTGGATAAAGGGAATTTGCATCGAGATAAACGATGAACTTTGATGGTTGGGAAGGATCAAAATCTTTCATAAATTTGTTGTTTGCCTGAGAAAATCTGTGAAAGACTGTGGAAACTCCTCCACGAATTTGCCTTTCAAAAAACCGAAACATTTCCACATCTCCTTCACAAATCAATTCCAACTCAACTCCTGTCATCTTCAACATAGCATCCCAAAAGAAAGAGGGGGCAGTCAAAAACCATGCGGGGTCCAACAGATAGTTTTCCAACAAAACTTTCCTAAAATTTTCCACCACATCTGTCAGGAGAAAAACATCCGTCTTCAAATAGAGATCATGATATTCTCCCATGTTAGACATCCCAAATTTTCTCCAGACATTTTCAGCATGAGCAAAATCTTCATCTGAAATTCCTTCTCCAGACAACTGGGAGAAAAAAGCATCTTTCCCAGGAAGTTCACAATTAAATTTCTCAAATGAATCCATGAATTCATAGGGAAAAACTCCTTTTCTGGAAAGCAAATCAACTTCATCATCATTTGGGAAAAATCTTTTCAAACAATGCAAATCATTTTTTCCCAAATTTCCAACAAGATTTGCCAAAGAAGAATTCATAAATTTCAGGGAGTCAACAAAGCGAATCTCATGTTTCAAATCATGTTTTTTTCCCTCTTCATCTTCAAATGTTCCCCAAACAATTTTCAGTGAGAAAGAAATATATTTTTCGTCATTGTTTGGGATTGCATCAATCTCTCCAAATTCATTTCCCATGTTTTTGATGAAAAGATGGGAATCATATCCATCTAAATTGTGAATGAAGACTGGAGTGAAATCTGGCACTTTCGCTTGCAAATTACAATATTCATGAGCAGCTCCACGAAATTCTCCAGTCAGATGACAATGATCAGCAACTTTTTTTTCCTCAATCTTTTTCCTGCAAAGCCAACAAATATCAGTTTTCTGGAATGCTTCCTTTTCTCCTTTCTTCCAAAGAATTCTCTTCCAATTTTTTCTCAGCATTGGTCTTCGCACATCATTCAGAATCCATTTCACCTGATCAACTAATTTCACCAGAAACTCTCTCCCAACATCATCTCCTTCTTTTCCACGAAAGAAAACTGGGGAGAAATCAACCCCAACTTGACTCACAGGAAGAAAACAAAAGCTGCAGGGAACATGATGCTGAATTTGCTCTGTTTTTTCCCCAATTTTCTTTTCTGTTTTCTCCAAAATCGACTCAAAATCAGCGTAGATGACAAAGGGAACGGTTGTTGCGCATTGAACTTTCTTGAATTTCATGATTGATTTTTCTGGAGGGAGAACAGCTTTCACTCCATCATCCATGCAAAATTCTTGATGAACATCAAGTGTTTTTTTAGAGTTAAATGAATTGAGACAACCATCACAAACATGCCTTTGGTTTTTGTTTTTGGAATCTTCTCCAAACCACAATCGATTTAAATTCTTCACCAAAGCGAAATGTTCATTTTCTCCGCTTTTCAGTTTGAAAAGAATCACATGATTCTCTTTCTTTTCCCTTGCTTTTTTCAAAGTCACGATTTGTTTCCCATCAACAATCCCCAAGACATTCACAGAAATGTTATTTTGTCTTTCAAATCTGTCAATGTCTCTCCATGAAATGGGGAATGAAATTCCTTCCCAATTGAATTCTTCGCATTGTTTTCTCAACAAAGGAGTGATTCTTTGTGGGTTTTTCTCCACAGGATTTTTCCATCTTCCAATGCACCACTTGAAGCACTCATCATCATTTTCATTTTTCATGTTTGTTAAAGCTTTTTTTGCAGCAAGCCAATCAGGAAGTGGAATGAATTTTCCAACAGTTATTTCATCCAGATGAATTTCCAATCTTTCAACTCGTAAGAATCTCCAGTTGCTTCTTCCCCTTTGGAAATTCCGCATGTTTTCCAACATTCTCTCATTCATTTCTCTCAGCAATTTTTCCAAGTCAGTTCCCTCAAAAACTTCTTCAACCAGGGAAGAAAAGAAGGCATCATTTTCAATGGCTGTTCCCTGCGCCAAATCATGAGAAATCATTCTGCAAACCAAAACCATTTTCACTTTGAACCCAAAATGTTTCTTCAGAATTTCAACCACATTTCCTTTCACATTCTTCAAGAATCCTTCTGCGGAATATCCTTCTTTTCCATTTATAATAAAAGTCGATCCACCCAACCCCGGTTTTTCTTCAATATCAAACTCAGGTCTCTTCAGCATTTCTCCAATCTTTGTGTTTAACTTCAAAAGTTTTTCCCGAGCTTTTTCCTTCAGATTCCAATCAACTCTTTTTTTTATCTTTCCAAACCAGGAATTCATTGAATCAATGGATGACTCAATAATGTTTGGCACTCTTTCTGGAAGAACTTTTTGTTCAGTTGATTTCACTTCAGGAAAAGATGTTTTCTTGATGATTTTTCTCTGTGGATTTTGCAACTCTTTTTCCAAATCAGCTTTTTTCATCCTGGAGAATCCAACCATTCCTTCCGAACGTGCACGATCTTTCAATTCTTTTAAAGTTGTCATTTTGAATGAAAAATAAAAAAAAATGTTTTCATTCAAAATGAAGTTTTCAATCCAGGAAGAAGGAAAAGAAAAGCAGATTTTTTTCACATTCAAAGAAGCATCAGAAAAAACTGGTATTCCAAATTCCACCATTTGGAGGTTCATCAAAAACAATTCAGAAAACAAAAAGTTCACCAGAAAATCAGACAAAAAAGTTTTCTTCATTCAGGAAGAAATAACAGATAAACCTTTTCTCCAAGTTGATGGAGAAGATATTTTTGATTGTGATGAAATAGAAAAGTTTGGAATTTCAAACACAGTTTTTTTCAATCAAATTCTCAGGAAGAAAAACCATTTCCTTGATTCGGAGGAGATCTCTCACCACATCACATGGAAATCTCCTGAATTTGATTTCCTTATTGATAGATTGAGGGAAAATCAAAGGGATGCAAAAATCATTCAAAAGGCTAAAAAGAAATCATGGCCAAAATCAACCATAAATCACGCTTTAGTTTTTGTAAATGATAAAGACCACATTGAAAAAGTTTGAATTTTCATTTCCAAGAAATGAAAAAAAAAATTATTTTTTTTCTCCAAAGAAAATGAATGTTGAAGATTTTGAAAGAATGATGGAAGATAGTGATTATATTATTGAATTGTTGAATCTCGGATTTTTGGATGATTTGGCGATAGAAATTATTCTAGAAATCCGAGAAAGAGGTGAACACCCAGAGGACTTAATTAATATGTTCACAGAATATGATTTTAATGGAGATGATTTTGAATACGATGAGTTCTCAGCATCAGAAATTGTTGAACTGTTTATGGAACCCTCATCGCTTGGGAATGTGATATGAGATCACTCAAACAATAAATCATATTTTCTCTCAAACTTCTCCAAATCCAATCCCAAATCAATCACAATCCCATCAACCACCTCCATTGCTGGAAGGAATTCATTTCGAATGAATTTTCCACTTCTCAAAGCAAAACGCAAATAAGTCAGAGTTTTCTCATAGGTTGTGAAAGCGAACTTTGTCATTTCAATTTTGTTTCCATATTTCTTCATTTCATTCCCTGTTTTAACAACCAATCCTGCACCTGAAATCACTCCCAAAATCACAGGATTCATTGTCACTCCTCCAGCAATCGCTCCAATCGCAACAAGAGCGGAAGATGTCAAATTCACAAACAAATTCATTCGCTTGAAATGTTTATGAGCTCTTTTCAAACACCAAAATCTTTTATGATAAAAGCGATAGAATTGCTTGATCTCTTCCAGTTCTTCTGGAGAGATGTCTTTGCTGATGTGATTGAAATCGAGAATCTTTTTCTTTTGTCGCTCTTTTTTCATTTTGAAAGAGAAATGAAAAAATTCACGACAAAACCTCAAAAACTAGTGTAATAATAATTGTTATATTTGGAGTTTTACTCAAGGTTTTTATTGGATAAAAATCAACACGAGTCATTTCCTCGATTTCAACTCCATCTCCCAGATCATACTTCCAAATGTGTTGACCAAGCTCTCCTTGCCAAAACCATGTTTTTTTCTTTTTGTTCACTAACATATCCATCCCAAGATCGATTTTAGGGTGTATAAATGATTGGATTGAATGGAACATTATCCCAGCTTTAACAAGTCGTGTTTTCATTGGAAAGAAAACAAATTTTACATTTCTCCCAAACAAGAAGCTATAATTATCAACGGGATAGTAATAATAACCTGTTTGAATAATTTTATCTCCTGTCAACTTGAAACCATTCATATCAAGGTTTGTTTCCATGACCATCTTCCCCGAGTCAAAAGCGAAAGGAGCATCATAAACAGAACTTGGCACATCTGATTGAGAACCTTTGACGCCATAAATAATCAGATTTGCTGAGCCTTGAGAAGTTGATGATGTTGTTCCTTGCCATTTCAGATCCAGATAAATGAACTCCGGTGGAGTAATCTGCCATTTATGCATGTGAATGATTGATCGAGAATAGTTGGAAAACTTCTTCGTTGATTGTTGATTGATATTCAGGCTGGTTGAAACCACGTCAACGCTCACACCCGTCATGGAAGCGGGGAAGAATTCAATGCAAATCGTATATTCCCCTTCTGGAAGCTTCAGCATGTTAAACCCAAGTCTCCCAGAGTATAAATTGGAGGAAGACTTAGTAATTTCTAAATCATACGCTTTTTTATTGAATAAATGGGGTGAATTGGTAAAATCAGTTATTCCAGTCACTGTCATATCATGTTCAGCTTTGGATTCATCCACATCCTCCATCAAATACCGGAATTCATCCTTCAAGTGGGAGGTTGAAGATATATGCGATTCATTGACATATTTTTTGAGTTCAGCTTCTGTTTTAATCAGTTCCTCTGACAGAGCTTCTGTCTTCTCATTTAGCTGTGTATCAACATATTGTTTTGATGTTGCTTCATTGGATGTTTTTGGATCGGGAAGACCAATGATTTTCTCCGATCCCATATCAAGTGGCCCAGTCATTGTTCCTCCGGAAAGAGAAAGAGTATCTGAGGTCACAAACCTAATTGTTGAGTAAAGTTGTGTGACATGTTGATCAACATATTTTTTGTTGGCTGCTTGATCGATTGCTGTTGGATCTTTCACGTTATAAACAAATTGGTTTCCCATATCAAGACTTGTTTCCATTGGGAATGTTTCTTTCCGACTGAGAAAAACATTCTTTGCGTCATTATAGGAGATCAGATTGTTATAGTTCGCTGATAAATCAGCATAAGTTTGTTGCTTTGATTTGACAACATTGAAAAGTTCTTTCAGATCGATGTTCTTCGTCACTTCATGCGTTGGTGTTGGAGTATTTGGGTGGAACTTCTTCAGCGTTACCATATTCACTGCGGAAAGATCATTTGATTCATCTGTATCCAGATTTGTGATCAGTTTCCGATCCATGTCAATCTCTCCAGGAAGAATCAGTTTCTTTCCCCTGAGGTCCAAATCCCCTGTCATATGGGAGGATCCATCAACCTGCAAAGAATCTGCTCTCAATTGAATCAGTTTGGTTTCCACACTTCTGTCTAACGTGTCAACTTGATGTTTTGTGACTGCATCACCATTTGCTGTTCCTTCAGCGACATTGACTAGTTTTCTGTTTGACATATCATAATCCCCTGTGGATGTCAGTTTAAAACCAACTCCTGGTAATCCATCTTTTCCATCTCGACCCCCTCGGGAAGTGCTTGTTGTTTCAGAAAGCAATCCATTTGAATAGCTCATTTTAAAGTCTTTCATCAAAGTTTTTGGCAATAAATTTCCTCGGCTTATCCACATACAGGAAAGAGAATGGATCATGCGTTGCTTTCTTATAATCTTCTTTGCTGACTTGTGTCTCCCTACAGAGTAGGGAAACTTCATTGTTGCTGGGGAATTCAAAGATGCAAAAATGAGAACAATTCAGGCGGATATCTTTTGGTGTTTGGAAATAGCTTTGTGAAAGATAAATCACAGAACAATTCTTATGCCTGCCTTGGATAAAATAATCAATTAGAGGTTTTTGATTCTTTTCACAAACAAAATCATCGAAAACAACCAGTTTTTGATTCTCCCCTGACAATTCAGAAACTGGGATGATTTCATTCGGGGATGCCTCCACAACATCATACCCAGCTTCTTTGTTGATTGGGTGAAATGTTTTCAGAAGATGTTGATATTTAGCTTGGTTAAGATTTTTCGCATAGAGATAAATTTTATCATAATACAACAATCTCAAAATCATATCCAGGAGAACATTTGTTTTCCCCGATCCTGAAGGGCCGCAGATCAACATTCTGAAAGCTTGATCAGGCATGAAAGGATGGAGCTGTCGAAAATTTGTAATTGGATCCTGACAATCATAATTTGGAATCTTCATTTTATTATATTCAACATCATATTCAACATCATATTCAACATCATATTCAACATCATATTCAACATCATATTTTTGGATTTAAAATGAGTTTATTGAAATGGAATGAAATGGCTAAAAGCAAATCTGCTTTGGGTCAAAAAATCAACTTTATTCATGATGTCATCACCCAGAAAAAGTTGGGTAAAGAAACAAGTCAAATCGGATTTGAAAAAATGTTCAAACCCATCACATCGAAACTGGATGATGTTATTACATCGAATTTAAGACCACTTACCCGGAAAAAGAAAGTTGGAAAAGCCAAACCCACGGAGATTGATTATTATCCCGAAGTCGATCCATTTAAAGAGATGGAAGTTGGTGGTTTGTATGATGATGATGATGATGAGATTGTATCATCACAAACAGATAAGCAAATTCTAGTAAGACCACCAACATACGAAGAAGTACTGGAAGAGTTAGAAGGTGAATCTCCTGTATATAAATCAACCTTTCCTGATTATGAAGTGGAAGAAGAGGAAGAGGAAGAGGAAGAGGAAGAGGAAGAGGAAGAGAAACTTAAAGGATGGGAAGAAGCTCAAGAGGATATTATTGAAGAAGAAGAAGATAAAATTAATGAAATGCTAGATACGATGAGTTTATCAAATTATAGCAAAACAGATAAAGTCTTAGCTCAGCCAAATGTTCCAGTAGAAAAGAAAAAAAATTTAATTGCAAACAGCATTATAATGCCAGCTCATAATATAAGAGCACAACTGAACAACCGTAACAGTTATCTGAACAAAAAATTCAATGATGGTAAAATAACTAAAAATCAAAGGGATATAGAATGGCAGGCTATAAAAGAAAAAAGAAAAGTACTGAATGACTACATGAACTATTATAGAAAAAAACTCAAGTCATTTGAAGGCTCTGGAGCCCGAAAACGATACGGACGTGGCATCTCATTTTTCAACGATCCTAAAGATCTTCTCCAGAAACTTGAAGTCATTATCGGCTCTATCCTTGCTGGGAACACTAACATCAACGTGAGAAATGAAGGAGTTGCAATTCTCGATATTCTCCTGAAAGAGTCAGTGATTAACAGGCCTCAGCATGAAAAGCTGTACAAAACCTATTTCAAAACATAAAATGGAAAGAGAAATCGTCCTGTCATCTTACGCTGTTAAGAACAGACAAAACAAACCTGCAGATTTCACAACAAAATTTAATCGTCCAATTATTCTTGATTTGAATGAACAATATGTTGTTGGGTTGAAACGAATCATCAATATGAGTTTTACGTGGTATAACATCAATCCACAATATGAAAATCAACTGATTAGGTTTTCCTCCGATGGTGGGAAAACATTTTCCGATATTGCTTTTCCTGCTGGAGTTTGGGAGTATTCTGGGATAAATGATTTCATTCGGAAAGCAACAGTGGTGAAAGAATCTGGGAAAAAAGATGTTTTTCCAATCAATCTTGCTTTCAGCAATGAAACTTTCAGAGTGACAGTTTCACTGGCTGAAAATTATCAACTGGATTTCACCCAATCGAATTTCGGGGAGCTTGTGGGGTTTGATAAAAAGATTCTGAAGGAGAAAGTTAATGTTGGCCCAAAAGTTCCAAATCTCAGTCAAGATACTGATATGTTAAACATTCATTGTGATTTGACAAATGACTCACTTGTGGATGGGGAAGAGACTGATATCATCTATTCCTTTTCCACATCTGTTCTACAAGCATCATATAGTTTTGAGCGTGAACCCATAAAAATAGCATTCTGCCCCGTGAATAAAAACACGATCAGCTCAATTCGGATGTATATCACAGACGGGAAAAGAAGAATTGTCAACTTGAATGGGGCAGACACAGCATTCTCGTTGATATTAAAAAAAAGACTATAAAATGAAAGCATATGAATTTTCTCGTTATTACCACCCCAAACTGGGGAAGTTTGTTTATAAGCATAAAGGAACAGGAATCATTTTTGATTCCATTTTCAAGCCACTGAAAAAGATGGTAGGACCAGCTATGAAAGGAATTCTCAAGAAAGTTGCAAAACCATTTGCGAAAAAAGCATTGGACGCAGGAATTTCTCACGCTGGAGAAAAAGTGGGCAAAATGGCAGTTGAAAAATCAGGTGATTTAATCATGAAAAAACTAGGAAACATGAAGATTGGAAAACGAGGAAAAAAACCACAATCACGCCCTTCAATCAAAGTCGCTTCGCTCCCTGCTTCACTCCCAACGAAACAACCACAGAGAGAAAGTGCAAATGATATCTTAAATAGACTTATCAGTGGTCAAGGAATTTAAAATAATCTATTAAAATGGCTTTTCGATCGAATGAATATCTCCAAAGAAATGAATTAGTAAGATTCCAGTTAGATGATGTTATCAGAGCCCCAGCAAATGGGCAACATCAAACAAAAAATGGTTATAAATTCACCATCAATGACAGATCAGCGTTCTATGACTGGCATAACGCTTATTTTGAAGTGCAATTTCAACTCCAGAAATTAGCAAATGGTGCTGGATATGCTGCTGCTGATAGGATAACAGTCATAAATGGCTCACATTCCCTGATAAAACATATGACAATCAGATCTGCAGGGAAGATTGTTTATGAACCTGAAAATCTGCATAAAGTTACTTTTGTTAAAAATCTGTTGGAATACTCAGATGACTTCAGCAGATCAGTAGCAAAGAACAGTTTCTGGTATTTGGATACGGATGGAACAACTGCTGATACGAATACAGGATTTGAAGCGAGACGACTACAAACTCAAGCAGTTAACGACGATGGAACTGGAGGGGCAAAAGATGTTAATTGCATTATCCCCTTGAATCGTTTCTCCTTTTTCGAGGAACTGGAAGGCAGGATGTTGGTCCCAATGCAGTTGCAATTCGAAATTAATCTTCAACAGGATGGTGAATTGATTCATAAGGCTGATGCTGCTGCTGCCGGAAGAGTTGTCATCAACAGATTTTTGCTTTGGGTGCCAAGACTGTCTCCCAAAGATTCTCTTTATGATAAATTTATCAGTTCATTCCTGAAAGAAACACAATGGAAGTATCTGAGGGAGACATATGATCAATCAGCTCCCGCAACATCATCAGGATTCTTCCAGATTTCAGCGAGCATTGATAATGTAAGGCATATTTTTGTCTGGCTGAAAAGAACAGCTCCACCCAATGATCACCCTGAAGAAGACTCTCCATATTTGATGGATACTTTCAAGCTGAATGAAGCAGATGATGACTCATCCCTGTCAACTTGTAGATTGGAGTATGGAAATGGAGTGTTTTATCCTGAAACTGACTATGACACGGAATCAAAAGTCAGAATCTTCAATGATGTTATGGCTTATGCAATGAGGAAAAATGACTTCAACACTGGTACTCAGTTGAATTTGGCTAACTTTCAATCACTTTATGGTCTCATTTATTTCGATTTGTCTTACCAAGCTGAAAAACCAACAAGAGATCCCAAGCAGTTGATATTTCGATATACGCTGAATGCTAATGCGACTGAGAACTTCAATGTGCATGCAGTGGTTCTTTATGAGGAAACAGCTAAGATTAATAAAGTTGGTAATGAGCTGGTTATTGCTTAAAGCGGAGTGAAAACATATGTTATCATTAAAAATGACAACATATCACCCATATAAAATAAATTTGTCTAAAGGACAAAAAGAAAAGCTTGGAAGAGCATTCAGAACAAACACTCCAGTCAGCCTGAGATTGGGTAGTAATCAAACAAGTGGAAATGATGAACTGATGCTGACAACAAATCAAATTAAAAGAATCATAAAAGCAAAATCTCTGGGAAAAGGAGTTGAGATAAAGATATCAAAAACACAAATTAGAAAAGTAATGAAACAAGGTGGAAGTCTATTTTCTGCTATTGTTCCTTTGGCTAAAACATTGATACCCACCTTGGGTAAAACACTTGGGTTGTCAGCACTGGCTGGTTTAGCGAGTGAAGGAGCGAGTCAAGTCGTTAAAGCAATAAGTGGAAAAGGTGGTGGTCAGGTGGGTGGATTTCTCATCCCCCAAAATAAAATTCAGAAACTGATTGATAATAAACATTTGTTGACAAACAAACAGAAACAAGACATTTTGGTTGCCCTGCAATCAGGAGGACAGTTGGTGATGAAACCATCCGTAAAACAGTCTGGTGGATTGTTAGGAAGTGTGTTGGCATCCATTGGAATCCCATTAGCACTTGACATGGTAAAGAATTTGTTTGGGAAAGGTGCTCCTAGAGTTGGCCGACCAAAAGGAAAAGGAGCTCCAAGATTGGGAGCGTATCCTCCCCCATTTATTGGTAACTGGAGACGAAACCCTGTTGGGATGGGAAAAAAAAAAATCAAAAAAGGGCAAAGGACTTCTGCTGGGGACGAACAGCCCATTCAACAACATCCCAATTCTCGGGGCAATATTGTGAGGCCTAAATTTGTAATTAAACCGCTGTCAAATATTGATCTGTTGAAATGGATTGAATATCTGAGGATTCCCAATTTCAAAGGCATCTTTGCGAGAGATCAATTCATGCCACAAAAACACACTCCCTGCATCATCAATCTTGATTCACTTGAAAATGTAGGAACTCATTGGGTTTGTTGCGCTCCGGGGAAAAAATTCACGTGGTATTTTGACTCTTTTGGAATGGGATTTCCACAAGAATTTAAAAGTTCCAAACCGGTGATTTGGAATAACAGTCAGTATCAAAACATAAACAGTGTTCTTTGTGGGTATTATTGCCTTTATTTCCTCCATCAATGGTCGCAGGGGAAAGATTTCTATGATATTCTCAAACCTCTCAGTTTGACTGATACAATGCAAAATGAAAGATTCATAAAAGAATATTTCGATTGAAAATGAAGTCATATTGTGTGAAGGAGAAAAAACAAACTGAATGTGTTGAGCCATCTGGAACCATGACCGCAAAAAATGGAAGAAAGATGTGGTTTTGCCATTGCGCTTCCTGTGGAATCAAAAAGACAAGATTTGTGAAGGCAAAGCCCTCGGGAAACTGAGTCTGCCCTCACAAGGTGGGGGCTTTGGTGAATTAGCATTGACTGGCGTTGCTCATGCTCTTCCCTGGATTGGGAAAAAAACAGTTGAAATGGGGAGATATGGAGCCAGTGAATTGTTGCGAAATAAGAACACTCAGAAAAAAGCATTGGATTTTGCTTTGGATAAGATGAAACCATTTCTTACCAAAACCTCTTCCGATATGCTGAATCAACTATCCACAGCGATTAGACCAAACAGAAAATATAAGACAGATCGAGCTGATTTGGATGGAAGAGGATTGGATATTCATAACTTGATTGGGAAACTACCAAAACCAAAGAAAGGTTTCACTCTTCCCGGACATAACTTCACTGGCCCGTATAACCCTTTGGAAAAACAAGTCAGATTTGATGATACTGGAAAGATTCTTGAAATCTGGCAACAACCCACAGGAAAAACAGACGCAGTTGCTATGCAGCATGATGTGGATTATTCAGTTTGCGCAAAACAATCAAACCCACATCAATGTAAAAATAAAGCAGATAGAAAAATGGTTGCCGCTTTGGATTCCATTCCCTGGAAAGAAAGACAGTGGGGTCATGCTTTAGCGAGAAATACCATTGATGTAAAACAAAAACTTGGTCTCGGCGTTCCAAAAAACGGGAAAAGATTTTGAGTGAAGGCTGGACTCAAAATCTAGCAAATGAACTTCACCAGCCAATCAGGAGAAGATTTCCAAAGAGAAGAGTTATTGCATATGGTGTTGACAACATTTGGGCGGCTGATCTGGTTGAGATGGGGAAATATTCGAAGTGGAATAAAGGAATAAGATATCTCCTGATGGTGATTGATGTTTTCTCAAAGTTCGGTTGGATTCGCTCCCTGAAAGATAAGAGAGGACAAACAGTAGCCGATGCTTTCCAATCCATATTCAGGGAGCGAAAACCAAAGATGCTTTGGACTGATAAAGGAAGTGAATTTTTCAATGGAACTATGAAGGATCTCCTGAATAAGAATGGGATAAAATTGTATACTACAGAGAATGAAGAAAAGTCATCTGTGGTTGAACGTTGGAATAGGACTATGAAGGAGAAACTCTTCCGGATGTTTTCTGCTAACAATAATACAGTGTTTTTTGACAAACTAGATGAGTTAGTAGATCAATATAATCACCATTTTCATTCAAGCATTCGGATGACCCCAGCGCAGGCTAGCGAACGGAAAAATGAGAAAAAGGTTTTCGCTAATCTTTTCGGAGATATGATTTATGTAAAACACAACCCAGCAAAATTCAAGATCGGTGACAGGGTTAGAATATCAAAATACAAACGAAAGATATTCGACAAAGGTTTCACCCCGAACTGGACAGAGGAGATATTTGTTGTTGATGAGATTTTAAACACAAATCCTGTAACGTATAGGTTAGTCGATCTGTTGGGAGAAAAAATAACTGAATCATTTTATGAAGCAGAACTCCAAAGGACAACACAAAGCGTATTTCGCATTGAAAATGTTATTCACCTCGATCAGAAGAAAAAGGAAGCCTTGGTTAAATGGAAAGGATATCCTGATAAATTCAATTCCTGGGTTCCACTGAGTGATATGGAAAATCTCTGAGATAAAATATGAATGTTTCACATTCATATTTATGAAATAACACCTTTTTCTTTCAATTCCTGATGGATTTTCTGGAGGAGATCACTTTGTTTTTGGAGTTCATTTTTATGAATTTTGTATTCCTCTTGGAGATTGATAAATGATTCAAAGAGGAGTTCTATCATATCTTCCTCTTCTTCATTTTGCTCTGCTTCTTCCATCTCTGAATCAGAGACAATAAATTCCTCGTCAGATGTTGTTGGGGTTTCATCTTCACTCATTGATTCATCCTCTGAGCAGGTGAGGTCGCTTCGCTCGCTTTCATCATCCATTTTGAGTTACAAGATTAAAATGTTTAATAGATATCACTCCTTGTGGAAAAATGAATTTTATCTTCTCCTCCAAAAGGATAAAAAGTGGTTGATGAAGCAAATTTGAAATAAAAAACTTTTTCTCCTGAAAAAGTTTTTCTGGAAAACTTTAGCTATTAGTCATTGATTTTCAGCTGTGAAATAGATTTCATTTATATTTCTTGATTTTATTGAACAAATCCACTTGAAAGGTTCTTTCATTTTTCCTCATTTTGGAAATGAAATTCAATCGTTTCAAGTCAATTGCATTTTTTTCCCCAACAGATAATTTTTTATTCTGTTCTTCCAAACAATAATCTCTGTTAATCGGAAATGCTACTTTACAGATAACGGAGATAATCTTGAAAAATGAAACAGTTTCCTCATTATATAAAATTTCTCTTTTTTTCCAATCAAATGCGATGTCCTCATCCATAAATAATATATTAACAATCCCTTTACCAAACTCATCCATGTTTGAAACAACTATCTTGAATTTATCAAACCATTCCTCATCCATTGGGAGTGAAGAAAATTCTGTCTCTGATTGTTTTGATTTTGGTTTTGGTTCTCCGAGAAAGAATTTTTTCTTATCCGATCTTCTGGTGATAGATGTGTTTCCTTTTTTCAGAGCATTTGTGATTGCACAATTTGAAATGTTAAATTCTTTAGCAGCAGAATTGATAGAGGTGAATGTTTTGGTTTTTTTTCCATCTGAAATTGTAAAATGTTTGTCTGTTTGTTTCGCCATTTTAGATAAATATAAAAACGAAATAAAAAAATAAAATAAGATTTTATATATTTATTTCCTGAAAAGAGTGGACTAAATTATAGGAAATAAACAGAGGGGAAAAAAGAGAAATAAGCCTATCTTCAACATAAAACTTCATGAAAAAATAGATTTTAGTTAGAAAAAAAAAAATGAAATTAATTTTGAAAGGAGATCTTCCCCTAAATGAAATTAATTTGGAGAAAAATCTTTTTCAAATCAAAACTTTTATTGGAAAGAAAAATAAAAAAAAACAAATTCATTTTTTTATTTTTCTTTCCAATAAAAGTTTTGATTTGAAAAGAAAGAAATAAAATTGATTTGATTCCCAAATTTTCTGGGGAATCAAATCAATTTTATTCCCAAGTTTTCTTGGGATAAATTTTATCTTTCTTTATTCCCTACTCTTCACAATAGTAGATAGGAAAGAAGGGTTCTGGCAAACTCTTCAACCGCTGTTTTTCAAACAAAATTCATTTCTGATGAATTTTGTAGGATTTTAAGGGAACTGATGGATTTGTTTGATTTTATGAGAATTTTTCATTAACGAATGTATCTGTTTGATTTTATGAGAATTTTTTTGTGAACAAGATGGATTTTGTTGATTTTTAAATAATTGTACGATGATTTTTTGCAGAGAATTTGTAAAATGCTGAAAATTTAGCAGCTTTTTTTTGATGATTTTGTTAATTTTTATGAGTCAGGATATGTAAATTTGGAACAATTTTCATGCGATCGCATGCAAATTATGAGTTAGTGATGAAAGTAGGAGAAAAGTGAAAAGAATTAGAAATTGTGTTAAAAAGGGGCGGTTGAAGAGTGTGCCAGAACCCTTCTTTCCTATCTACTTAGGTATATGTTAATTGTTCGGGGACAGCCATTTTAAGGCTCCCCAGACCCCTATGGAGCCTTAATTTAATGGTTGACAACCCCTGCCCCAGGACCTCCTTTTAGTCGGCCCTGGGACAGGGGTTGTCAACCATTAAATTAAGGCTCCATAGGGGTCTGGGGAGCCTTAAAAATGACATTCCCCGAACAATTAACATATACCTACTCTGCCCGATCCATCCTTCTTCACACAGAGCGCAAAACTCATAAGGGCAACAACCGATTTAAGCAACCAAAACAAAACGCCAAGGAGGCCCCCATTCGCCCAAACGAAGCCCTATGGAGCACATTAGGTCCGTTGGATGTTACCAATTGAAGAAATGCATACCCCTTGTATATACCGCGATGGCAAACAGAGCTATAACTGCTGCTGAGTTTTTGGCAATGAGAGGAATCCCTTTGAAAGAAGGCGATGATATCTTTGCGAAAAACAAAGGAACATTCGAATATAATCCTTGCAGATATTGTGGTTTAAACTTCACACAGAGCCACTCACTCGTGGAGCATCAAAAATACGCTTGCAAGAAGCTGAAAACAGAAAAACGACCTAAAATTATTTGCCCTGGTTGCAATCTGGAAGTTTCTAAAGTAACAGCTTACAAACACAGATAAAATGGCTGCCCGTCTTTGAAAAGAAATCCTCGAGCTCTTCTCAAACATGAGGCGGATTTGGCGGCCCCTTTGATGAATAATCGTGAAGTTTTTGCCAAGTCAAATGTCAGCTGGCATGAGCTGAATGCATGGCTTAACGAGCAAGAACAAGAACAAAAACCATTTAAAAACAAAAGCTTAGAGGATCTTGATCCTTTAAATAACATCCGTGACTTAAACTTTGTTTCGGATTACATCGCAGGTAAGAAGAAATCACTCGCAACGTTTCAAACGGAGTTGAGTGGTTATTACCAATTGAAGAAATGCTTACCCTTTGTATATCAATGATGACGACAACACAAGTGTTCATGAACTTTCTCAAATCGAGGAACACTGGTCTCCAACAAAAGAGCGCCGACTGGGTGAGAGCCAGACAAAACACCATTGGTGCATCAGAGATCTCTGCCTTGACAGGATCGTCGCCGTTTGAATCACGGCAAAGCTTGCTCTTAAAGAAAATACAGCCAACAGATATGCTCAACAATACAGCTTGTACCTGGGGCAATCTGTTCGAGCCGCTTGTACGCAAGTATTTTGAGCAAAAACATTCTGTTTCCGTTTTTGGTCACAGCATCTCTCTTAATCTAGCAAGAGATCATCCGCTTTATCGAAAGGTCACTTGCAGTCCAGGTGGTTATTTTCTAGACAATGATAACAACTTATCTCTGTTAGAGTTTAAATGTCCGTTCAAGCGGAAAATAGCTATGAACAGAATTCCTAGTTATTATAGCGACCAGATACAAACAGGCCTTGCTTTGAGTGGGGACATGGTAAACAAAGGCCTGTTTGTTGACGTTTATTTTAGAATGTGCTCTTTAAACCAGCTAGAACCTAGCTTGGCCCACAATCAGTTTCTAAACGAAGGAAACAAGTATAAAACAAATGGCGACACAACACTTGCGTGCATGGGGAGTTTGTTATTTATTTAGCAAACGGACGATAATCAGAAATCAAGACTCAATCATCGATGTCGGTTCACTCACATCAAAACAATTATTTGAGAGAATTATGTCTTCCATTGCGGAGAAAGACATATGGTGTTGTTATGGAAAGGTAAGGATGTCGTTTAGAAAACAGGACGAAGACGAGGAGTTTTTGCGTTATAACCATATGCAAAAAGTGTTTTTGACAGAGGGTCCAGAAAGCCTGCCGAAACCAGTGGCTGTCTTCGCCTGGAAGCTCCTGGATATAACTGAGATTTGGGCGCCAAAGCAACCGAATTTTTTGATAAATATTCAAAGGTCGGTCGAGCGTTTTCATAACAGCTTGGCAAGCCTTCGAAAAAAAATAGCCGAGCACTCTGAAGAGGCAGCTGAGATCTATCACAGCCCTAAGAAAAATGCTGCCGTCGTAAGGGCTGGAGACGAAAAGCAAATGTTAGCCTTTCTTATGAATAAACTTGAGCAAGGTTATTAATGCCCGCGGCATTAATGGCTGCTTCCCAACACCATTCCTTTGTTAGACGTGTAGCGGGCTTCGAAAGTCTTATGTAAGATAAGATTTTGTGTTTTCTCGGGCCTTCTGGTAAAATTAGGGCCAAGATTTTATGAATTATGAAATTATAAGAAATATATATTGGTAGATAATATCTTAACCCTATCCAGACCGGGCTTTTTTTGACCGTCTGGGACCGGGGGGGGGGCTCCAGAAGCCCCCCCTATGTAACTTTGAAACCGCTTATGCTATGGCCACCAAATTTACACAGGATAATGTTGTCATGAATTCTAGTAACTACAGATACTTTGGCGTCATAATGACGTAACGTGACGTCATTATGACGTCATATAGTCGATTTTATTGGCTAAAACAGTCGTTCATCAATATTTTCTCAATTCTGAACATATAGCAACAAGACTTTAACAGCTGCCTATTTGATGAAAGTCTTACGTTTACTTACACTTTTGGTGTTGTTAACAATAACAGTGACGTCATTATGACGTCATATACAATGAAATAACCAACTGAAACGTTCTATAGGGCATATCTCTGAAACAAACGGTAGTGTTCATACCAAACTTTCACATATTGATGCAGGAGTAAAAGTAAATGAATTCGTACACTTTGTTGCTATGGTAACAGCGTGTGACGTCATAGAAGTGATGTGTACATGTTCTTAAAAGCTGGAACAGTTATCTTTGCAAATTATGGCTTTTCATGTACGTAATGAATTAAAAAAAGCTTTCTCAAGTGAAAAGGACATTTTTATGATATTTTGACAATAAATGTTTAGAGATAATGGAATTACAAAGACACGTAATATACTAGAAATAAATTCTTGGATCCGCCATCTTGGATCCGCCATCTTGAATTAGTCCAAACGTGTTTATTTTGGTAAAAAACACCGAAAAATAAAGCAAATGGACTGCTAAAGCTTAGTTTATTGTGGGCAAATGTTTTACAATCCAAATATGAACCAATAATAATATTATAGAGAGGAACGACCTTTAGTAAAACTTCGATCCGCCATCCTGGATTTTGGCATTTCATATTCACATTTCATATTCCACATTTTCCTAAAAGCACCGTTAATTAACCTTAATTAATAAACAATTATACATAATTTGATCAATTATCGCTAAATTAAATGGAAAATATTAATTCAATAAGAAATCTTTGAAAAAATCTTGATTAAAGCGAAAAATGCTAATTTTGTAAAACATAGGTGTCAAAAAGCGGTTGCTATGGAAACGTCAATGTCGGTGGACAAAGGACGCTAACGTGAAAATGTTCCCAGATAAATTTTAGGAAAAGTCACCAAATTTGGTGGTCATTGCATCGACCGTTTTGAAACGACACAACTTCAAAGTTCGAGCGGGCTCCAAACCCCCCCCCCCCCCCCCCCCCCCCCCCCCCCGGTCTGGATAGGGTTAATATGCTTGAGTAAACATAGTTAATTTGCTTAATTTCGTCATCGGTTAATCTCTGAGGAGGTTCCCCTCGGATACAACTCAACAACAGAGTGGTGTGTTTATAAAAATCACTGCGTTTTATTTTTTTAAGAATGTTTCGTAGAACATCAATTGTTAAAAATGATGGATGAACATTTTGTTTTGCCATTTCTTTCCGTATTTCTAATAAAACCTTTTCACTGCGCTTATGCATTCTAAAGAGTAATTTCCGAGTAACTGATCAAGGCGATGTTTTAAATTATAATTTATTGTACATGGTGTTTTAACTTTCATATTTTCTGTATTGTAAAGGTCTTTATGAGAAAAGACAGCTCCGTATATTATTTCAATGCGGCTACATTCTCTGCAGACAAGTTCTGTGGATTCACACACTAGCGAAAATGAACCGCCACAGCTTTGACACGATTCAATGCTTTTGTTTGTTATGTCTAGAATGATAACAAACTTGTTTTCGCGGTATTGTTGGATTAATTCTTGTCTCGCTGACAAACTAAGATCTTCAAAGATGATTCGAAGTTTTTTCTGTTAGTTGTGAGCGGTGAAGCTCTTTTAGATAGCTGCTGTCATAGAAGCCACTCAGCGTGACTTGATTGTGTTTTATATCCAAGACATCTAGTTGAGTCTTGTATTTATTCTTTTCATCCATACGTCTAACAATAGACAGTTGCGTGATAAAGCGCTCAGTATGTCGCGACTCCGTCATGTTTATTTTAAGAAATGACAAATGTTCAATTGAGCGCCCAATGTGACAAAAATAAACCATTACACATTACGTAACTCTGGCGGCACAAACTGTCCATCAAACCTTTGTTTTGTGAAGAATATCACGAGGCTAACAATAGATTTACACGTGCAAAACAAATGACGTATGAAATTCTTGAGTGCCCCTGCGTTCCAGAGCGCCCCGTTTTCAGGTTTTTCTGTGCGACAAAAAAAATTTTTTTTTTAATTTTTTTTTTACTTTTACAAAAACCTGAAAACGGGGCGCTCTGGAACGCAGGGGCACTCAAGAATTTCATACGTCATTTGTGTGATTACGGTCATATCAATACCCGTGGATGTAATGACTTTATTCCAAAGACGTTCGTTCTTTAGATGTATAGAGGGCTTCTGAAGTTTTATGTAAGATAAAATCTCGCGCTGCGGTCCTTCTGGTAAAATTAGGTTTAAGATTTTGTAAATTACAAAGTTACAAGATATTCTGCTTGAGTAAACAGAGTTAATTTTTTATTTCGTCATATGTTAATTTTGTAGGGGGTTTCCCTAATATATGATCAAGCTGTTATAAGATATTCTGCTTGGTAGATGATATCTTATGCTTGAGTAAACAGGCACAAACTCCTCCATGGTTGTCACAGCCGTGTTGCCCTATTTAATTGGGCGCAAATGATTTATCCTTCGAAATGTAGAGGTTAAATCCAGAATTTAATCTCTCAAATCGGACTTGGATGCTGCGGTGAGAAGATTTATCTTTTTTTGAAACTCTTGTTTGACTTCCTTGCGAAGTTCGTTTTTGAGTTTCTCGAGGTCTGGCGATTGTGTTTGAGTAGCAAAGTTTTTTGATGCCTTCACACCATCCCTGATTGCAGCCTTGAGTTCGTAATATTTTTCCACCTCACGAGTAATTATGGTAAATCTTTATCACTGATCCTCTTATCTTCCAGAGCCTTTGAGATTAGCTCATTGACAGAGTTGCGTTTAGCCAGTGCCAGTGTATAGATCTTCTCGTGTTTGGTCACTTTCCGCTCTAGCCGTTTGTTTGCAGTTGTAAAACCAACTGAGGACAGCCCGCAAAGCGTGGCAACGCCGGCAAGTGCTGGGCTCGCAATAATGCCGAACCCGGACAAGGCAGTGGCTAGGGCTCCTGATGACAGTCCAACAGAAAGAGTCCCAAGACCAATCGCCGAGTAATGAACTATTGATTGGGACCGTTTGTATTTCTTGGCGACTTGTCTGTAGTGCTTGGCTTCGTCAGACAACTCCTTCAGCAAGTCAGAGATCTTTTTGAGACGGAAGTCTTCTGCATTGATTTGAGTGATCTCACCATTTGGCAAAACTGGGTAGAGCTTTTCTGTATGGCTGTATTCCGGGGCCGATGGAAGCACATTGGCAGAACTCATGGTGGGTATATATATAGTTTTTAATTTATTTCTATTTCAAACTCTAATGGCATGTTATTGAAGTCAAAGAGGTCATTGTTCTCATCCCTCACTGACAGCGATATGCTGTTTACATAATCGCCAGACGAGACGTCACGCAAAACGTTCTGTTGTGTTGATTCGTAAAACACCTTCCCAAAGGGCTTTCCACGAATATGAAATCGAGCCAAAACTGTCGAAGGCTTACCATTGAAGAGGGTTTGTTCTTTATCGACCAGATCACAGTGGATAAAGTAAGTGCTTGGGGAAATTAAACGCTTGACGAATGTTACAAACGATAATTTAGGATTTATACCAAGCAATTCTGATAAATCGTGGTCTAATTTCACATCCTTATTTTGCAAGTTGAAAATGACCATCGACCCTACAGGCGTATTTGTCTTGGTTTCTAATTTTACCTTTTCGACTGGGAATGCGTCCTCTAATTCTTTTGCCAAATACTCAAGAGTGTAATGGCCTGGAAGAAGTCTCCTGACAGTTGTGTTTTTATCAGGCCCAGTAAACAATGTTATCTCTCCTCTTTGTTTCAAAGTATTCCACGAGTTGAAAATCGAGCAAGAGATGAGACGTTTTGGAAGTGCGTGGTCGAAGTAGATTGTGTGAGGGTTAGAAGGTGCGACGATTGTTAGCAAAACCATTGTTGCATATATAAAAACATTTTTTTTTAAAAATATAAATATATATACAATCATGTTTGACAGGCGTCACGGCGGATTTAATCCTAACCCGCCCCCGTTTTATTCTCCTCCAAATACTCTTCATTCAAGGTATATCACCACAAAACAGCCCACAGTAGATCCTGAAATGGCTTGGTTGAGTTCACCGGAGGCTGCCAGGCTCTCTGCCGCGGCCAAGGTCAAGGCGATATCAGACTTCGAAAAGCGTTTCCCTCGCGCCGATATGTCCCACTTTGAAGTGCAAGTAGAGTTTGGCGACGACCACAAAACCGCCACAGGAGAAGTGCTTTACAAAGAGGGCCAAGGCTCATTGGCACTCGTTTCAGAAATACCCCACAAAAATTGGACTCAAGCCATGAAAGACGCTCTTGGTCTCCATCAAGACGGTGGTTTCCCCTATCAGCTATCGTTGACCCGAAATACAGAAAAGTCAATCCCAGCTGTTGATTTCTCCACCACAATAGACAAGGGTATGATGATTGGCGCAAACGATGAAGCGCAAAAGATCTATGTCACGCCAACTGATTATTTCACAACGAAATACAGAAATATCTTCAGGGACACACAGATTTCATTCACAACCGCGAAATATGGAAGAAAGTGGCTAGGCGGGCCACATATGAGTTTTTGGCCACAACAACTCTCATTCGCACTGTGGTGTGCAACAACCGGCTGCGGAATCTCGCGTGACATTCTCTTCGATAAGAACTCCAGTCTATCCCTAACCCCCCAGCTCTGTTTGTTTTACCGGTTTCACGTTTATTTCACAACAAGGCGAATACTCCACAAGATGGGTGGGGAACAAAGCGTGAGTGCTTTGCCAGACGACCCCCCATTCAACCAGAAAGACAACAAGTACAACATCGACGCGTACAAGAATATTGGCATAGAGTTCGGTATCGACCCCAGTTCTGACTTTTCGTTTCACATACGGCAAGAACCACGGTCTTGGGAATGTCTACGTTGGTGAATATGGAGGTGGCAACATTTCTACCGATTACGATTATCCAGACCCCGATCTTGCTCTGTTCAATGATGAGCGCGTGACTGACAGAAACGACCCCAACTATCGCGCCAATGGAATATCTTTCGTCCGCAACGACCAAGGGGCGGACACCCAGTTCGAGCACTTTGTGCCAAATTACGCACAGGGGCTAACACAGCCAGGGCTCGCGCGTATGAACCAATCAATCGAGGCCTTTGTGTACAGCATCATTGGAAGAGGAGGCCGGGCGTTCGAAACGCAGAGAGTATTCCTCACCAATCTAGAGGAGGCAATTATACTGAACGACATTGCAACAAGCGTACAGCGTTACCAGCTTGCCATCCAAGAGACTAAAGTGCGCCTAGACTTTGCGACAGCACCCGGAAGCTGGCCCATGCCATCACGCATGGTTATCAACACAGAGAGCGTAATCGGGTATAACAACATGCAATCTCAAGGAAGCAACGCAAGGGATGAAACTGGGTGTGAACAATGATGTTAATCTGGGCACAAAAAAGGCCTCTTTACGCCCCATGGCCGGCGGGCCAACAAAAATTAATCCACCAAACAGCCACCCATCGAACCCGATACATAAAGAGGTTACACAGGCGCAGGGCATCGCGCCCAAAGTCCCAAAACCAATCCCATCACCAGACCCAACACCAGAAACAACAAAAGAAGCTAAAATCGAGCCGCATCACTTAAACAAGGCAGTCGTTGTCGCTGGCTCGCTTGCTTTAGCAGGGTTTGTTGTCTGGATGAGTTAACGCTTACGCTTGATTGTCTTTTCAACCAAGAAGGCCACCACGGCAAGGATTAGAAGCCAGGCATGCTCACCAAGAAAGGATAAAACCTGGCCGGCCGTTTTGAAGATAAAGTTCACGATCGAACCGATTAGCCCGGGCAGGATGGAGGCAATCTTCTTCCCTATCTCTTTCAGACCATTGCCAACAGCCTTAGTCCCACCAGCTTTCAACGCATTCATTGCAGAAAGCGTCACAGCCCCTATGACTATACCAGCAGCCAGAACAACCGCTTGCAGGGTCCATCCATATTTCTTGAAGATATTTTTGATCCTCTCTCTCAAAGGCAGGGCTTCTTCCCTTTCTTGAACCTGTTCTCGTAGCCTTCCCAGTTCTTCTTCTCGCTCTGCAACTCGGGCTTCCGCGGCTTCTCTGTCAGAGGGAAAAGTGGCCACATCCTCTATCACTGCCTTGTCTTCAGCGTTTTCGCGTTCAAGCTCGGCTTCTCTTTCGTTTAACTCATCCAGTGGTTTAGTAGAGTTTAGCCTTGCTTCAACTTCATTTCTTTCTCTTGTTTTCTCAGAAAGTTGTGTTCTGAGTTTGCCAACCTTTGCCCGCTCTTGGTCTCGTTGTTTTTGTATTTTTTGAAGGGCGCCTAATTCTTTTTTCTGGTTTTCAAGATCTCGTTGAAGATTCTTTTTCAGCAGTTTTAATCTATCTATCTCGGTTTGACTATCAACGCTTGAACCGTGCTCCTGTTCCAGAGCGTCAATCCTCGCTTGAGCTCGTTCGATTCTGTCCCTGAGGTTTTGCACATCATTTGCTGCTTGTTGTTGTTCAACAGCAAGCCTTTCAACCTCCTTCAGTTGTTTTTCTGCATCCTTCAATCTTTGTCTTTCTTCCAGCATTGATGTACTGCCTTCAGAGATAATCTCTTCAGCTCTTGGGCCAAGAGGCCCCTTGAACTTGTCTGTGAACGATTTAAGAAGGCCTGAATTATCCTGCCTAAAGATGGGAGTCTCTCCACCTTTTGGTCCAAAGGAAACAATTTTTGTTTCATTTCCTGATTTTTTACCGTAACCAATTGGGCCTAATCTGTTAAAGTCAACTTTAACCAATCCCTAGCTCTATCAAGCATTTTTTGTTTGTCTTCTTCATGTGCGAAGTCACTAAGAAGAGGGATGTCAATAGGATCTAACCCACTTTGTTCGTGAGGCATTGTATGCATTTCATGCTGTTCACCCCTATGATATGGGGTGGATGAGCCGCCTGGTTGAAAGGGGGTTGTTGTGTCAACTTCTTGTTCGTCATCGTCATCATCGTGGTCAATCCCATGGTCAACCCAAGGATTATCGGGCATATCTCCTGGATCAAAACCGCCTTCAGCCATGATGTAACAATGTATATAAATAGTTTTTAATATATATATATATATATATATATATATATATATATATATATATATATATTCTGGCTATGGCTGTTCAACCAAACCTCCTTCCAACGAACTCCGAGAAGACTCTTGGTGCAATGAAAGCAGAACGCACCGTAAAACGCATCACATTTGACCGCTCTACAGCCAAGCCTGGCGAGACCCTGTACGTTTCGGTGCCCAAGCTAAACGAACATGAGGTTATCGTGTCGAACTCGCTTGCCTTGATTTTTAACATCGACCTTACCGGCGGTGATGCAAACAACTATCTCGTCCAGAATGTTTCCCGGGCGCTAGTTGACAGGCTCGTTGTTAAATTTGCCGCTACCACTGTCCAGGACACGGTTGGGTACGATATTTACAAAATTTTTGAGGACCTCTTCCTTTCTGTTGATGAGCGAGACAACATGATTATGGAGGGCATCCAGAGTGTGGATTTGTGCAAGATCCGTTCTGACGCAGGTGACAAGAAGACCACCGGCGTGGATGCGGAAAACAAGCTTGAGAGTGTGGACAAGAATAAGTACCGCATCAATCTGGACCACCAGATTCTGACAGACTACGGTGTCTTATACCCACAAGTCCTATACAACGATGATCTAATCTTCGAGATAACGCTCGCACAGGCAGCTCATGTCGTAATTGGTTCGGATACAAATAAGCTTGTATACAAGTTGACAAATATCCAGCTTGAGTACGAGACAATAAGAAGTAAGCAGCTGGCTGACGAGGCAGCAAGCGTTTACTCTAGCGGAAAGGAGTTTGCCTACGACCATTTAATGCGAGAGGAAGTGGTCCCATTCTCGAAGGGTTCAGACGCTAGGTTGAATCTCAGGGTGAACCCACAGCGCAGGTCACTAAAAGGCATCCTTCTGCTATTCATCGAACCCTATACAGCTGGAGACAGAAAAATACTTCAATCCAGACATCACCAAAGTGAATATCACCATCAACGGCTCTCCCAACAGGATTTACAACGAAGGTATCAATGGAACCGACATGTGGAATGAGGTCACCCGACTCTTCAATGCTGGCAGCAGGCCTAACATGACTCTGACCAAATATCTAACTGACAACAAGTTTGGCCTCCTTATCGATCTTCGATCAATGGCTGATACAACTCTGCAGGGTAACGGCCAACGCCTTGTAAACACAAAGGATGTTGTGCATCTTAAAATTGAACGAAATACTTCTGGCTCTGGAAATGTTCACTGCCACATCCACACCATCAGCGACTCACAGATGAACATCATGGACAGTCAGCTGCAGTCTGTTCAGTTTTCAGCCAGCTGAGTAAAGTGCAAAACACCATACACCATATATATACACAATGGACCCACGAAAGCTTCCCTTCAATGCCCTAATTATTGGGCCGACTAATTCTGGCAAAACACAGTATCTCATAAACCTTCTCCGTGGTCCCTTCAGGGGCAAGTTTGACTATGTCGTTCTTCTATGCCTAAACTTTGTCCACAACGAGACCTACGATGGTTTCGTGGATAATGAATCCCGCATTTTCGTGATAGACTGCCAGCAGCATGAGATTGAATCCTGGTTAACTCTATCAAGTTTCTTTTTCGAAGGAACTAACACGCTCATCATTCTCGATGATTGCGCCGCTTCGAAAGCCGTGAAAGGCCGCACAGGCCAACTTGTCTCCCTCGGCTTCAGCGCGCGCCACAAGGCATCTCCGTGTGGGTGCTAACCCAACAGGTAACCAGCATTGCGAAACCCTTTAGGGAAAACGTGGCAGCGATCGTGCTTTTTTACACCCCATCGGGTAAAACAACGAAGGCTATCTTCGATGACTATGCCGGCAAGCTCTCACACGAGGAGTACAAAGAGCTTATTGCACGGGTTAAGGGATGCAAGTTTTCCCACCTAGTTTTCTCTCTGCGGCATCCATATGGGATCGAAGTGAAAATATAAACAGAAATTTAAAAACAATATATATATACACGATGGCACACGCAAACCCTGATGAAGCCGCAATGAATGAAATCATGCAGATGCTGGAGTCATCTCCAGATAGCTCCGTGCCAACAGATTCACCCATCCATCTGTTAGAGGGGGACCTCATTCCTGCTCAACGCGAGAAGTTGGCAATTCTGGTCTCGACTGGCAAATCAAAAGAAGCCATTGGTGCCCAGCTCACACACGAGCAGGTGAAACGCCTTTCGGAAAAGAAAGTTGAAAAATTTTACAAAAGGTATGAAGCCTACGTCGGCAACAAGACAACTGAGTCTCTGATTGACAGCGTTTTAATGCTTGTAACCAAAGGCGCTGGCATGGTTGTTTCGATTGACGATGTGGAAAAGTTGCAGAAAGAACTCAAAAATGACTACATGATCAATCATGAATTGTCATCTCTTGCTGGCGGCCTTGCACTGCGATGCGGTAAATTCTTGGCATTGGCAAATGCTGCTTTGATCACTACAAAACACATCGACTTCAAAAAGGAGCCCGAAGATCCAACACCTACTCCTGCTCCACCCAGGCCTCTCACAAGGGACAGTGAAGGATATCCACTAGAGGGCTTTGATGAAGTTGACAATTAATCTGACAGGAACCACGAAGGAACCACGAAGGAACCAGGTAGGAATCAGATAGATTATTTTTTAAAAACTTTTATATATACACGATGGAGGCACAAGCAGGGCAAACGTTGCAGACGATACCTGAAGAAACAACGACAACCAACACGCACGTTACCTCTGATACCCCAAAGACTGCTCCAGCAAAAAGCCCTGGTCGTGTTGCTTCTGGCAAAAGGCTAGCAGAGCGTAATCGTCTGGCAAGAGAGGCAAAAAAACAGGCTTCTAAAACGGCAAAGAGCCCCACACCAAGCCAGGCTACAAACACATCCACTGACAGCGACCACACAGAGAGCAGCAACAACTCTGGCTTCTAAATTCTAACAGTTGCCGGCGTGATTGTATCCGCTTTGGGTGTGTATTACCAACGTGAAGCCATTATGAAGACACTTAGGCCCACTGCTCCGGCAGCAGAGGTGAATGAGGTTCAAACTCCTCCACCCACACAGAGACCAGCGAGTCGAAGAATTCATGAGATGCAATAAAAAAATAAAAACACATATATATACTCACACAATGATAAACTCATACAAGGTTTCGTAAAAGGGGCTGCAATCGGAGGTATTCTTTTTGTTATGGTTAAATTCAACATTACCGCCCTAAAAACAATTTGGCAATTAGCAACACAAAACACAGACCCAGCGCATGATGAGGAGTCGGCAGAAAAATAAAAATATTATATATACACTATGTCTGACAACAAGCTCGTGAAGTCTGTTACTGATGCCGCAACAATCACTGACCTTGTAGCTGGTATTGGGTGGATCGCTAAAAAAGTCGTCAAAGAGCCATTCACATCTGACCCCAGCTCTAATGTGATGAACTACGTGAAGTTCACAGCTGTCATGGCTGGAAGCATCGCACTAAAGAAATACCTCGAGGATCAGAAAATCCTCCCAGCCAACATGTAAAAATACAATATATACACAATGGCCTCAATCGCCATAATGGTTGGTGGAGCAATTCTCAATGCAGCCGCTTTCACTGGCGGTAATTATTTGGCAAAATATTTATCCGGCGACAACGGCCAAGCCGCACTGGAAGAGAAGACCAGACACGATAAGGCCTTAGAGGCTTACAATGCAGCTTATGATAAATATGAGAAGGACCGCACAAAGCTCCTCGACTGGGTTGCAACTAATGATCGGATTAAAGACCAGGCGAAACACAACATCGCTAAGACCGACCAAGTTCTGGTTCTCTACAACCAAACCCATCGGGACCAACAAATAGAACCCCCAAAAAAGCCCGAGTTCTCTGACTTCTATAAACCCGGCCAGCAGCAGAAGCAAGGCGAGCTCTTGTTTATCGGAACTGGCGTGCTTGCCCTTGGGTATGCAGCTTTTCGATTTCTTTAAAACCTCATATATATGTATATGGATGCACGATGGATGCTAAACTATCAAAGATCTATTACAGTCCGAAAGGCTACTGGAAAGGTCTTGCCGCTGTCAAAAAGCTAGCTGCAGCAGCCAAGGTCTCTGATGAGGTCGCAAAAAAGTGGCTCGTCAAACAAGCTCTTTGGCAAGTTTACCTCCCAGCACCACGACGCATCCCTCGGCCAAAGTTTGATGTCTTCACGCCTAATGCTGTGCATCAAGCGGATCTTCTCTTCCTACCCCACGACAAACTTCCTCGTGGGAGAAAGGTTTACAAATACGCATTAACCCTTGTTGATGTGGCTAGCCGTTACAAAGCAGCAGAGCCCTTGACTTTGAAAGAGTCTCTAGAGGTTTCAAAGGCCTTTCAGAAGATTTACAGACGTGGACCTTTGAAATGGCCACAACTGTTGCAGGTTGACCCTGGGAAAGAGTTTATGGGTGCTGTGACGAAGGCTATGGAGGATAACAAAACGGCCATTTGTCGCGGGCGGGTTGATATCCACAGAGACCAAGCGATAGTTGAAAGATTCAACCGAACCCTGGCTAAAAGGTTGTTTGGCCACCAGTATGCGGTTGAAATGCGCCTTCCCTCTGGCCAGAGGTCGACTGAATGGGTACGAAGGCTGCCAGACGTTGTCTCTGCTTTGAACAATGACGTGACAAGATTGATTGGCAAGAAGCCCGCTCAAGCAATCAAAGAGAAAGCCGTTTCTGCCAAGCCTGCGACACCATATTCGAGACCAGTGGGGGAGAAGGAGAAGAAGCTCCCTCCCCGGGTGAGTGTGAGATATTTGTATCAGCCTGGCGAGCTTGAGGGTGGTGGTAGGCGGGCGACCGATCCGATCTGGTCAACAACTTTGAAAAGGTTGTTACCAAACCAAACGAGCCAGTTGTGTATTACCTTTACGATGGGCCCAAGCAGGGCTTCGTCCGTGAGGAGCTGATGGTTGTGCCGCCAGATACTCAGTTACCGCCGATATCTTTGTGACCGTATGCCAGCGTGTGGACACCATCCTCCTTAATCCAGCGTTTGGAGTCAAAGGGCGAGAGTGTTGTCTTGTTTAGATGCACGCCGTAGATCTGGTGATCCACACTCCTGAGCATATCCATCCCGTGCTTGAAGGCTCGTTGGTCGAAGAGGGCGTCCTTGTAATTCTGGTGTGTAATCTCCTTCTTTGTAACAACCTTGGTGGTGCCCTTTGCCTTTTTGATGTCCAGCTTAGCTTTGATTTCTTTGCCGTCCATGTCTTTCTTCTTAATACACCTGCTGTCGTCTTTCAAGATGCTGTACATCTTCGAGCGAAGACAGATTACCTCTGAGATAGGCACACCCTCGCACTCGTCTTTCATCTTACCGATGACCTTCTTGTTCTTCTGGCTGTAAAGAGAGTGATCTTTCGGGAAATCACTCGTGTCAAACTCGTGGATGTTGGCTTCTATGTCTTTGTACACGTCCTCTGTCTTAATTTCAAGGAGCAGGCTGTCTGTGTCAGTGTAGATTAGCTGGCAGTTCGGGCCGTATTTCCGATCTAGATAGAAGTAATAGAACTCGTACATCAACGTCTTAGAGAGATCAAGCACGCACATGCCCGTGTAGACAGGCCTGTCCACTTTGATCTTCTCTTTACGCATCTGGATGCCAGCGAGGGTTTCGCAGAAGATTGTGCTCCTTTCATAGAGAGGGTTGGCGAACAGCTTCCGAAGCTTGTCTTCCTCATCTGATCGCACCAGGCGCACATCGACTCTGGTTCTGAGGTTGTCCATCGTCTTGCCAAAAACTGAGTTGTTCATGAGTTTGTAGAAGTTCTTCTCGAAGTCTGATGTGGCCTTCTTTCTGAGCTCTGTGTTAAGTCTGATGTATGGCTCCATCCAGTCCTTCTGTTCGAAGGTCAGTGCCTTGTGCACTTTTTTGAGCTTCATTCCGAGACTGAGATATAGCTGAAGATTTCGGTAATGAAGGACATATCTTTCCTTGTCCTTCAATATGAGGAGCAGCTTGCTTGTCTTGTCATTCCCCAGGTTCAACTCTCTTGCAATGGATCTTTGATATGGCGACATCCACTCGTTTGGAACTTGAGATGCCTCTGGGGCTAGCGGGTAAGAGTTGTGTTTGTCGCGGAGATATTGTGGGTACTCCAAGTCAACCTCGAGTATGCACCCTGTTTTCCTCCTAGGGTACAACTTAGCGATCTGCTCCGCTGTTGGTGCTGTTCGGGCCCACCTGAACTTGCCAACTGGAAGCGGCTGACTCATGGCCCAACCGTAGAGGTTGTTTGCATCGAGATAAAGGAGATACGACTTCTCCTTCTCCTGGTCAAAGTCGCTGAGACATGGGTTGTTCGCCTTGGCATAGCGCTTCATCTCTGTTGAGATGCCGCCTCTCGTTCCCTTCTCGACGAAAAGTTGCATTGTATAGTCGGTCAGAAGCTCCAACTCTATAGCCGTGTGTTTCAGCAACACACGTATTGCCACTTAGTCTGGCATTTTTGTAGATCCAGTGACTCGCGAAAACTAGAAAGATTGCAAGAAAGAGGACTAAGGGCGGTGTATAGGGACAAGCATGCAAGTTATACTCAACTACTTGAGAGGGCCGAGTTGCCAACGCTGATGAACAGGCGCTTGCAGGATATCTGCATCCTTATGTACAAAGTTAAGCATAAATTATGCCCCACTAATATCTGTAATATTTTTAATAACCACACTTCTTCCTACAACTCAAGGCAATCAGATTTCTCAATTCCTAGGTACAATACAATAACGCATGGTAAACACTCTTTAAGCTATCTAGGCCCAAGGTTATGGGGAAAATTATCTACAGCTGATAGATCAGCAAAAACGTTGAATGCTTTTAAAAACAAGATTCGTAAAAAAAAAAAAAAAAAAAAAAAAACAAGATTCGTAAATACGACATAACTCTGTTAATGGATGATGGTTGCAAGGATTGTACCCTCTGCTTATCATAACAATACAATTTTATCATTTTCTTTTTTTAAATTTTAGCTTTTATTATCAATTAATAGATTGTTAGCTTTATATAAATTTAAAATATTAAATATATTTTAGGTTTTAGATTAATATTAGATATTTTATACTTTTTTTAATATTTTTATGTGTCCCCAAATTAGTATGGGTTTACCCAGGCTATAAGGTCTTTTGACACTTAAATAAAGTTTCTATCTATCTAACGCATCCCAACTCAAACCAGGGCTGGTGTAATAATGCGCAGGGTCTAAACGGTAATTCTTGAAGCATGTCTTCCTAAAGTTTTCAAACACATCTGCGAGGAGGAGGACGTCCGTTAGGAGATAGATATCGTGGTAATCCCCGAGATTCTCGCATTCGAAGGCATCCCACACTCGTTGCGCGTGCACGTAGTCATCGTCTGTGATGTGCTCCTTTTTGAGCTTGCTGTAAAAGGCCTCCTTCGGCGGAATGGAGGTTTCCTCGAAACGTTTGAAGGAATCCATGTACTCGTAGGGATAGACGCCCTTTCGGAGTAAAAGGTCTCTTTTTGCTGGGTCCGTTTCGTATTGATAGAGGATCTCGAAAGCTTCTGGTTTGATTGATGTGACAAGGCTATCGAGGCTTTGTTGCATTAACTGGCAGCTGTCTATGAATCTAAGCTGCCCCATAGAGAAAGAGATATGTTTCTCCATTGTTGTGGGGATGCATTTCAGTTCCGAACCGACCTCTGCGATTTTCTGCATCAGATGGTGAGCATCATAGCCTTTCAAGTTGTGGAAGACAACCGGGATTGTTATCTTCTTTGGGTAGATTCTGAAGTAACTTCTGTTGCATGTGTTGTGGGCCGCCCCGCGATACCTGCCAGTGATGTGGCAGTGGTCTATTACTGCATCTCTGTAACATTCTCGCAGAAGAGGCCTGGCACAATATCTACAGTCGTCCTCTAGGAACTCTATCTCTGGCTTTTCCTGCCTCTTTGCCCACTTACTGATTTTATATCTTCCATGGTCATCTCGTGTTGTGAGTTTTAGAAACTCTCCGTAACAACTACTCTTACTGCCAGGAGCCCTCGTGTGCCTGTGTACCTTGCCGCAGTACTCTCCTGTTTCTGGGTGGAAGAACTCATGCTCGTCCCTTGCATTGCGCACAATCAGAGTCTTACCGCAGATATGGCAATCCGTGGCTTTGTTGAAGTCATCCCAATCAACACCTGTCATTTGCAATGGCTCCTTATGCCCCAGAGCCTCGCTTATCTCTACTTCAACCCTCTGAAGAGAGGCAAGAAACTCACGAACAGGGTTCTCTCCTCGGTAAATGTAGGGATAGCCAACCGCGCCATCTGATCTGACAGTAATGAAGGAAAACCCGCAGGGCTTGTGGACCTCAGTCTTTGTGGTGCTGCTTTGTTCCTTGGGTGGGATTCGCGCGTCTAGCTTTTCGATGAGGCTCTCGCAGTCAGCATATATCACATACGGCACCTTCATCTGTTTTTGGTAGTTCTTAAAGCGCCTTCCTTAGGCATCTCGACTCTTGTTGGGCGGTTTGAGGCTCCTTTGCAATAGACTTGATGGTCTTCGAGAATTCTTTCTGATGAGAAGCCTTGCAAACATCTCACGCAGAAGTGTGTATGATTGGTTCTAGAGTGTTGTGAGCGAAGAAGCCTGCTTAGACTCTTTACAAGGCAGTAATGGTTGATGGTTTCGAAGGTGTGAGGGTCTATCTTTGTAATGAGCATGACATTGATTCGTGGAATCTCCTCGCCTTCCATGTCACTGACGTGATAGGTAACAACTTTGTTGTTCTGCCAGCCTAAAACATTGATTGCAATGTTATTGAGCTTCTCAATCTTCGGTATTTCATGCAGCGGTGTTGGGAAGGAAATGCCTGTAAAGTCAAACCCATCGTCTGTTGGGTATTTACTTGTCCTTTCCGGGTGCACAGCGGCTGGGAAGCGCGCAGCCCTCATTACCCACCTAAGACAAGCATGATCTCTGTTTTTGATATTTATTAAAGCTTGTTTTGCTTTTAGAGCTTGAGGAAGAGGGAAATAAGATCCACCTCTTATTGGCTCATATCGGGCAAAGTCAAGGAATACTTTGTCTATCCCTGCAACTGCCCAACCCGACCCGTTTACAACGATTTCAGTGACTTCTTCTCTTTTTCTGTTAATATTAATGTCGAGTCTTCTCTTAACAGCGTCCTCGTCAAAGATGTTGATGATTGCCGGCACCTCCTGTCTTAAATAGAACTTCGCATGTTCAATGCCTCTGTTCCCTTCTTTTATAAGTTTAATAAAGATACCGTAATTGAACTTTAAAGGGCAGTTGGTTTGACTCTGATCTGATCACTCTGAGAATTTCAGGTTCGATCATGTTATGAAAGATAAGAAGATCCCTCACATGAAAATCTTCTGAAACATGTAATTTGTAACTGTGAAGCCAGTTACGAAATCCGAGGTTCGAAGTTCGAATGTAAGATTCGTCATCGCGGTATATACAAGGGGTATGCATTTCTTCAATTGGTAACACCCAACAGACCTAATGTGCTCCATAGGGCTTCGTTTGGGTGAATGGGGGCCTCCTTGGCGTTTTGTTTTGGTTGCTTAAATCGGTTGTTGCCCTTATGAGTTTTGCGCTCTGTGTGAAGAAGGATGGATCGGGCAGAGTAGGTATATGTCAATTGTTCGGGGAATGTCATTTTTAAGGCTCCCCAGACCCCTATGGAGCCTTAATTTAATGGTTGACAACCCCTGTCCCAGGGCCGACTAAAAGGAGGGAGACTATGGCACTTGAATTCTACTGTATCTGGTTTATTAACAATTGATTGCGGGGTTTACAGAGTTTTCTTAGTAATAGAGACTATGGCACTTGAATTCTACTGTATCTGGTTTCTAACAATTGATTGCGGGGTTTACAAAGTTTTCTTAGTAATAGAGACAATGGCACTTGAATTCTACTGTATCTGGTTTGATTGCGGGGTTTACAGAGTTTTCTTAGTAATAGAGACTATGGCACTTGAATTCTACTGTATCTGGTTTGATTGCGGGGTTTACAGAGTTTTCTTTGTAATAAAGACTATGGCACTTGAATTCTACTGTATCTGGTTTATTAACAATTGATTGGGGGGTTTGCAGAGTTTTCTTAGTAATAGAGACTATGGCACTTGAATTCTACTGTATCTGGTTTGATTGCGGGGTTTACAGAGTTTTCTTAGTAATAGACACTATGGCACTTGAATTCTACTGTATCTGGTTTGATTGTGGGGTTTACAGAGTTTTCTTTGTAATAAAGACTATGGCACTTGAATTCTACTGTATCTGGTTTATTAACAATTGATTGGGGGGTTTGCAGAGTTTTCTTAGTAATAGAGACTATGGCACTTGAATTCCACTGTATCTGGTTTATTAACAATTGATTGCGGGGTTTACATAGCGTTCTTAGTAATAGAGACTATGGCACTTGAATTCTACTGTATCTGGTTTATTAACAACGACGCATCGAAGAAGGGTTCTTTTTGTGGGAACCATATTAAAAATTGCTAATCTTAAAGTGGTACTATGATCAAAATTTTGCACTTCCCTTTCTCTTCAGTTTTGGAAAGAAGAAGTGCTGAATACTTACCATGCCAAATTTTAAGTTCAAATTCCAACGGGAAGAGCAGTTATTTTAAATAAAAGTTCAGCTTCGGCGTGCCGCCATTACTCGATTTAAAAATGGCCGAGAACCACATAGAGAGCTGGATCTAGTTGAGTCGAGAGGAAGATGACGTCATATTCGCAACACAACAATGGCCGCTTCGTTGTGTGGAAAGGCTGATTTCGCACAAACAAGACCTTTAGTTAATCTTGGTGGTTCCAGTTGTAAACGTTCGAGAAGATGCTTCCTGTTAATTTTGTACAACACGGGCACCGAAACATTCTCAAAAGGCTTAATTTCTTTACACAAATCGTCTACCAGCCAGTTCTGTGAGAGTTCAACGCGCCGAACCACGCAAGATGGATACTTTCTTTTGACAATACAGTATAACAGGGGAAACCCAACCACTAGGAACCACTTTATAATAGTTTACTACTGCTACTACCGCGAGATTTAATTCCAAGGGAATTTGAGAGACTGAGTGAAACGCGTGAACCAGGAGGATTGGAAAATAAACTGTTGATTGTTTTCATGAATATTGTGAAACAACATACCGGGTGAGTGGCGTACACGTATGCATTTTTTGTTTCTCAAACGTGTACATCAACTGGCTATATAGCTTCTGAGGCTTGAGTTTTTTTAAAAATACTCCATAGATACTACATGTCATACAAACTAATAGCTTATGGCATAAATTGGCCTGGTTGTTTCTGAATATTCTCCTTTTTGTAGCACATTTCAAATACACTCGCATGACACTGTGAATTTTCTGATTGCAGGAACTGAAAATATTCTTGTTGTTAACCAATTTATTATCCGTGTTCTTAGTTTTCTATTTTAAAGTTACATCAAATTGTTGTTTATTGACACATGTTAACTGTTGTATTGTTGTTGGTCATTGTTATTTATTCTGCAATATTGTCAGATTAAAAATTTAATAAAGCACAGTGCAGTGGGACTGCATCCTTGATGCATCTTGTACTATTTTTTTTTTTTTACATTTTAAAGGGGTTATGTCTAGGGGATTTTGTTTTCGTGTGCAAAACTACTATTTACCTAACTAACTTTTGCTCTTGGATCGAAGCGATTCTTTCAACAGAGAACAAGTAACAGAAATTAAGTGATTTTCCAATACACAAAGGAAGAACCATTTTTTATTTAGGTTGCAATCCAGTCCATGTGCAGTCACTAGAGCATTATTTTTTGATTTCCTTTACAAATGTTTTTGTTTTTACTTTTCAAAGTGATACTAGAAAAGGTACAAGTAAAAGGTTGCATTGCCCTAGGTATGAAACATTTCTGTTTACAATCAGGATAGCATACTCCATTTAAATTTGTTCCTTTTAGTCATATATATGTTTGGATTTAACATTGAAATCTACCCAAAATGAAACTGTGAGGCAATATCCCCCAAGGTGGTTTCTTCCAAGCACTCAGTGTGTGTGTGTGTGTGTGAAGTAGTGAGCAATGTTGGATTATTACCCAGCCACTTTCTTTGTGTGTATTTGCAATACCTCTTTTCATTAACTTTCCTGTTAATGGAGAATCTGACCCTGTAAACAACTAATTATCAAGAAACGTGAACATGTCAGATAAGTAATTACCTGCAAAGCCATCGTGCTTTCTATTAAAGGTACAGTTGAATGCTATTAGACATCTTTTATAACAACACAGTTGGAAGGGCAATTTTAAAGAAAAAAAAATTGGATTTAATTCAATAGGCCATTTGCACGATGGCGTCATTTGACTACAACTACCAGAATTCATTTCGTTTTTCCTTTCTTATTTAAATTTTGTAATCCCAGTGCGGTTTAAATAACAATAGCCCTAATTTGCAATACAAAACAAAAAACTGAAGGATTCTGGTAGTTGTAGTCATATGACGTCATCGTGCAAATGGCCTATTGGGACAGAGGAAACTGTCTGCAATAATCAATATTATTGTCAGTATTAAGCAGCATCTATAAAGCAGAGCTCCATACACTGTGTATACAAGCAAGATTAACTTTTTTGTTTATAAAACATTTTATTTACTTTAGTTAGCCTAGTTTTCATTTACTGCTATTTTCTGGTTTTTTTTTTTTTTCATTGAGCTCCTGGCTTAGCACATTAAGGGTTCATGTAGAGTTTTGACATTTTTCACTGACAAAGTATTTTTTAACCAATAATGTACTCTCTTGCTCAAGTAATAACAGGTTCATGTAAGATAGAGTAAGTGGAGCCAATCAGGCCAAAAGATCCTGTATTTTCACAGAAGGAAAGGACAAAATACATTTCAGGTCAAAATATATTTTCAAAGGTGTGGGATGCTTATGTCTAACCGAATCTCTTTTAAATCAGCTAATAGTAACCAGCAACAAGAGCAACAGAAATTATGGTATTTTGCTTTTGGATAATAAAACACAATTTATTGTGAGTGAAAAATGTCAAAAATCAAAATTAGCCCTTTATGCTCCTAGCTATACTCAATATATCCCGGGTGTATTGCAAGTAAGATACCATCAAATAAATTATCAAGGTGTTTATTTGCAAACTAATGTACTTTGAGGAGGTATTTCTGGTATGTACTGGAAATATACTGCTTGTGATGTTCTGTAGGAAGGGCCTTCCTCATACAGTGTCTGCATACCGGTAGTTCGACTGAACTCAACTTTGCAGGCAATTTCTTTCTCCAAAAGGAGGGGGGATAATAGAGGATTTTCAGTATGTCAAATATCCAAGATATTTGGAGTTTTTTATGATCTGCTATTTTGCAGGGCCTTCTCTGAGGCCATGAGAACCTGGCTTTAATAAAGAATAAGAGCAAAATAAGAAACCACAGTTTTGCCTTGTGATCTCTTGTGCTAAGCTACAATGTATTCCTTTCACCCACACACTGTTGAAACAGCAGTACGTTTTAAGGCAACAAGATGATAGTAACATGTAACAGTATTAATAAATTTCATTCTGCAAATTCCTTTCCTAGAAAATCAAATAATGGTTATATATATATATATATCAATATGTTCATTCTTTCAAAACTTGCACATTAAACTTTCATATGCCTAATCTTGTGTGATTTTGGGAGAATTAAAAAATACACACTGATAGATGCTAGCTGTTCCAGACTTAATAACCCAGTGCTTATTGTTGTGTTGACTTTGCAGGAGGCTGAGTAACTGATTTGCTTGATTCACTCGGATTTATGCATCCTTGGAGACCAAGGAAGGATAAGGAAATTTAACTATGTGCTACTGGGACTATTGATGGGGTTTACAATAATTCAAGATGTCAGCTACCTGAGCTGTACACTTGGATGTCTGCAGTGTTATAAACAACAGTAAGAACAACATCGTTTACTTTTCTACAACACCAATTTATTCGTTTAATTTTGCCCTGTAGAAACACAAGGAACTGAATCCAGTGAGAAATAGTAATCGAGCAGTTGACTTTATTTGCTCTTTAAGGCTAAACTTCAGTTTAGATTCGATGCTTCTGCAAACAGCCATTATAATCCGCTTACCAAACTCAAACGGGAAAAAGTTCACCATAAATATTTAAAAAAAATCCTTATCGTACCATGTATAAACGTCCACTTGCTGAGTAAAAATTCCTTGAAATTGACGGTCTTCTTTGGCTTCTTGAGCCATTCTTGCCTCCCAATTCGGCAGCTTATTCTCTGAAGCCATACGTCGCCAAATCTTCATGAAACGAAATAGGTCCTAAAAATTCATCGAGTTCTTCGCCAAAATTGTCCTTCGCAACGCTTTCCGACGAACTGGAAAGTAAATTTTACGGCGAAGACGTCTCCAAATCCTTTTCTTTTGGTGTTTTTTTTCGCTGTTGCATGTCCAAGGAATGGCCACGATCTTCGTTGCGAATATGACGTCACGAGACAACTCACACGTGAGACAGCTTTCTAGAATAATCACGGGATTTTCGGTGGTTTTCGGCGGTTTTCGGCCAGCAATATCTAGATTCAGTAAGCTTATATCGTTCTAAATTGTAGCGATTTATGTTATGATGAACTCATTGGATAAACTGAAGTAAAAAAAAGGCGGAAAGAAAGACAAAAAGTTTCGTCGTAGTACCACTTTAAGATTATTTGGAATGCCTTCCCTTTTAAGGACGTTCGCGCTAATTGTTTATGCGCATCCTTACTGCGCACGCAATTCATATCGCAACGCCATGCTACGTCATGCACGCGCGCGCGCGCAAGAGAAGAAATCTAAGCACATAAAGGGCTCATAGCCGTTGCGTTAACTTTGCTTAGATTTAACTCGCTTGGATCGTTGGTGACCCCCAATTTTTTTTTCACAGTTAATTTTCTTTGCCAATTCTCGACAGATTGTGAAAAAATGAACAAAAAACCAATGTAGGAAGTTTACATTTTTTCCATTTTTCTACCCGCGCGCCATCGAATCCTGCCAACTTGCGTTTGCAAATGCTGTCGTTTAAAGATGAAATTTACTTCAAGGCATCGCCAACTATTCCCGGTCACGACATTTCGCGCGCCTTACATGATGAGTGACATACCGCTGCGTATTAGCGGGCTCGTATTCCCGCGGCGCGAAGGACCGAAAATGTTGTTTACATGATCTAAGTTTTAGCCCACACAAATTCCGCTGACAAATATACTGTGATACGAAGAAAAGAGACAACAAAGTTAGCTTTTAAACGATGGTTTTTGCGAGAAATTTGGATGAAAGACGGACGAGATGTCGTCATTCGAAGACAGCGAATTTTAGAATTTTAGCGTGAGCTTTGGATTATCAATTTTCTAGCGTTTTTGAAAAGGAAAAGGACGGATCAAACATTTCGCTGTGGGCTTGATATTTTAGAATACGGCTGAGAACAGAGTCAACTATGGATCTCCACTCCGGCAAATGAAGTACCAAGCACAGGAACACAAGTATGTGTCTTTAATTTTAGACTTTTGTGTGCATTTGCCTGCTACTGTATTAAAAGGCTTAATGGGCCGCTCACCTCGATACAAAGCGAGGAAAAAAGGACAGTTTTTTTTTTAAACTACAGTCTTATTATTTACAGCTGTACACAGACAGTAGTCGTTACAATGACATCCCGGTCCGGCAAATGTTCCATCTGTAATTTTCAACCGACTATTTTGAAATATTCGAAACCTCTCCATACATTTCTTTGTAAAATTTGACGCCATTTTGATAGTTACTTTCTAAGAAACCGCTTTAGCTACGCGGGCGCTTGGCCGGAATAGTTGGCGATGAACATCAACAGTTGAATGAATTTGCTGAACAGACCTACTCGCATAAAATGTGGGAAAGAAAGTTGCATTTTAGAGATTTATTTGCAATATTTTTAGACTAACAGACATTGGGTTCACATCCCGTAAGGAAGACCAATTTTTCAAAATTAGGGTCGCCTTTGAGATAGCTTATCTCAGAAACGAAGTCGGTGACCCCCTCATTTTTTTGCATTTCTGACACGAGTAACCCATAACCTAGCTGTAGCAAAAGTTTTATAAAAAAATCAATGTTAGAAGATTTTCGCGCGAACGTCCTTAAGCTGTTTTCCTTGAAATGTTTTGCTAGTTGTTATTTTCTGCTAAAAAAATCCATAGCTATTCGATTAACTTTTGTACTTTATTTTTTTACCCAAGTAAGTTAAGTTAGCAAAGCTAATCAGATCTTTATGAGAAAAGTTCACATGATGTGTCCCCAAAGAAAAAATATTATGTACAACTTATAAATGATATTTTATGCTCTTTGTAATTTCAATTTTAAAATAATTTTAATTTTAATTTTGTTTTGTTGTAGCCATACCCTCTCTTAAGCCCAAGAATTAGAGAAGTAGCATTGCAGGGTGTATTCCAATTTTAGTAATAATTATTATAATAATTTAAGGGACTTTTATATATTTATGCAGGATGTAAAGTTAGAGCGTTACAGTATTTGGGGTCGTGTCAATTATTATATTATAATAAATAATTAATTAAAGAACAAGAAAAAGAAGAAAAAATTCAATGTAAGTATAAGGATGCAAAGTAAAAATTAAAAATACTGTTTCTTTTTCCCTTTTAGAGACACAATTTGTCCACCACTTCTTATATCCCTTAGTAATACCTTTGTTGTACAGCCCATGTGAGCATACGGGCAGGATATTATGGTCAGCGGACAATCCTTTTCAGTGTGGGTTGAAATCTGAGAAAAAAATTACACATATCAACCTGTCAGTTATCTCTTGCAGACGGTGAAAGGTGACGTTTAAAAACTAAAAAAATACTTAGTTTGTGGCAATAAAAGTTTAAGAATTTTACTACTCCAATATTCCCTGTTATAGCTTTCAAACTCGGATTTTCAAAACACAGTTGTACGTTCATTTCGTATGTTTGGTAAAATAACACTTGTTCAAATAACTGGGTTCTTAACCCACGCCTTTTCTCCCTACTCTTTCCTACCTACAAAGAAACATGTCGCACAAAAAGTTGAAAACAAGGTCATACAGTCGTCTTTTCGCGATTTCATTAAAATCTTAAAATAATTTTATTTTACTGTAGTTTTATTATGACTGCGAGTTTAGGTTCTTTGGAGATAACGTACTGTATTTAAGATAATTTTGAATTACAGAGTCACCGATTTGTAGACTCTGTAGGTCCCGGGTTCAAGTCCGCTTTTTGACAACCAACTGGAGTTGTTTCAGGGTAATCCCTCGGGCGCTCCCGTACGAATAGCCAACTGGTCTGTTTCCTGCCAGATGGAGTTCTTAACCTTGTAATGTTCAATTTAATTTGTTTCTGATGTTTAATGCTCATTTAACCCCTGACCAGCACTTGACTGTGCTATAAACACTGCTGAGGGTAAAATATAAGGCTTATAAAATCATAAAGAGACATTCTTCCTCTCTATCTAACGCCTTTTTATGTCTTAATTTTACACCTGGACTATACCAAGGGGAACACAGCATCCCACTCAGGGGATACAGAAAATTAATGTACTCCTTTTTACTTCATATAATTGTTTTTGAGTCTGAGATGTCCACTATTGAATAAAATGTGGCACGCGATATCATAATCCGTAATACACAACAGAACCTACCTCCTCTCTCGGGATTACAGCTCCACAGCTCTGAGAACAATATAATGGAAATTTCTTACATCCATGCTCATGGGCCTTAAAATGCAATTAAATTATTAAGACATAAGCTAAACAATTTGGGAACAACAATATCAACATACGCGACTCTTATCACAATAATTTAAAGATGATTGATTTCATCTTCTGACATTCTTACTTACAAATTAAGTAAATGCAACAATCGTTTTGTTTGATAATAACATAGCGAAAAAATCTCTTTGCAAAACTTGAGAATCAACAATCAATTGAACTTTTGTTCGTATGCCGTCAAAAACATCCCATCAATAATAATAATAATAAACTCCGCCCACCTTGCTCGCTAGAAAAACAACCTGTAGCATATATAACAACAGCTCTTACCTCTGTTTCACACTGTGGATGTGCCACGTCACAGAAAATGCAACGAAGAATCCTCCATGGACACGTGGTGGTCACGTGATTTTGTAGCTTGTTCCTTGTCAGGGTTATTTCACAGTGTTTGTTCGTACAGGAAACAACTTTCAGAGGACACGATGCTAAGTGGTTCTTTTTAAACAAACAAAGAGGAAAATATAGCGTTAACGTTTTGGGTTTGTTTGTTCGTTTTTGGTTGGTTGGCTGTAAGAATATGTTAATAGTTGCTGGTTCTGTTTATCATGATCACGCACAAATTTAGGCTCGATTTCCGCCGCTTTCTCGCGTCCGGTCTCCGAGCCTCCCCGAGAAGAACGGCTGGACGCGTGGGCCACCGATCGTGTCTGTGACGTAAATTCAAAATTTAATTTATGCATCGCTACTGGTCACCGGAAATGTCAAACCATGGATAATTATTATCCATGGTCAAACACACGTGATGTCGCGCCAGTTGCTTATTACGCGCCAAAACTGCAGAATTGTACTGTATGCGCGCGGTGTTTATAAAATTTTGGACATGGATAAGACACACTTATGTTCTAACGATGAAACACCCACAAAGACTTCGGCTTCGAGTTATTCAGGATGTTTACTTTGTGGAACGAAGCAAAATGATTCCCGAAAGAAAATTAGCTTAAAAGGAAAAGTTAAAGATCTTGCTGAACGAGTAGCCAATGTTTTGGACATCGAATCCACTGCCGTCGATGTCAACGATATTTATGCAACGACCGCTGCTACAAAAGTATCAAGCGTCTAGAGAAATTGCAAGAGGAAGCCGGGCTATTGAAAAATGAATTAAAAACTAACTTTGCTTCGACGAACAGGTTTAAACGTGGCGTGCCGTCAGATTCTTCGCATTCACCAAACGTCGTCGCACCAGCCAAATCCGCTCGTCATGATCTATCGATGAACACGCGAAGCAGCGTTGCTAAAAGTTTAAATTTTACAAGCACTTGTGAAATTCAGGAGGAACGTGAAAGGAGTTCTTTGCCGCCGCTCTTGGTTGCTTTGCCAGTTCCTGGACCACCGGCGTCGATAATTCCTGCTTTTATTCCCGTTGCAGCGAACATCATATCGCAGGGGATTTGCGAGGGCAACGTTATTAAAGTGCAGGTTTGTACATTAGCAGATTCTCATTTTAGTTTTTACTTAATTTAAGGAGCAAGGTTATGATTTTTATTCAAAAATTGAATGATCTAAATTTAACCATGTTGAAGCTTATACCCGGGAGCTTATAATTGTTCCAGCGATCTAAATTTTGGTTCAATTTGTTGCAGGCTGTCGTTTCATATGAGTCGGGAAAGAAAACGGGAGACTTGCCTCCAGAATTGCATCGCCTCGGAAAAGCTTTAGCACGAGGAAGCAACTATAAAGCCCTGGCTGATGCAGCAATGGAGAGTCCCAATCTGAAAGAAGCTATTGAGAACAGGATATGTAATGATATTTCGAAGGAGTGTAAGAGGTTGTGTTCCACGGCCAATCCATCGCTACTTAGAGGCATGACCAAGGAATCAATGGCCAACTTTTCTTGGCAAGCCGTGGGAACAGAGCTGCAAAACAAAGCTCCTCTTTTCCTGAGGTGTATTTTTGCCGCTGCAGATCCTGCAAATAAAGCAGCGACGGCTTTCGACCCTGTGAGGCATCCCGGTGTCTACACGGCTGCGGCGATCTTATTAAAGAAACGCGACAAAGCGATGAGTTTGGTTCCGTACGTCATCAGTACTCTTCTTAAAGTTGGGAAAACATCGAAGACAGTGAGTATATTTTAAAATAAATTTGCAGCAACTAATTTTGTAATGTGCGATCCCCTGATGTTATGAAAACGATTGTTTATTTTAATTAATATACAATGTGCCTAAGGGAAGGACCATTTAATTTTTGTTTGGGGGGGGGGGGGGGTTGGAGGGTGGTCAATTACCCCAACCAAAAAAAATACTACATAAGACATTTAATAGAAAAAAATCGTGCACTGACAAGAAAGCACGTGAAAAAAAAAATTCAAGCATTTTGGTAAAAAAAAATTCTTGCAAATAATGATGCTGAAAGAAGAAATCCTACTCAGAAGAAATTGCCCAACCCCTTTGCTGTCACTTAAATAGTCTCCCACTTTTGGGCGGATAATATACACCCCTGTTATTATTTGAGAAGATATGGTTACCATATTAATTGTAATTAATTTCTGGTATGTTTTCTCAGGCACTTGTCAGATTAAATCATCTTGGCATCACAATGTCCCCAAAGAGTATTAATAAAGCTTTAGATGTTATTGGGGAAGACTATGATGCAAAGCTGCATGAATGGAAGGACAGATTATCAAGCTATTTATCACAGAAAAGAATGTTAAAAGGAGAAAGGGAGAGCTTGGAAATCAGTAAACAAGACCTAAATTCACAGCTACTGTCAGGGGAGGATGTTAATGCTGAACTGATTGAAGTTCAAGCTGCAACAGCCAATCTTGACAAAAGTATTTTAGAACTAGAGGAAAAACGTCCTAGTAGTTTTAATATTGTCTTAGACAATGTCGATTTAAAGGTTTTGGCAGCAGATATGACATCTGATAACCAGAACAAGGATTACCACTGGTGTAATCATAATGCACATCTTGATAGGGTGAATCCATTGCACCTTGAAGATAATACACCAACAGCAAATTTGCAAGATGTTCCCAACAGTGCATTTCTACCAAGTTTAGAAGATCAAAATTCTCTCCTTTCAGATTTTGTCATTCTGGTAGGAAGGGTAATTGTGGAGAATTTACCTGCATTTGCCATTTTCAAAGATGTCGTTCCTCTCCACATTAAACATAAGTACTCTGATGATTTAAAGAAAAAAACTGAAACAGTAAGTGACTTAATCTGTAGATGCTGTAAAAGCCTTTAAAAAATAATTGTCACCAACTTTATTTTTTCTGATTAATTTATTTATTATGAATTTATAAATAGTTTATTTCTGTATTTTATTCATTAGTCTTATTCATTTCGGTAGTCTTGTAACTGAAAAACCCTTGAAGGGAGTTGCAATAAAGTGTGTATGTGCATGTACTTGGTTCAGACACACAATAACCAAATTTATAATAACTTACATTCTCTTTTTCTTTCAAATCATTCTCTGTCCATCACTTTGCCTGGGGGATGGGTGGTGCAGGAGAACTCTATATAAAAGTGATCATTGTTTCTTTTATGTCTGTGCTTCTGAAAACCTTCAGAATAAGTGTGTTTTGGTACCTCTTATGGAAAAATAAGTCACTAAACTAGATTTTGGTAACTTGTTCCTTTCAAGATCTCTAAGCATCCTGACAAGTCACCAAGGATATATTTTTAATTGCAGTTAGGAAAATAAGCCTGTGCTATGACAGACTATCAGAAACCTATCTGAACCTGTCTACATGTTTATTTCTTTATACTTTAGTCATTGCAAACAAATGGGCTCAAAATCAGCTCAAAATGCATGTTTTGATGCTTTTATTGTTTCAGTATAGACCATATAATTCCAAAACAGCAGCCAATTATTAGTCTTCTATATGCATGTTAATTGGCCTTTGTGGCCTCGTTAGCATGTGCCAAATTCAAAAGAATTGTTACTCAAAAACGAGGCCACGAGGGCCATTTATATGCATATATTTAAAGAATAATAAAACAGCTGCCATTTTGGAGTACGGTTATGCTCTATCATAGTCTTTAGAATTTGTTACATTTTCTAGGTAAATCTGGGTGTGATTTTCAAAGATGAAAACCTTGGAGATGAGATGATTGACATTGTCAGAGGACTTCACGAGTTGGTGCCCACAGTGGAAGGTCCTGGGGGAGAAGAACTGTTTGATCGTGTTCCAGTCGTTGGAGATCAAAAGACTATGGAAAGAGGAGTGGAGGCACAGTTCTCAGTACGAAATGCATATACCAAGACCCGAAGATTAGAGGGATTGTTTTTCCAACTTGCTGACTGGCACCATGAAAATAAATTTTTGGCTGTGAGTACAGTCTATGTGTACAAACCCTGATGTGTACCCAGTCATTATTTGTTTGATTTTGGAAGGGAGATTTGAAACAAGTGAACTATTATGATGTCACCCATTCCATAATTACATCATGTCACTATTTTTTAGAAAGTGGTAAATGTATGTTATTGGAAGCACAGGCAGCCCAAGCTCACTATCAGATTACCGGGACACGACTTGCTCTATGATAAAAACAGTCAAATTTTCATTCATAAAGCAAGGGTTATGTGCCGATCACCTTAAAGTTAGCTTGGGCTGTCCATGTTGGAAGTAGTTGAACCTGACTGTAATTCAATGGCTTATTTAGGCTCATGTGGAGAATTGTATGAAATGCAATTGATTTGAAGCTGAGCTGAGCATCCCACTTTTGGTCCAAGCCAGAATGAAGCAATGTTTCTTTTCATTACATTATTACTGTTGTTTTGTTTCAGTTGATTTTTTCAAGGTACTACAGTGGCTCTTCTGCTTGTGATAAGACTTCTCTATTCGCTTTGCGGAATCTTGTCAATTGGCGTGACGTCGTAACTGACGCTCAACAAAAGCCAGCACCTTGTAAAAGGTTCATGAACCTAATACTGGATGCAGACATTATTGCTGCAGCTATGGTTTTCTTTGGAATGGCAGACATCAATGACACCCCGACCAAGCATGGCTTCAGTACTGAGATGGAGAACAACATCAGGCCTGTTCGTGCTAGACATTTTAGCAAAGTTCTCAAAGAGTTCATTCTCACTTTCATAGTCGATGGAACTCTGTATGAAAGACATTTCACTAACATCCAAGCTTTGGAAGAGTGGGAAACAGTCCAAAGAAACCAGCCAGTACTTGACAATGGAAGATACCCTTGCAGATTCCCTGGATGCCCCAGTTCCTTCAAACATGATGGGGTTCACAGAATGCGGCATGAACTAACACACAATCCCCCACCTAGTATACCGCATGAACCCACATTAGAAAGTACTGTCCCTGACCCAAGTGATCAAAACTCTAAACCCAAAGATGATGTATTTGATTACCACTGTGGCTTTATGAACATGGCCCTACTATTGAGAAATTTTAGGGATGCCATTAAAGAAGGGGATGGCTACAGAATCATTAAATGCATCAAGATGTTTCTGTTGCATTTTAAACAAGATGGCAGTGGTAGTACGAAGTATGCGCTTGAGGCTTTATACCATTTGTTTCAAGTATTGGCTTTACTCAGTCCCAGGCAAGCCGAGAGGCTTACATGGAACCGAACTGTGAACAATCAGGGAGGTGATGGTAACAATGTTGCAATGGATGTTGCCCTGGAACATGACAATCATGCTATAAAGGAAATCATAAGAGGTCTGGGGGCAAATATCAATGAAGAGAGTGTTCAAAGAGTATGCAGGGCATTCTTTATTCTCATTAAGTTGCTTCGTGTATTTGATGCTGAAATGAATGTGAAGGAGGTATCAGGGAAGCATACCAAGAAATCTGTGAAAGAGGATTTGATCAAAGTAGTCAAGACCCTAACCGAACAGCATGTATTTGAGAAGCAGTCAACAAGGGAACCCATGTATTGCTTCCCTGACTGCCCTAGAGACTACCTTCAAATGCTGAACACAAAGGAATTGTTTACATGGATAAATGATCACAAAAAGAATGTCAGTCTAGAGAAGAGGCCACGTTAAACCAAAAACCGTTTCCATTTCTAAACAGAACTCTTCAAATTGAATATCATGTAAAGTTAGTTTGTTAGACTCGCCAGAGAATTTACATGAAGTTAGGCTCTTTCAAACGAGGGGGGAGGGGTGGGATTGGAATGTATTGGATATATTGTAGTGCAAATTTGATTTTGGTTAAATTTGTATTTCCACTGTCAGATTAGATGTATGATAATTTTGAACGGCTTGATGCATAACCATCTTTATGTCAAATTTTTTAGGTCATTTTTTGCTCAGATTTGTCTCTTTTTCACATATACATGCGCAGTAGCCTTCAAATCATTGGAAAAACATAGCACCCTATGTTTTTTTTTTTGACAGTTAGGGTGTCATTTTGGAGAAAAATCCATAGAAACATGCATACAATGTATCTATCTGCATTGTTGAAATGAAAACAATCAAATATTATTTGTAAAGGAAATGAAAACAAAGAATGTCAGCGAAGCGTTATCTTAGACAAAAGTCCTTACCAGGTTATAATTTCTTAAATAAAATATTATTGTAGGTTATATGCAAGAAATGAGGCGATGAATCTGAGCAAAAAATAAATAAACAAACAAACAAACAGAAAATTGAACATACTGGAACATACATGTAGGACTTCATTTATTATAACAGGTATAGACCGAATGCAAATATGGCCGCCCAACAATTTTTTGTTTGGACAGGTTCTCAAGAAAAGAAAAGCAATTGAATAATGAAAACGATCAGGTCAAAATAAGTCATTATGTGCATTTTCAAGGCCATATTCTTATTTTAAGAGAAGTTATAGGCAATCAAATTATGGGAAAAACATGAAAGCGAGGCTAGTGAGGATAGAATGTCTTTTCTCATACAAATGCTTAAAATTTCAGTGAGCCATCACTTTGCAACTGTTAAACAAAAAACACTCAAACTTTCTAAGATGATACACTTAGCAGCACTTGTTTACGTGATATCATTAATTTCTCTGAAAACTTGGCCAAACAAAAAATTGCCTGGCGGTCATATTTGCATTCGGTGTATGAGACAAACAAAAAAAAATTCAACCACAATGAAATGCATGTGTATGAACAACAACAGAAACTGGTTTATATTTCTCTCATAAATGTACAAATAAATATGTAAAACTGCTTAAAAGATGACTACTTAAATTACCATAGCTTGAGTAGCCTTTGAATACAGCCCCTCTCGTCGCTCCCAGTTAAGAGTGATTAGATGGGCTGTAACATTATTCACTGGCTACCATTTGAGAGAGATTTAAACTTGAAAATTGCAAACTTTTGCAACGGAAAGTGCTAGAAGGCTGGTTGACGGTGAAGATTTGCTCATTATTCAACCTAGGGGATCAGGAAAGTCCCTTATTTTCCAATCTGCTCAGATGATTTTTGATATTGTAAAAGAGACTAGTTTTAAGTCCGTCGCTGTTGTTATTTCACCCCTGACTTGGCTAATGGGAAGATCAAGTAAAATCCCTAAAAATCAATAAATGTAGGCATTACTGCCGAGTTTATTGGCGAAGATCAAAAGGATGTGGAGGCAAAAAAGCCGTTGTAAGGGAAGACTGCGAGATTGTCTTTGGATCACTGGAGTCATTTTTGTGTTCTGATCGATGGAGGAATATGTTGCTAACAGATTTGAAAGTAGGCAATGTTCTGTCGGTTTGGAATGTCAACTACCAAAGCAGGATGTTTCATTTCCAAAGTTCTTATTATTTGCACTCTTGTTGCAGTGGTGGCTGTAGCAGTTAGGGCAATTACTGGTACCTTTTTTACGATTGAGCGGATTTCATTTATCCGCGAAAACCACTTTCTGAATGCCACCTCTCCTTTTTTTGCTGCATACCCCCTGCATGAAACAATAGCACACTGATTAATAATCCACACATCTAGTCAAAAAATTAAAACAAAGGAAAGGGATGTTTACAATTTTGGATGAATCAACATGTATAAAGAGATGTTTTCATGAACATTTTTCAAAGGCATTACTTATGTTGCTTCTGGTAGGTGACATGGCACATAAATAAACTTGATCAATAATTGGTAGAATTCAATTTTATTGTTACCAGGATGTGCTCATTAAAAGCATAGTTCATGAGATGTGATATATGATCCCCAAATTAACATTTTTCTTTTCATTTACACATTAATTTAACTTGTTATATAAATCTATGCACTAAACAACTGTGCAGCAAAGTATGGTGGTCAGAGAGGGCTTTTGTAGCATGGATTATTCAAGGGATAAAATGCACAACCCTTATAAAGCAACACACGTGTGAATTTTTTTTTAACTTCGACCTTGCCTCGAGTCTTTTTTTTTTTTATCAAGACGCAAAAACAAAGGTTTGGTCAAAGGCATTCAATTACATACAAGATAAATTAAAAATTTCCCAAACAGAATAAACGAGAAATTTGTAAGCGTGTTGATAAACAATGACTCCCATTGTTGGGGAGAACTAAGAAGGCAAGAGAGGCAAGATAACGCGTGTAACTTTAATAAATTAAAATCTACATGTGAAATAGTCACTCAGTAAGGTTATCAAACTTACCAGTGTGAAATACAGTGAGCTTCATCCACAGCAATGAGGCACAATCTCTCTTTATAAACTTCACTCGACAGCATCTTCCTCCATCGATCTGAACACAAAAATGACTCCGGTGATCCAAAGACGACCTCGCAGTCGCCCCTTTCAACAGCTTTTTTCGCCTCCTCGTCCTTTTGATCTTCGCCAGTAAACTCGGCAGCAATGCCTATTGATTTTAGAAATTTCACTTGATCTTCCATTAGCGATGTCAGGGGTGAAATAACAACAGCAATGGACTTAAAACTTGTCCCTTTCACAATATCGAACATCATAGGTGCCGATTGGAAAATGAGGGACTTTCCTGATCCCGTAGGTTGGATAACGAACACATCTTCACCGTTAACCAGCTTTTCCAGCGCTTTCCGTTGTAAAACTTTGAGATTTTCAAGTTTAAATCTCTCTACAACACGATCGCACGCCAAATCAAACAACTCCTTCGCATCCGTCATTTTGAAATTATGCTCTAGAAAAATAATTTATTCGCCTGCTCGATTTGAGCAGGCAAGCTTCTGATTGGATGAAACTAACAATAACAAGTTGACGCGTCCAGCCGTCTTTTCGGGGGAGGAGCGCGGGCTCGTTTCCCGAACAGCGGCTGGTAATCGAGCCTAGCACAAATTCCGAGCAAACACTTTCAAGAGGCAGTCTTTCAATAGGCCATTTCCGAGTTACGTTACGCCTCGTTGTCAAAGCGAGGCTAGGTGCACAACCTTTCATATGAAAATGAGTTTTCATTCACATGCAAATGAAAACTCATATTCATATGAAAGGTTTCGCACCTAGCCTCGCTTTGATAGAGAGGCTAAAGGCAACTCGGAAATGGCCTATTGAAAAGTACCGTATAAGAAGATCTCTATTTTCCCTGCACGTTCCTAAAAGAAGTACCGAATGGCGAAAAGGACACAGAGTTACGACTTACATCTTTTGACCTTAGTTCTCCAGTCCAATGGCATCCTTCACATGGACATTTGATAATGAAGGAAAGAATCTTTCGTTCTGTCGCTTTGTCAGGGAAAATATCCTGCAACAAAAATGTTAATCGAGTACGATAAATTGACTTTGGTTCATTATTTGTCCTTTATCGTCAAATTTCGCTCTGGTTTTAAAGGCTGACAACGGAAATCATCACGACTCAGACACATGTTCCGTCACCTTGCAAAATTGTGTGCAAAAATTGCACTCTTGTTCAAGTTGTTCAGTTGTGCAGTTTTACTTACATGTAGATGACAAAATTATTGCTACCATACAAAAACCTGTCAATAAAAGGTGAACAGCTATAACCTAAGAAACAATTCACAGCAATATTTGATGAAGAAATCCTGGTGACTGATACAAGAAGGAAATATTTCGGAACATTTCCATAAATAAGCCACTGACAAAAGTGTTTGCATAACTAATTTAAGGTCGTTTTGCGTTTATTGCAAACAATGAACAGAGCACAGTTCAAATTAAAAATTTTGATTCAAACTTAACTACTGTGTCTACTGTAGACCTGCAATATCACCATTTTGCTTAAGGACCCTAAAGTAAATAAACTGTATAAACATTACTGTAGTATATTAAGTCACCTACTTTGTCTCGTATCAAATTGTTACGGTCCACAGGACAAATTAATGGTTGCCTATTGAGCTCCAACCTGTACAAATTAATTCAAAACAGAATAGGGATGATATCTGTTTACAAACATTCTTTTTGTTATTCAAATGTGCCAGCTACTGGAACAAACGAACCCTTTGTTTCGGCAGCCAATAAGGCTCTGGTTGGCACATTAATAACAATTGGTGACGTCATTGATATCTTCCCTATATGTATGAAAACAAACTTGTGACTAGCCATATTTTGGCGACCGTAACAATTATATAAAAGGCTATTACCAAATGGATAAAGAAACGTTTTGAACTAAGCCCCGTTTAATAAATGAAAAGTGTTTTCGCCCAGCACAGTACAAGGACTGGTGACCTATTGTAAGATGAATCGTATGTGTAGAACAACAGTTGCTCATCGTTAAAGCCTGGAGCGCTTTCCTTTTGTATGGAAAATTCGGTTGTTCCGGTGGTAAATCAAATGGAACAGAGTTTTCCACTGGAAATTTTTCGGAAAAAAAGGAATAACTTCAGAGGTAGTCCTCTTTTCTCGTTTTTGCCGAAATGATCGGAAAATCCTGTACCATATGCTGCGTCCCACTAGTGCCATGCTCCTTGATGAATTAAAGGCCATGTTTGTTATTGTAAATCGTTAGTACCCAGTCTCCTCAAGAAAGAAAAAGCAATTCCCATGCAAAAGGAACACGCTCTTCCCGTTCAGTTTTGATTGAGGACAATATGTCCTGTTCCTTTAAACAGGAAATTATACCAGGTTTTTCATTCAAATGGAAAGCGCCCCAGGTTTTCACTAGCGAAATAAGCATAAGCATAACAGCGCTTATGTTCAGTAAAAACGGGCCCGGCAAAAGCACAAGCACTGAGTATAAGCATAAGAATAAGGATCAACCTTACTTACGCTTTTGTCAATTTTCGTCTTAGTTACCTTGACGCAAATTCTTATTCTTCCGCTTATGCTTATGTCGCTTGTGAAAATCATGCTTTAGAGTTGTCTCTGTTTGTTTATTAAACCAATAGATCATAAATCTCCTCAGCAGCTGCCTTGGTCTCGTGTGCAGCATCGTTCACAGTGGTTGTTGTAACTTTTAAATTAGTATACATCACAAGTCAGTGAACATTTATGGCCCGCCATTCGTTAAAAAATTCCGAGATTCGTAATGGTTCCGAAGTCGTAATGGTTGCGAATTTCGGAATAATTCCGAGATTCGTTATAGTTCCGTATCTCTCGGAATGATTTCGAATTTTTAAAAGATTCGAAATAGTTCCGAAAATTTCGTAATGGTTCCGAAAATGCCGGTAGATTTTCCAAGAAATTTAATGTAATTTCTAACAAACATACCAAGCGCGCCTGCTTTCTACATCAATTAAAAATGCCACGACAACAGGGTCAAAAGTTCGTGTTCTTTCTTTTCGAGAAACGAACAGTGCGTCGTTGAATAAATTGTGTTGTTTATTAAAAAGCTAAACTAGTAGTAATCATAGATTAAAGTGCGTCTCCTTATACTGTAGCACCTCGTCTTGACCTACGTAGTACCTCAGTTTCCGCCACTGTTGAAAGGGGCTATGTCATGAGATATGTCACGCAGGCAAAAACGTCGGACCGACGTCAAACAAATTCACCCTATCGCCGTGGAAAATCCTTCAATTCTGCTGTGCTGTGTACTCCGAAAGGTCTCAGATTTTTCCAACATAAATAGTATATTTGTCTTGATTTCATTTCGGTTTATATTTCTCCGATTCTGAAATGATGCGCCTCAGTACTTGGTGTGATATCCGCAAGGATTTTACCGACTAAATAAATGTAGATATCTCAATGTCTGGAAGTTGCATTCAGCACATGTTTAATGAGTTAAGAGCTACTGCCCGTAAATATCAAGAATTCGGCGACAGAACCGAAATTTCATAATTCATTTTATTTCACCTAAAAGACCGCCTGGGTGAACTGTTTTAAAAAATCTCATACAAATCTCATTCCACCGCATTTTTGTTTTTGCGAAAAATAAAAAAGTTCAAGATACAGCTAGACGGTCGCTTGACCCCCCGGAAAAACGATGAAAAATCGTGCAACTTCAGCAAGTCCGTACGCAACAACGAGAAGCTTTCCCGGTTTTCCATTTCCTGACTTAGTAAACAATCCTTTAATCTTCCCTAAAATGTAAAATACATGTAATTTTTTTTAATTTTAAGTCTGCTTATTGACCCGTCGAAAATTATGACCTTCGGGTGTTCTTGCTCGAGGTAAAATTTGGGTCAACTTCGGAGGCCTATAAAAATCCTAATACATAAATTTCTGTATAATACTTTAGTCAAGTTGAAGCTTAATCCTTCTAGTTCACTGTCTTAAGTTGTCTTTTTTGGCCCGCTAAAAGCGACGCGGCGACAATAAAAAATGTTCAGGGTATTTTCAACAAATTCCAACGCGGCCTGCTGAACGGCTGTCACGCAAGAAAATATCGTTTGAATATAACTCCTAGTACATGTCTTTCTGAATAAAACGACACGTCAAGTCTGAGCTTTATCTTTGCAATTCAATGTCTCAAAGAATTTGTCCAGAGTAAAAACCATCGAGGCTATTTTCACCAATTCCGTATGTCTTCGCTAAACGGCTGTCACGCAAAAGACAGCAAACTCTCATATTTAAAAACAACGGTTCGACATCACGTTATTTATAAACTTGATCAGAAATCGGACAATCCCCTTTTCGTTACAACGATTATTTCCGGAGCTTGTGTGTAGTTGTTTCTGGTAACATTTCATCATCTCAAAATCGCACAATATTGCACAAACAAGAAGCTCCGACTACGATGTAAACGCCCGATAAAAAGCACCGTTCAACCGCCGATCAAGCAGCAACCTAAATACCTAATAACAACTTTAAATCTTCTCACCTGACACCACTGTTGCTCTCTTGTTCTTCTAAGGATCCTGCACCTATAGTTTCCGAGCGGGATATTTAATAAATAACTCTCTTTTTAGCATTTCCCGCAAATACACTGACGTTTTCCGTGCTGTGACATCGCATCGATAATCAGCATAAATCGAGCAATGAAATTTGATGCACCTAAAACGATAGCGTGACGCAGACATAGTCACCGCTTAAAATAGCATCGCCATCATTGAGCACTGATTTGCGACCCACAAAAATTCCAAATACCTCAATTTCCTGGTCAGATTTTCGATAGTTCGTAAAAGCGACGTCAGTTGGTCTTCCAAGTAACGCTATTTCTTCCATGTTACAGTAAATAGCATCTTGCAGCTATTCGTTTCTACTGAAAGAGGATTCTACATCGTGCGGATCAAACTGGAAAAACCTTGAGGATTTCCAGTGTGTTTCCCTTGGATATTGCAACAAGGATGTGTCGTCTCATCTGTACTGTTGTAAGTGGTGGACGTCAGAGTTGAAAACGAATTTCATTAGTTAGTCGCAAGGGTAGGTACTGTTACTGTGTCCACGGCATCGAGAGACTGATACGGGTTGGCTGGAGGAGTAGAAAGGTCCGATGTTCTGTACTGAGATAGCAGGACGTAAGTCTTCGTCAGCCAAAGTCGGCTTTCGTCTCAGGAGTAACTGACGGAGCCGCTCTTCAAATTATCCGTTCTTCAAGCTGAAATTCTGAAATTCTGCAGTGCGTCAGTGCGCAAATCACTTCAATGGTTGGATTATATTGCTTCCGAGGGTACAAGGCTGACAAGGACCCGCATTTGACACCCTATCTGAGCTTATTAATAAATTAGCTACTACTGGAGACTCTGGGGCAGTTTTACAAGACGGTCTCAAGGCCGGAAAGCTGTACCTTAAAGACGACTAAAAGGTAATACAAATGTAGGTAATTATGGTGGAGGAAAAATACCTCAATTGCGATATTTCCAACGTTCAGACGAGTAAAACAAATATAAAGGACCTTGCTAAAGCAATATGACATGCAATGACTGTCATGTTCTTTATAGTTCGTATTCGAATGTAACCAGTGCGATTGTATCAAAATGATTGGTTTTTATCTTGCAACTGATGGTTGAAAAAAAAAATGAAATAAATAAAATCAACACTACGATGTTGTTTTCAAGCATTGTTATTGATCTAGTTGCTATTTTGTCCATTTGTTGTTGTTTATTTAGGTTCGGCTTGTGAGTGAAAATGCTCATGTGAAGGAACTGTGCAGCGTGCAGTGCACACGTCCGACGAAGCGACAGTAAACGAGAAACTGATTTCAGGCATAGACGGAAGCCGACTTTTTGCTGTTGATTCCACGAATCTCTTTGGCAGACGAAGACTTTTGTCCAGCTATCTCAGTTGGCACAGAACATCGGACCTTTCTACTCCTCCAGCCAACCCCGTATGTCTCTCGATACCGTGGACACACTGTTACTGATGCATGAGAGTCTTCAATATTAAACACACCTGCACAACGGAAAAATAACACGAAATCGTAAAAAGTTTGGTGATATTTGGAACGACACAAATGACAAAAAATGATAACAGTCAGTACTGTTGAAAAGCCAAAATGGAGTCGATTAGCAAGCGAGGCTATGAAATTCGTTTCTGACGTCCACTACTTTACAAGATTTCAGATGAGACGACACCCGGGGGGGACTTGGATTAACTTTCCTGGGTGTGTGCCGCTGACCCCTCAGAGTCTATTCTGTGAGAGTCTAGAGTCTATTCTGTAGCCAATTATAGACCCCATCTTAGTCACTTTTGAGTAAATGTAAATTTCGCAATCCCAACTTAGTCACTTTTTTTACCTCGAATCTTCCCAGTTTTTGTAATCCCTGCTAAAATAAAACTACCCAAAAAAATATTTGCCAGAATTTTCTTACTCCAAAAAATGCTGCGACCCCATTCTAGTAACTATATTAAAATGCAACCCCATTATAGTCAATCCAGTCGTGAAAATGCGACCCCATCCAGCGGCACATCCCCATTAGCCAATTACTAGGAAGTACCTCCTCCCCCGGAGACGACACATCCTTGTTGCAATATCCAAGGGAAACACACTGGAAAATCTTCAAGGTTTTTCCAGTTTGATCCGCACGATGTAGAATCCTCTTTCAGTAGAAACTAATAGCTGCAAGATGCTATTTACTGTAACATGGAAGAAATAACGTTACTTGGTCCGAAGAAGAACCTTCGTCCATTTCCAGGGTACTTTTAGACATTGAGATATTGAGCCGTACCGTACGATTTCAAAATCGGGAAAATATCCGAAACTAAATCAAGACAAATAGGTTATTTACATTTGACATTTCGGAGCACTCAGCTTCCCAGGATTGAATGGATTGTGCCTGATTTCCACGCGCTGGAAATGCTGGATACTGTTGTGACGTTTCAAGATGGCGCAGATTTGGTACCGACACTTTTCTCGATTCGTTCCGCCTAGACGACGCGCTAAGCATGCTGGATACTATTGTGACGTTTCAAGATAGCGCAGATTTGGTACCGACACTTTTCTCGATTCGTTCCGTCTAGCCGACAAGATTAGGAAGCGTCTCCTTCGTCGACGCAATAATATTAGTATTATAGGGCCAGCAAATTTAAGCCCCGCGATGGATTTCCCTTGGATTTCCCGCATACTAATTTGGATTTCCCGCATACTAATAAACGGAATCCCTTTTCATGACGTCAACTACCTATTCCTTTTGTGTTATTCTGAAACAATAGGAACAATAGACCGGCCCAAACTTGCCCGCTCTATTCCAACTCACTTCAAAACAAAACACAACTGACACAGATATCCTTTACAGACATAGATCAAAACAATATGCCTTGACCAGGACTCGAACCTGAGTTACTGCGGCCACAACGCTAGACCATCAAAGCTGTGGTTGATATTATAGCTGAATAAACTAATTAGAGGTTTCCGAAACATTCAAGTTTAGAAGCAATAAAATTGCACAGTGTAAAAGAAACCACTTCTTATTCGTTTCTATCGCAACATTCTCATTGCCGCTTTATCGCTAGCCTCTATATCGATTTTCAGTTTCCCAGCCATCACCCACTTTAAGTTTTAATTTTTTTTCCGGTAGCTTCAATGTTCAAACTTTTAATTATGCGAACTTACACTGAACTAAATTTGCATGAAAAATTAGCACCTCGGAAAAATAAACAAAGCAACCAATTACATGCGTTAATCAAACAATAAACCCACACTCTGTTTAAGTAAAAATATATTTAATAACAACAAAACGCATTAAGGTTTCATCAAATCATTATGTCAACAAAAGCTGTTTTATTTAGAACAACTTAAATCCATATACTACACAAATGATAAGGAAATCAAGAACAAAATGTTAGAATGAAATAGCTTTACGGACGTAGCGCGAATTCACTAAGGCTGTATTGCAGTCCTAAAGCTTTGTTGCCTTTTTTTCGGAAGCAAAGGTTTCCTCTGAAAACGATTTTACGTTTGGTTCATCTCCGTGTAAGTAAATCCACTTTGTTTTATCGTCTGAATAATGTCTTAATTTAACTGGAGAACTCGAACGGGGGTTGTAAGGATTTTGGGAACTGGTATATTTCTATAACGCCACGTTTATCATCCAAGAAATTTATTATTCGAGGCTGTTTTTGCAAATCCTTGATCATATATATAAAATGTAACTAGATATCCGCGTTTACTGTTGTGATCAAATGATAGGGGTACAGGAGGGGTACAGAAAGGGTACAGGAGGGGTACAGAAAGGGTACAGGAGTTTTCACCACCACCACCACCACAATTCTATTGTTTTCACCACCACCACCACAATTCTCCACCACCACCACCTCAATTTTCCACCACCACCACCACCACAATTCTATTGTTTTCACCACCACCACCACCACAATTCCATTGTTTTCACCACCACCACCACAATTCTGTTGTTTTCACCACCACCACCACCACCACAATTTTCCACCACCACCACCACAATTCTGTTGTTTTCACCACCAAATGGAAAATTGTGGTGGTGGTGGTGGAAAATTGTGGTGGTGGTGGTGGTGGTGATGGTGGTGAAAACAACAGAATTGTGGTGGTGGTGGTGGTGGTGAAAACAATGGAATTGTGGTGGTGGAGAATTGTGGTGGTGGTGGTGGAAAATTGTGGTGGTGGTGGTGGAAAATTGTGGTGGAGGTGGTGGTGAAAATAATAGAATTGTGGTGGTGGTGGCGGTGGTGGTGGCGGTGGTGGTGGTGGTGGTGGTGGTGGAAAATTGTGGTGGTGGTGGAAAATTCTGGTGGTGGTGGTGGTGGTGGTGGTGGTGGTGGTGGTGGTGGTGGTGGTGGTGGTGGTGGTGGTGGTGGTGAAAACAATGGAATTGTGGTGGTGGAGAATTGTGGTGGTGGTGGAGAATTGTGGTGGTGGTGGTGGTGAAAACAACAGAATTGTGGTGGTGGTGGTGAAAACAATGGAATTGTGGTGGTGGTGGTGGTGGAGAATTGTGGTGGTGGTGGTGGTGGTGGTGGAGAATTGTGGTGGAGGTGGTGGTGAAAACAATAGAATTGTGGTGGTGGTGGCGGTGTTGGTGGTGGAAAATTGTGG
>JAJLRJ010000006.1:37121560-37369060 GCA_024195265.1 Dendrophyllia cribrosa | reverse complement strand
TTATGACACAAGCCACGTGCTCGAAGACCTTGTAACGAATCTACACATTTTCAAGCGAAAAAACTTTTTGCTGTCGCTTGGCGAGTAACCCTTAAAAACGAATCTTAAACTCAAGTTATTCATATATTTCAACCTCTCACCGGTGAGTATTTCACGTATCGCAGTGAAACTTCTGGTTGTCGTTAATTTTTTTCAAATTATAGGATATTTGCAAGCCACGGTCAAGTTATGTTTCCGCCACGGGTGAATTTCAACAGTATAAAATCGTGGATCAGAATAAACTTTGACTTTCTTTTTATTGTAGGGACGTGGAAAACCTTTAATACTCGTTACTGGAGCAGAAAATTTGGATCAAGTACTGTTTTTTCATGAAGATTTCTCCGAAACATGCTAAAAGGCCTCGTTGTTTGCTTTGTCGAGCCCGGACCGTGTCGCCGCTATGAAGATTATTCAACTTATTGCAACTTTTACATCTGTTCTCGATCTAATTCTGACGCAGAAGTATTAAAGAAGTTGTCGACATTTATCTTGGAGAACTACAATCGAATTCAAGCCTCAATAGAAACATTTTGGAAGAGCCGAAGAGTAATGCAAGTGACCTTTGGCACGACCGATAATTATGTAAACACGCTGTCAATGGCTGATTATAATCTCTTCTCGCTTGCGATCCCGGGAGATACCCACACGTTTGAACTGATAACTCGATAAAATAAGGTAAGAACTTTACTGTGACGTGGTTTTAAAACCAAGTTTAGGCCGCAACGTTTGAGAAATTTTCCCTCGTTCTTGCCCCATTTTCAGTGTCTGAATATGGGCTTCAGAGTGGGTTGTCTTTAAGTTGCCTCAGCTTGCTTAACATTTTATTGAAATTTTTTACACTTTGCCTGTGAACTACTCAAGTTTAGCTTAGAAACATGACCTAAACAAAATTTCTTCAACTGCATTTGTTTCTACGTAGAGCGCCTCTCAAAAACCATCAAATTTAGTCTTCCGATTACCGTCGAAAAGGCCGAGACGGCCTGAATTCGTTTTTTGCTTGTAGTAGGGCGAAAATAAAGAATTTGAAAAAAAGAATTGTGTATTTCATACATGTGTACCAAAGCCTTTTCACCAGCAAAAAATAAAGGGAAACTATTTTTGGTCGCGAAATCGAGCGGACCGCTTTTAGCGGGACTGCCACTTAATACTCGTACGTACTCGCCGCTCCGTCGCTCCCGTACGACACAAACGCGAAGCCCAACTCACTAGAAACTCCGGAATCACATGGTTTTCTCATAAACGAACTTTCACAGGACAGTCATGCATAATATAATTCTACATTTAGAAAATTTACTGTCACTAAGCAATGCTAACCTTCTAAAGTGTTCATCAAGACACTGTCTGCAAAATCTGTGGCCACATTTCCCAGTTTGAACGGCCTCTTTCAGTGGTAACTGACATATTGCACAGTGTAAATCTTCTTCGACTGCATTTACAAACTCGTCATCGTATCCACCAAGCGACGGAACTGCTCGAGCTGCCGCCATATTTTGTATGAAGACAACTAAAGCCAGCACAACAATTCTAGAGTCATGGGTGGAGGAAATGATGCATGGTCAGTCATGCGACAGCTTGGAATGTATTAAATTTTCTTCTGTCAATCAATCTCGCGTCACGCGTCGTTACTTTTCCGAGAGAGAGGTGAACCTCAGGGGCATGAGACAAAGCGCGGGCAACGAGCGCGGAGCGCGCGTGAGGTACACAAGGGAGGAAGTACTATGGAAGACGGGGGAGGGAAGGACAGAATAGGACGTGATCAGAAGTTTTTCTCCTCGATCTTCTTTGCGGAACAACTTTTAGAAAGTATGACATGTTTGAAAACTCAGTTTAGGACGCGAACAGTTAAAACATTGTATACCTAAACTCTTCAGCAACCAGGATAAGTGTCTTATCCTGTTAAAGAACTTTACGCCACCTTTATGGCAAGTTTACCAATTTCTCAGGAATCCCGGGAAGTCCGGGGACTACTCTTCCAAAATTGCTAAAACAACATACAACCGCAACTGCGTGTAATAACATCATTTACTTTTTTGCGTGCAAACAATTTGTATTTGGAGTACCATATATCATGATTCAGTACTGATCATGACGGCTTAAGCCACATACAAGCCTCTGGCACCCAGGGTAGCATGAACCTCCTCTGTCTGAAAAGTTACATCTTGTTCTCATATCTTGAACTTCGTTTTGCTGTATCTTTCGTGTTTAATAAACGGCTGTCTCAGGAACAACTAAAGTTTTTCCTGCAATGAATCTGCGTTATCAGAGTCGTTCATTATTCATGTCTAGTGTTTCTTCTAGTCTCTGAGTAGTCCAGTTTCTGTGATCTCAAGCTGCGTTTGAAAACTGATTACACTCGGATGTGTGTTTAGAGAGGGGGGATACTCACACAAACATTACAAGAGAACCTAATAAATTAACCGCAGACCTTTTCATAATTTTTCTGCGATGAGAACAATTAATTTATTGAACACATTTTACTTTTGAAGGTTTGAAGAACTGTCATAAATCTCCACTTTTTTTAATAGTACCGCGAAAGCTCCAACTATGTACCCAATAAGCGGTATAAAATAAAAAAGAAACCATTTAAAAGCAATGGTCACGCGACACATTTCCACGGTATGGCCAAAGTCTTACACATGCGCATAGCCATATCACCTGGGCAGTGGCAGCCATGGGCAGTGGCAGCCATGGGCAGTGGCAGCCATGGACAGCTGTTCTCCACTTTTTTTAATAGTACCGTGAAAGCTCCAACTATGTACCCAGTAAGCGGTATAAAATAAAAAATAAACCATTTAAAAGCAATGGTCACGCGACACATTTCCACGTTAAATTTTTAACATTAAGTAGATCCTTTATTTATATAGAGCAGTTTTCAATACAATTTCATAGACACGCATATATAAAAAAGCTAAAAATACAATATTAATATGTTAGAATAAAAAATAAAAATAAATATAAATAAAATAAATTGAATATCACATGTATATCATATAATTAAGTTTAGAAAATTAAGTTCTGTCACGTTAAATCGCTTTACTTTCTCAAACGTATCTCCAGAGTCGCGTACATGAGCAACATTTAATTAACTTTTCTGTTTCGTTTTCTATTTCCTTTTCCGTGGTTCCGACGATATTTTTTGTAGCAAGTGCTGGGATGTTGACTTTAATTACAGAACACATCCACTGTAATGGACACCTTCGGGATCATGATTTGGTGTTGGTATACTAGGAATTTCAGTGGAACCATCCACGAGGTGGCTCTTACTTCCACTGTTTCTGTATTGAATTAGAATTTGAAAATGTTGGTTTTTGTGGAGGGAGGAATACCGGAGTACCCGGAAGAAAACCCCCAACGAGAACTAACAACAAACTCAACCCACATATAGCATCGCCTCCGGGAATCGAACCGGCAGGCCACATTGGTGGGTGGCGAGTGTTCTCTTCACAGCGCCATCTCTGCTCCCCAGAGCCCGTAACACCGGGAGTTATTCTAAGTACATCCTATTCGCTGGGAGATCCTGGCGGTAATAACGGTTAACGGGGTGTCTTTTATAGGGAAGGGTGCGCATATCACGTGGTATAAGTTGTTTATATACACATTTACACGGACCCTGTACATACATATCCGAGGAAAGACGGGAAGGAGATTAAATGGTTCTTCGGCGCTTCATATTTTCCTCTCCCCTTTCTCCGCTAAATCATTACCAATAGGACAAAAGAACAGAAAATAAGCCCGGTGGAGATGTATGGTATGTTGGACCCTCGGTGGAGTAGTGACTACCCACTATATGTCGCATATGATGTATTAGCACTGTAAGGTTACTATAAAAGCTGTAAACTTCGACTCCTCGAATAAAAGTCGCCAAAATTAATCCTTCCATAGTAAGCTTTTTTGAAAATAATCGACCAACTAATTATTAAATATAAATAAGTATGATATATTATTAAATATAAATAAGTATGATATTTTTACTTTTTTATCATGTGTAGTTTTTTATTTAATTGTAGTTAATTTGTAGTATATGCAGAGCCCCACTGAAGAGCACCTTTTGGTGGAGTGGGCTCCCTGCTAAAATATTGTTATTATTATTATTATTATTATTATTATTATTATTATTATTATTATTATTATTATTATTATTATTATTATTATTATTATATTCGAATGTTCAAGATGATTTGTTAGTCTTCCAGCATTCCGTCTTTTCTCTTAGGAAAAGTCGAGAGGGCGAAATACACGAGCGCGCGTGAAAGTCACCTATGCAGGGAGTCGAGCTCGCTCATGTGTATTGCTTGAATAGACCATATTCGTATTCTCGGTATTGAACTGGTACTAGCTTGCAATGGAGGCTAATGCGGGGGAATATCATTAAAAATATTTGCATGTGAAAAGATTCCCCCGCATGAGCCTCGACTGCAAGCTATTACCAGTTCAATACCGAGAATACGAAAATGGTCTATTGCTTGGCGTTTTCGCTCGTTCGACTGAAAGAAAAGAGTCTAAGGGTAGCCTCATTTTTCAACTTAACAGCTTTTGTGGCGAAGAAGTGTGTTAGTTTAATAAAAACCTGCGATTTGATGTTACTATCGCTCACTCAGTTTCACTAGCATTTCTTTTATTTCCATTAATCTGGATTCAGTTGCGATACAAGAAGTACAATAAGTCTGTTCAACAGACTTATTGTGCTTCTTGTATTTTCAGATGATCTGAAAAGATAGCATTTATTTGAGAACAACATGGTGCACGAGTGCGCGCAAAACACGTAACGGTGCACTCTGATGAACAACAAAAAGATCTAGAATGCTCTAATCGATATCTCTTGTGTCTTCCAGATTTATATATATTTATATTATTAACAATATTTCAAAAGAGGTGCCCAGATACCACGCAGCTCTTTACAACCTCTAATTTCATTTTTAATAGACCTGGATATCACGCAGCTGCTAGGGTCCATTGTTGTGTTGTTTGTTCTATTGTTTTCTCAGCAAATCAGAGAAGACCTTGTAAGAGCTGCGCACTGCCGTATCTTCCAGAACTATGGCCCACAGTTAGTTACGTGATTGTGCGGCGTTAAGATAAGTTGCTTATTGGAATTTTAGATTAAATTAAACAAGCAGACTTTGAAGATTTTTTAAAAAAAGACAAGACTGAATATATTTTATTGTGTCATGCATTCATTTGTCATGCGATTTACACATGAGCCTCTGGCTCGGATATGGAGGACAACCTCATCCCACGCTTTGACATTAGTAAATTGATTGATTGATTGATTGATTGATTGATTGATTGATTGATTGATTGTATAGGCGGTTGTTGGGTGTCCCTGTGGAATTTGCTATCCATGTTAAACGACAACCCGTCAAGTCCGAGGTTTCAAAATCACCAACACAATTAAAATGGTTCGCTTGATCGGCACTAAGTAAACCTACTTTGGTCGGGTCAAAGGCGGCCTACAATAATACACCTCCTCGTACGTGTTTCAAACTTTTTACAGCTACAATACAACAATTACGTCAAGCTAGAAATATACGCCAGATATCTCAAACTGCTAGTTGCGTCATCTTCTCGTGCTCTGTTTTTCTGCGTAATTACATCATCCTAAAAAAATTCCACATCTCACAAACTGCCTACGACATAACACGATCGTACTAGGAAGCTAGTCTCTTGGGGATTACGAACTTGTGCCGAAGAGTGTTGTAAAAACACAAGAATTTACCGAGGCAGGAGCCTATAGGCTTCTGACCGAGGTCGATAACGGAATCCCAGAAATGTCCAAAATCATACCCTTAATAATAACTTAGGGTTATCAGATTACCTTTTACCTCTCGTTATAAACTGGTATCGGCAATCGATATAGTAAATTTCAATGAGTTCAACTAATATCAATTGCTAATGCTGTATACATTTTCTGTAATGAAACCATAATACCATATTCTTATATTGTACTGTACATTGTTTGACGCTCATGTTTATAGTTCTTTACGCTTCCCGCTGAAAGCTCTGTGTTTTGCGTTCTAATAATTTCGCTAAGACAATATTAGTGGCCGGATTTTAAAAAAGCACGTACACAGAAAACTAAGGTAGGTTCAGATTATAATTATTACAATTAGTTATAATTATTATAATCCGAGCTGCCCAATTAAAAATAAAATAAAATAAATCATTTAAAAGTGTCGAAGTATTTAGCACTGCAGTGCTAATTGGGGACACTATAAATCAATGAAATAATTATTCAAAGTTAACTAAATATTGTTAAGAATACCAACTGGTGGGAGGCTAACCAGTTGTATATCTGAACACGGATTTGAACAATGGACTACTAACCGTGTTACAAACCCAGCTGGTGGTCAGAGAGGCTGACTTGAAACCAATGTCTCCGGATTACAAGTCTGCGCCTCTAACCACTCACGCACGCTGCCTCTGTCTCTACTTCTATATTTTACTATTGAGTTATCTATGTTATTATATTTTATAACTATTATTACAGTGGAATCCTGTTTTTTGAACCCTCGATTTTTCGAACCTCTCTATTATTCGACGGCCAAAGCTCGTTTCCGCCTCGGAATTCATGTCAGTCGATGCCACCGTCGATTTTTGGAACCAATTTCCGTTTCCCTAAGTTTGCAAGGAGATAAAATTGTTTGTATGGAAAACTAACTCCAGAATCTTCAAACAGCACAACTCAGTTGTGGTACTTAATTGTTTCAGCAACCTTCTACAGTTCAGCTTAAGCTTAGCTCTTTTTAAAATCTGAATATGATTCTTAGCACTGCGCTTATGTGTTTTGCAGTTGGTGTGACATGCCAATCAGGGTAACCAGTTTTGGATGTACAACAAGTGATACTCAAACTAATTAAGGCGTAGTCCGAAAACTACAGAAGTTAACCATTTTCAATATGAGCACTCAACTGTTTTCCAAAAGCAGAGCGCTAGGCATAGGAACCATAGAAAACATTACATGAAGTGTGTTTTGGTCGCAAAACATCAGTTACAGTACAAGTTCAAAAGAAATAACTTAAAATGCACCTAACTTTTTAATTTGAAACAGAGTATTTTTCTATGATGTAAACAAATTATATATGGAAAAGGCGGAGTAACTTTCCAGAACAAGAAAGCTGAAACCCTAAAGTTTACAAGATATATATTTTATTTTAAGTATTACTAGCAATATCGTTACCAGATCATCCTAATTTATTCCAACAGATAAGTTGCAACAAGCTATTCACTTAAGGTGTAGTTCTCAGTAAAACGCGCAAGGACTAACAAGATTATCTAATTAAAGAATAGACCCATTCAGATTGTATGTTTTGTTTTCCCAATGTAGGTCATATGATGTTCTCAAGGGAATTTGTCCTTTGTCTTTTCATAAATTATGCATACATATGCAGGTGAAGAAAACAAAATTTAAAAGAAACAGTTCTATAGGGTAACATCACATGATCTACATTGGGAAAACAAAGCATACAAGCTAAAGAGGTCTATTGAATAGTACGTACTAATTGAAAAACGGCTCTCTTTGTGGATAATGCCGACTTAAGATGAAGAAACTAGTGCAAGAAAGTGTTAATGAAATCTATTCTAATTGTCACTTCTTAGAGATTGAATGGCAGCAACCTTGAAGGACATTACTTAACCTAAAAAGAACTTAAGATATTATTCAAAAAGTACCTCATTTCTTAGACAAGGTATTGAAAGGAAATTGTCCCGCCAAAATTTTTATGTTATATCACCAAATGCCACCAAGTATACAACTTAATTAAACAAAAATATTCTACAGGAAAACAAAACAGAAGCAACAGTTTAGAGATTAAGTGCAGGATTGTAAGGATGGAAGTGGATTACCGTTCATCAAATTTGATTCTTGACAGGCGGTCAAGAAATCATTTTGTCATTTTTGTGGAATTTGACCTTTTTTATTCCTTATTTTGTCTCTTTGGTTAATATTTCTTTTCTTTCATCACTTTTCGCGATATTTCTTTCATATTTCAAGATAATAAAGCAAGCTTAAACCAAGCTCCTAGTCATGTATCATGAAAACACGATATGTCAGCCAGTGTCCCTTTAACCCTTTAACTCCCAAGAGCGCAAAAAATCAAAATTCGATAAAATATGCTAAATTTCATTTTGTTAAATATTGAAAAACAAATAGTACCATGCAAAAGTACTGTCAAAGAGGTTTTATTTGAATGGTCACACCATAGGATTTCGTCCACAGACTCAAAGGTTAAAACTTCATAACATGTCTCCATAATTGACTACATAGGAGTGAAGGGGTTAAAACAGTAAAAATCTACATTTATTTGGATGTTGTGAAACACAAATATCAATTTTAACGTGCGGCTGCCCGTTTCTCCAGTAACGAGCCATCTCCTTACTCATTTACTGACAAAAACACTATCTAAAAAGATTTCAATCAAAAACAAACATTACAACAGTTATTATTTTAGTCAAAGTCATTTTATTTACATTTTCAGTTATTGGCATAACAGCTTTCGTTTCTTGGTGGAATATCTGAATATAAATATTTTTAGTAAAAAGCCACAAAATTCGTATTCACTTGAGTTATTTTACCCTAAGAGGTTCGAAAAATCGAGATTCCACTGTACTATATAGGGCTCTAGTGATATATATTTTTTACTATTGTAAATGCTGTAAAAGAGTTATCTTATCTTTAGTATTTAGACAACTCAGTTTTCCTTGCGTAAACTTATCAAATAATAGAAATTCTAAAGATAGCACTTTTTGCACCTTCACAACCTAAAGCTCATTTCATATTCCAAAGGCTTTGTTCTAACAGCAGGTGAAAAACCACCAAAGATTAAAATTATTTTCCAAGAAGAGAAAAATATAATACTTTTTACTGTAAAATATGCCGTAACATAACGTAAGGCAAATTAGAAAGTTTCTTTCTACAGAGTCAAAAACAAAAAATATGCTAGCTGTTGCTACCTTTATATTCACACTTTTAATTTTATTACTCTCACTCCACTTTGTACTGTGCTGTGTCTATTTGATTGCAGCCCAAATATCAATTCATTCTTTGGCATATATAAAGCAAATGACTCGCAAGAGATTATTTCACTTTTATTTGCCTTGCTCTTTGTGCTAGAAATTGGGACCCGCAAACGAAGTCTGGTGAGTTGAAAGTAAATAGTGTTTTCAGGATTTCATTGCCGGTTGTTTCCTTTCAAAAATATACTGCATGTATAGGTCAATCACTAAAACTGATCTTTCCTCGATCAAATTCAGTTTTTATCCCTAAAAGCCCCCTTAGTATACAATATTCATTTCTCAAATTAGTCATCCAATATTCATTTTTTAAATAAAAAGATACAACAAGTCATACAGTAAAAAGTAAAAGATTTATTGAAGATAAAAGGACGATGCAAATAGTTTTATCCAAGCTGCCATATATTCAGAAGACCAATGGGTCGATCTCTACTCTTTAGTGCAATGAACTTCCTGAAGGAAAAAGATTGCTTATTTTTTTTATCTCAAGCCATCGAAGGATCTCACGCCTTTTCATGGTGTTCGACAAACCCCTCACGTTTAGAGAACATATTGCTTAATTCATCAGTGAAAGTGTCTGTTGTAATCTGACAGACGCAGAATCCGTAACTGATGCACAACACCCTGAATGAAAAAAAAAGCATGCATGGCAAGAAAATACACATAACAAGACAAAAAACAATTACCTTGGGTTCCGGGAGCAATTCAAAGGGGACAGACCGCAAATAAATGTGGCTACTAAATATATCTGAATTTCGTAACTGTTCATCAGTAGGATGCCCAAAATGCGTGCAATTCCACAATTGGTTACGGCTCCATTAAATCCTATACCAATTGCAGAACATTTTAGGAGGAGCCACCCACAGTGTGAGCACAGTTACTGATATTAGTAAGGAAAACAACGCAAAATAAATGTAGTACGTTAAATAACGAACTAAGCACACACGTCAACTAAATAAGCTAAGCACGCGCACGACTCAAGGAAAATTGTGCGCGCGCGCACCTGCATTAACCTGAATAGAAGCAATATAGAAATTAAATAGGGGCGCTAGAATAATATAAAGGATCTAAAATAACAAAGGATACGGCGGTGTTTCTCAATTCTGGATTGCTAGTTTAATTTCTCGTAGTGTAGTGCCATATTTCTCAATGATAGCACTGTGGCGTTTGAAGAATTTAGTAAATGATTTACGAAGGAGTGAAGATTTGAACCCTTGGTGAAGGAGACGTGATGAAAGTCGGCGAAGTCTATGCATAAAATCCAACTTCGATGTGCAAATTCTAGCATATCTTACCAATTGAGATATATAAACACCATAAGCCGGATTGGCTGGAATGTTGCTGTCCATATGAGGGAAATTGACAATCCGAAATGAGAAGTCATCCCTCTTGTCGTAGACACTGAGATGGAAAGGTGTGTTGCTGTCACCATTCTTGATTCTCGTGTCCAGATAACACACCTCATTTGATGTTAAGGTAGTGTTCTTTAGTTCCAGGTCCGACGGATAAATGTCGCTGATGTAATTTCCAAAATTTTCATTGTTAACGCTCAATAAATCGTCGATATAACGAAAGGTGTTGCTAAATTGGACAGCTTTGGTCATATCTTGCTTCATTGTTCTTAGCATGAAATCATACTCGAAGGTGTGGAGGAACAGATCAGCCAACAAAGGTGCGCTGTTAGTGCCCATAGGTATGCCAATAATTTGCCGAAAAACTGTGTTTCCGAAGCGGACGTAGATATTGTCGATAAGAAAGTCAATAGCGAGGCACAGTTCCCTACAGGAGAAGTAAGTGTACTTCGTAGATTTCCTATCATTAGCCCAGAATGTGTGGAAATTATTGGTTGCTATGAAATTTTTTCCTCTGGTGTTAAAAACCCTTTCAAGTAGATCATGGAGTTGATGTTTAAGTTTGGCGTGTGGAAGGCTAGTATAAAGAGTGGAAAAGTCCCAAGTACTCACATGATTAAGCGAAAGTTGTTTGTCCTGCAATGTGTGAATAACATCCAACGAATTGTTGATGACCCACATGCAATTAACTCCTGTTCGTTCTAAAATAGTCTTGCAGTATGAAGTACAGTGACTCTTGACCAGTTTAAGGCACTCAGTTATCAATTTAGAGATCTTAGTAGAGTCGAATAAACGCCATCTCGGACAAGTTCCTGTCCAGTATTTCACGTCTGACGTACCTCAAGATGACTGCTAAATTTCTTCAACTACATGAACAGCAAACCTTTTATAATGATTTCCTTGAGAATGCTGTCCCTTTAAACATGTTGGACGACCCATTTTTATAAACCGAACAGTTCGCATGTACCGCATCCATCCATTGTTTGTTTTTTAGGCAGGAGACGGTCTCCATGTCTAGAGTTATCAAATTTACTCAGAGACTTCATACTCTTCCTTATCAGTTGCGGTTGTAAAGACAAGTTTCTGTAATCAGTTTCATTTAATTATAAATTCATTGATCTGAAAAAAATTGAGTAAATTTTCGCAAATTGGTTTTTCGCTAGAGGTTATTTTCACGGGCTCTTATTTTCGCGGATCGTTGGAAAAACCCGCAAAATTCGCGAAAATATCATGCCACACAGCAGAATAATTTGGATGTTTACCAACTGTATATAGAGTCTTTTCCTGTCTATGTCCTTAGTTTTCTACTGAAAGATACAAATATCGTTGTCCCGCGATTTTAAAAATTAAAGACGTATTTTGTAAAGCCTCGTTTCTATATGATCACTACGATCGCTGCGAGCGCTACGATCGCCGAAAAACGAGAACGGCGATCGTAGCGATCATATGGAAACCACTCTGTTCGACGATCGCAGCGATCGTAACGTTCGTAACGATCGCAGCGATCGCGATCGCTGGTCTAGAAACAATTATATCTCAGCGATCGGCGCACAGCGATCGTAGCGATCGTAACGATCAATATGGAAATCACTTTCATCGATCGTGGCGATCGTAGCGATCGAAACTATCCCACAAAGCATTGCAGTATCGCTTTATGTATCCCAGAGTCCTCCTGTGTTTTTCCGCACAAGATGGCCACCATCCAGAGGAGGTTGGACACGGGCCGAAAGGTATCCTGGTAGGAGTGGTCGACCAATCAGATCATCGTATTCATTCACAGTCTTTTCTGCGAGAATTTCTCCACGAAACATTCGATGGTTTTTTATTGTGGTTTTCTTCGTAAATGTAGTCCGTTTTTACCCGTAAAGGAGTTTTCATGAAAGGTATGTTGCTACTTTTTCTATTTACTTGTTTATATCGCATTTTTTTTCAGTAGAATTAGTTATTATTCGGCTTCCTCGCAAGCCGGTCCAATATGGCGGCTTTCGTCCACGTTGTGTAGTCAACCAACGCGTTCGTTTCTTGATGCTATATCGCGTGGGTTCTAGCCATGAAAATCGCACCATCTTTTGTAGAAAACGTTATTCTTTTAATTTAGGACGTCGAACCCGGTCGGACCTCTTACCGATTTTCTGTTATTTGCGATTAAAGTTCGGTCATTTGTGTAGGTTATCACAAGTGTGCGTAGGCTGTAATTTCTAAGGTTGCTTCGACCCGTTGAGATCAATTTTGTTTCTGTCTTCTGAGGAAAAACATATTTGATTCATATCTACACTCTAATCATGAGAGTTGAACATTGCAATTTATGTATGAGCTTTTATAACCTTAATAACTAAAGGCTTATATGTTTGTTATTGTTTTCTTTTCATATTATTGGAGTGGCTTCCTAATGAAGTCTATTCTTTTTCTTGGTTCAACAGCAAAATGTGGAGCCCTGCAGTCTGCTCTTTTTCCTGAAAATAGCAGCCAAACAAGAATTACATTTTTATTGCTTGGCCCAAAATATTGGGGCTTGAGGCATGGCAGTGAGGGTTTTGGTCTGTCATTATCATGTACACCTGAAAATAGCAGCCAAACAAGAATTACATTTTTATTGCTTGGCCCAAAATATTGGGGCTTGAGGCATGGCAGTGAGGGTTTTGGTCTGTCATTATCATGTACACCTGAAAATAGCAGCCAAACAAGAATTACATTTTTATTGCTTGGCCCAAAATATTGGGGCTTGAGGCATGGCAGTGAGGGTTTTGGTCTCAGTGTCATTATCATGTCTTGTAAAGCCCTGCTCTTAGCAAAAATCCATGCGCTCTTGAGACCCACAATTGGGTTGAGAACTGTGAATTATTGTCATTGAGTAAGCCCCCATATTGTCAGTTGTTTCATATTTTAGCAGATAATTATCAATAAGTTATTATATAAATAAAATTATAAACTTGTATAGACAAAATGCATCAATGATTTAATCAGTCTGTTAAATATATTTCTCTGTTAATTTCTAAGATAAATAATAATTTTCTATACAGATATTTGATGGATTGTGCTCTAACAGTAGCCTGCTAGAAATGCACAGCAGCCCCGGGTTGCTTACTTCTGTCTTCAGTTGACAATGAAAACTTATTATACTTAAGTTCTGCATGGTGGCATAGAACATACCTGCCAAAATTAAGTTTCATGCCTGCGAGTCCAAAACTCCAATCTCATACCAACTCACGCCTATGGAGCAATTTCTCACTCCTGACTTACAGATTTGAGCTATCAGCCTTAACTGATCACGTGATCCAATTAAAAATATAGTTATGTTATGAAAATTTAGCACATTTTGTAGGTTTTTATCATTCTGAACATTACGATTACAGCTGGATATTATAAAACGGAGGACTGAGGCCATGGAAACTTCTGAATTCTTCGGACATCTTCGGAATAGATCGGGTTGTCTTCGAATTTGGTCTGGTCGCCTTCAGAAATCCTGGCACACCCACAAAGAAAATCTCAAATAACCTTCATAGTTGGGGGAAATTTTGGCACACTGGATATTTGTTGGAGCTTTTGTATCACTTATGAATTGCTATAATTATTTTGATTACTATTAATTGTTTTCTATTATAATATCAATGGGCTCCTGATCAACTCCATTTAACTATGGTGTGCAGGGGCGTAGCTAGGATTTTTCAAAGGGGGTGTCACACTGGTCACACCCAGGGTACTTACCAGATTGCCATGTCGACATCCACGCTGTGTTTTACTAAAATTATCTCACAAAGGGGGAGGGGGGGGGGGGGGGGTCGCGGGCACCCCAGGACCCCCCTAGATATGCCCCTGGGTATTCCTTGATTGTCAAGGATGGCAAGGGTGTAGAGGGGGGGGGGGGGGGGGTGCGGTGGGGCTGTAAGCCAGCAGGTGAAATTTCTGTTGTTTCCCATTTCTGTACCGACTTCTCAAAAGGCTTCATTTACTTTTTTAATTACTCAATAAAACCATGAAGTAGGATGGGGGAGCTTGTAGTGAAAATAGTTCTGCTTCAAAATAGAAACATTTCAACACTTCTTTCCTTGCTCCACCACTAATTGGCATTTAAATTTTGAGGGAATTGATTAATGGTTTACATAAATACAGCATTAAGAATTATCTGTCTGATAGGAAAGTTGTTAGTTAAAATTATTGGAACAACTACAGTTTGCTCCCTTTCAGCAACCATTCTCTATTGTTGTACTTTGACTCTCATAAGCAACCATCCTTCCCAAGCAACCACCTTTCCAATTCCTGGTTGCTTATGACATAGGCAATTGCACATTTGTTGTGCTCAAGTGAAAGAACATATAGTTGTTCTCATGTGCACAGTCCTGATCTTTGTGCTCTAATTACATTCCAAGTAAGAGGGCCCAAAGAAAAAATGGTTCCTTAGTACCTTGAATTGTTTTGCCACAAACTCAGAGTAGAGTGCCAAAACACTCTGCATATTCATTTTCAAGCCCAGAAGTTTGAATTCCTTTTTGCCCGAGGTCCTCCTAATCACAATTTTCTACCAGGTCTTTATGGCCAGAATTGGATTTTTTTTTTAGATGGTTCTTGAATTCAGATGCAAAAATGTATGTTAGTCACTGTTTTACTTCCATTAGATTTTTAAATCATGTTTTCCTCCTGAAGTTTTAACAAGGAATAATCTGTGTAAACTTATTATTGATTTCATTGATTATGTTTGTTGTTTCACATGATTTTACAGTTTTATTATTTATGTATTTATACTTCGTAACAACACAAATCCAGCACTACCAGCATTCAGGACAACAAAATTGCCTTCGTGTATTTCAAAATTATAACATTGAAACTCAAGAGGACTATAAAATGCAACGATCGATTGTTGTGGTTACCAACCTTGGTAATTACGTGATTTAAGCTTATAGCTTTCGTTACAAATATTCCTCGGTTGGAATTCCTCGTGCAGCTCAGCCTTGCTTTAATAAGTCTTTCGATCGATCAACCGGCTTAAAACCCTGCTAAGTAACAAGAGGAATCTTATCAACTTCAATGAAGGCCGATTTGTGCTTGTTGTGGCTCAAATTTGTAGTCGGTGCACGAGTAAGTCTTTCGATCGGCGTAGAATGATGCCTCAAGTTATTCAGTTGTAAAAATAAATGGTATCTATACAAGCGTAATCGCATCACCTTCAATTTAGGCCGATTTGTGCTTCCTTGGCGGCTAAAAGTCAGAAAATGTGTAGTTCCTCGAGGTCCTCACAGCTCGAAGGTTCATTTGAAACTGAACGAGTGTCGCACAAAACGAAAATTTATCCCATGGTGCCTTTCGGCCCGTGTCAAACCTCTTCTGGCCACCATCTTCAATATTGAGTTTCCCGCCTCTGGTTGTTTACTAGATCCAGGCCTCCTCATGCTGCGAATGTATGCGACCGATCCTGCTAGCGATCGTAAAGATCATATGGAAACCAACACGATCGTTACGATCGCTACGATCGCCGGTCTCGTTTTTCGGCGATCGTAGCGATCATATGGAAACCAGGCTTAAGCGATCGTCTTCTTGCATGATTACGCATGCTCGTCTTCTCGTTGAAAGAAAGCTCGTGGTGGACTTGTACAAATAGGGTACTAATTTAATTTAATATCAAACGTGTATATATGCTCGTCTGTATTCGTACATTGAAACACCATTGACTCAACTATAAATTAGACTATTTAAGAATCTCTTAGCAGTTTGACTTGTCTTGATTTAAGATTTATCTTACCTAAGCTTGGAAGACAAGAGTGGTCTATTATCATACAATTTGTTTCAAATATATTTCTCTCAATGTAACAAAAAAACAAATTTTTAGATTAAGACTATCCTTAGTTTTTTGCCAGGTTGTACGGCAGAAAAATAAAAGTTTTTGCAGGGATTTTCCTTCTCTGTGTCACTCTGACCACACAACATGAGGCCGCTGGTCAGCCTAACTGATACGTCATACTCTGACGTAGGATCGAGTGAAACCAGCATGCAAATCTACAAGTTTTTGGCCACATATGAAACTCATGGGGTACAAATAGTCTTAAATTGAATTTTGTGACCACGCCCCCTTCAGCGCCCCACTAAAATCGAGTGCGATTTTCGGATGTTTTATCATCGTGCTGATTCTTTACACAAACAGTGCTCAATGTACCACCGAAATATTAAACTATAATACTATGGCTTTCTGTTTTGCTAATTTTCTAACTTTAAAGTAAAGTTTTTCCCTCGTCATTTTTACCTTTTCCCCGAGCGGGTCGGTCAAAATTAACAAGGCGTTTGTGATCAAAACACGACGGAGCAAGGGATCTTGGGCGATATCTCTTCTACGCAAGCGCAAATCGAAAATGTACCGCCGAAATCGAAAAAAGGAATAAATTTCCTTTGTTTTGATATGTAAATTGTCGAACAAAAAGCAGATTTAAGCTCGTCAAATGGCCTTTCAAAACAGCTGTATCTTCCTCTTTGTGATTTTTTCCAGTTTTGTAAGCGTGAAAGCAATAGGAGAGGAATCGGGAAACTCGGAAAGCGCTTCGGGGATTAATCTGCCGTCGTTTACATACGAGATAAACAAGTAAGATTTGTGAAGTTCTTGTCAGAATAAATACATTTTTCAGGCTATTTTGCGGGTTTTTTTGTAACCTTCGTCCATTAAAATTTCGTTGCAGCTTGCTCATCTATACATTCTCAAAGGAAAGTAAAAAAGAAGACGGAGAAAATTATCAGTCGGTCCTTTCGGCTATCGTAAACAAAGTGTTTGAGCGATCAGGTATGGTTATAAATGGGATTGACAGACCTACACGACTCCTGTTGTGTGACCATTGTATTGTTTTAAGCCTTCAAGCATGTCTTTTAATAGACAGGCTAAACACTATTACCGCTCGTTGCTAAAAAGTACTTAAAAAGCATAAAGCTTTCCCAGTAAAACTTAAGAGAGAAATGCGCCTTTAGATCAGTTATGAATTTGTTCTCTTCGTTGATATTGATCTTTTGATCTCGGCGGATTATCTCTCAAATTGATAGGAGGATTTCATGCTGTTCAGAGCAGTTAGAATTATTATATTTCTTTATGCCTGTTTGGTGCTAGCTCTATTGGCATACATTGCGGTTTCTTTGGCTCACTTTTGTAGCAAGATAAATACTAATCGGCTAAAGTTTGTTATAGCTTTGAAAGTGCAAGGATCGTTAAATTTCTCAGGCCGTGATTTCAGTAGTGTCTAAAGTCTGCGGTGTGCAAGACTTGTGAGAAAGTGTTTCTCATCACGGATATAGGCATCTTAGATCCAAGTCTCAAAAAGCCGTAGTCTACAATTCCACTTCAATGGAATAATGAATTCTTGCAATAATTGTTAGCTCCTTAGTTGGTTCTGTAGTTGAGTAGAGTGTCTCAGTGGAGCTAGGATAAACCTCCGTTGTTTTGTAATAGCGTTTGATTTGGCATCCAACAGATAATCTACAGCATGGATGCTGTTTTGTAAATCTCACGGATGCTAGTATATTCTTCTCTCCATGTGTAGATGTTTAAGCTAAAGCAAGTGAATTTTCAATTTTTTGTTGGCGTTATCAACCTCCGTGACTTCAATATCATACAGCTTTGTATCTTTTTTCGTTGGATTAGCCTTTTTAACGGGGGTGTATGCTGAGTATTCGTTGCAAAACCGCTTTGGTTCTTTTCTTTCCCTCTTTGGCTTGTCCGCCATTTTGAAAATTCGCAACGTTGAGCATGCGCATTACGTGCGGTTAGCGGCTGCGTCCGCCTGGAACCGAGAAAAACAAATGTCCGTCGCGCTGGGGAAAGAGTTTGATATGTGGACCATCGTTAAAACCATCTGACGTGATGGAGCTTGATCCGTCTCACAGCAAAGTGTAACCTGGAATTTCAGAGCTTGCTACAGACCCTTCACAAATGGAAGCTTACATGACGCCTCTATTGGAGTCTGACAAGGAGACCATCCACAAGACACTTGAACATTCGTCGAGTCCAATATATTTGCTGGCGACATAACAGGACAGGAGAAATGAGGCTATGACCTGGAGATCAAGCAAACGCCATATCAAATGAAATCAGAAAACTGTTTATAAGTCAATGTAATATACTTTCTTATTACACGACTAAGGGCCTGTTTACATGAGGGAGGGTGTCCCTACGTAGTAGGGTTTCCCTACCTAGTAGAGTTTCCCTTCTCCTTTGTATTACACGGTTTCTTTTACATGCGTGGTAGGGCGCCCCTAGGGGTAGGGTTTCCCTACCTCTTGGGTAGGGAAACCCTACCTAGTAGGGCCAGGTTTTGTTCAGAAAAAACCCATGTGAAAGGTCAAGATAGGGTTGTCCCTAGGGGTTAGGGTTATGTTTGTGTGTTCTCGTGTTACTGTCGCGCAAGCGCGTGACAATTTATAATCGAGCATGGCTTCTCGTGGGTATAAACCAGGCGAGTTTTTTTTTTTGTCAGTTTTTTTTTATCAGATCGTCGCCATATTCTCCCTCGACAAACTTGTCTCCTTCGCACGTGCCTCAAGCGAGCTACAGCAATATCGTATTGATTTGCTGCTTGTAGGCCAATTCTCTGCAGCCGACGTCTTTCACGGATTAAATAAGTAAACATTAAACCACACAACTGGAAAGCTGCTGCTAGACACGCCAAAGAAAGGACGATCGCATTTACCGCTACAACGTGTCTTCCCGCCATCTTGCTTAGCAACCACCCCCTTGAGTTAGCCCTCCCAGCTGGGGATAACATTTCTCATGTGAACTGGCGCTGACTTCTGACCCTACTAGGTAGGGTGCCCCTACACTGTTGAAAACAATGCATGTGAAACGGAGCTTTCTTCAACCCTACCAGGTAGAGTATCCCTACCTAGTAGGGGCACCCTTCTTTCATGTAAACAGGCCCTAAGACAGTCAGAGGGCCAATAACTAAAATCAACCAATCAGAATGCTCGATTGCCGGTCCAATATTCTCTAAGTATTGGACCGGGCATTGTCCCGAATGATCCCGCGCGATCCTCCCGCCGGCAGGAGTCGTGTAATAAATTTCTTATTAACCAAGCTTGCTCGGGACCGTACTGGGGGGTGCGCTCGGTCCGTACTGTCAAGACCTCGGGCCGATATTCTCCCAGTACGGCCCTCGCGCTTGGTCAATAAGATATATTTATCTTAATTAGTTTTTAATTGTACTTATATTTATTTATTTATATATTTATATTATATTTATTTATTTATAATTTTTTTCTTTTTAATTTTTGTGGCTGTACCTGTAAATTAGCTGGATAGCTAAGTGTATGGTTCACGGTAAATAAAGGTTTATTGTATTGTATTGTATTGTATTGTTTCCATGGTCACAAAGTAGGGTTTCATATTCAAAGTAGGTTACAAGTACAAATTCGATATCCCAGTCCCTACAACTACCACTGTTTAGAAGAAAATTATTACTTTTTGCGTAATTTCTGGAAACATATCACTAAAGGAACTGAATTCGGCGTTTTGAGCCTTTCTCAGCGTTAAACGTGAGTTGCATACATCATCTGTTGTCATCTGATCTGTCGCGAAATGACAATGTTCATGACGTCAGGCAAGATTTTCTGTACACCTGCCCTTTCTCTTACAGTTATTTACACCGCCTTGTCATCGACCAAAGTTAAGTTCCGTTTCGCAGAGAACATGCATCTCTGGCTGCTGTTCCTAGCAATACTAACCTATTTTGGGACTACTGTATACGGCATTAGCCGTATTTCAGAAGCCGATTTGCAAGCTGTTAACTTTGCTGAGCCAACGATAAGAGAAATACAAGTGGACTCTGAAGAACCTTGTATCTTTGAATGCGTCGAGGAAGAGAAATGCATTTCTTACAACTTTGAAACCTCAAAGAACAAAACTGAGGGATTTAAGTGTCAGATCAGCAACTCTGATCGATTTGTTAGTATTGCTAACTTCACAGAGGATGGGGATTTTAAATACGTAGGAATACAGGTACGTTAAAATTGAAGCGCGATTTCTGATGTACCATCTTTTATCCTCTCATGATAAGGTTGGTGAAGACGTTAGCTTTCTCAAGCAGGCCTATGAAAAAAAGCGTGGCAACCTTCATGAATTCGAAAAATTACCATACAGTTAAGTTTCATTTTTCCACAAGAACTACCGCGTGGCACTAAATTTTCGCGGGAGCTAGTTTATTTTGCGGATAAGCAATCTTTTGCGTTTTGCGGGAACTATGTTTTACGATTGGCAGGGATTACAGCATTTTTTTTAATTTGAGTACACTCAATCTAAGTACAGGTGAAACAACATGCAGATTTTAAATACGTTAATGAGTGTCGCTCTATTTCAATTATATTTGAACGAAAGAAAAATTTGAAGTTTGATGTTTGTCATGTTTCATATGTCACAACGGGCGGTTTAGCTCATCACATGTGATCAATTAAGTAAATAAATTAAAACAAAAAAATAGCCCGTGATTCGGGATCCAGACCCCCCCCCCCCTTCCAGACCCTGTTTGAAAGACATTTAAAAAGAGCGCTGTCTGCAACCACCAGTCATACTACGGCTGGAAGTGAAAAATCAATTTATCTCATGTGGTGCTCATAAATAGGTAATAGTAACTAGATAGTAGTTTGTTTCCCCAGAAGCGCTCTAACTCGAAGAAAAACGATAAAGAATATTTTTACAATGGGAGTGACAAAATTAAACGGTCAAAATTGAAACCTGAAATTCGGCACTATAAACTCGCATCAACGTAAAGAAAACTGGTTAAAGTTTTAGTTGTCTTCAAAGATGATTGTGATTTTTGTGAATAACATTTGTTTTTATTTCAATTAATTATAACAGAGTGCTTGTGAGAAAGATATCTCAACTTGTGGTGATAACGGAGTGTGTATTCCTAACTATCAAGATGACAGCGTACGATGCGCTTGTGACAATGGATATGCGGGAAAACCTTGCAGTAAGTTTACTGTTATATATAACTAAACTGGCCGGTACTTGATGACATACATTTTTGGTGGCAAAGCATAGTTTGGCACAACGTTTCTCCCAACGCTCTTGCCGGCGAAACAAGTTATATACCACTACATTTCAGTTCATCAATTCTACTCTCGTCAACAGCATGCAGCTACGACCGCAACTTATCTTTTTTCCGTTGCAACTACGTTTTGCGACACAAAGTTTTGTGCAACTTTTCTTGCACCTCCCCTCGACTAAGCGCTCCCTGAAATAAGGCTCCTCTCCGTCTCTTTTTTTTCCTGGCTAGTACTTAGACATCTTTAATATCTGTGCAAGTAAGTTAAAACTAATACCCATCTTAAACCGTCAGAACCCAAAAGCTGCAGCCAACTCCTCCAAGATGGCGTCACGTCCAATGGCGCGTACACGATCAATCCAGATGGCGGTAAACCGATTCCGGTGTTTTGTGACATGACCACGGATAGCGGAGGCTGGACCGTTTTTCAGAGACGTTTGGACGGTTCTGTTGATTTTTATCGTGAGTGGGCATCTTACAAGAACGGATTTGGAGATCTAAACGGCGAGTTTTGGCTTGGAAACGACAACCTTCACCGTTTGACAGCCAGCGACAACGTCATCCTGAGAGTGGACCTGGAGGACTTTGAGGGAATCACCACATACGCCGAGTACACGATTTTTAAGGTGTCAGACGAGGGGAATAAGTACCAGCTTTTGATTGGAGGATACAGTAGCATATTCGGTGACTCAATGGCAGTCCACAAGTAAGACACAAGTTACAATTAATCTATGTTTGATGTAAAGTGATAGGACATTAAGTATTGAGAAAGTTAACGTCCCAAACGACACGAGCATCAACAGAAGTCGGGTGTTTCTCTTTATGTCGCAATGCTATTTCTGACAAGTAATAGGGATGCTCTTCTTTCAACGTATGCGACTTATGTCCATAACTTGCAAGCAGTTTCAAATCTTACAAATCAGTCACGATATTTGGCCTCGGTCTATCGAGATGTATAGATTTTAAGATATTTGTGTTAGGATTTTTCGATACGCTTAACCCGGATGTACAAATTTTACGATTTTCGGGAGTTTTCGTTTTCATTTTACAAATTTTCGCAGTGCAAACTATTTTTCGCAGATTTCGTAAGTTTTGTAAATTTCGCAATTTAAAAATTTACAGTTTTCTTTGGGATCCTCCAGACTTCTCCTTTATCCACCTTTTTAGTCGTTAGGTAGACGAATTTTCCATTTTTTTTTTTATTTTTCGTAATTTTCAAAATTTTTACAAAACCAAAGCAAAACACTTGTGAAGTTTGTAATTTTCGTAGCTGCGTGCAACCCTGGACATTACTCGGACATTTCAGATAGAAAAATACATTGAAGCAGTGACCTGATCAGGGACTGGCATGTGCAGTACTTCGAAATAAGTATTTTCGAGGGTTCTCTGGATTGAAAAGAAAGAACCTACTTCGCAGTTTAAATTCCCGGAAAATATTATTGTTTTGAATTCATTTCAGCGGCAGAAGACTTCTCCAAAACTGTTCTTGAACAGTGAGTTAAGTGTCTTTCATAAACTTCGAGATTTCAGGAGAAATTTGCACTAAAATGACAAAAAAATGTACATGTAGTGGGTTTGCGTGGATCCTAAGCTCACCGTTTCTATCAACGATCCTGGCTTCTGGCTAAATTTTGTTTTGAGGACCAAAAGCAAAGAGAAAGTTAACTTCGCAGATTCACGAATGGTGATCAGAACGAGTTGATTAATTTCATTCTTCATCGGAGTATAGATTTTAGTTATCCTACGGGCCACTTATCACCAATTTCAATCGTCCTCTAAATTAAAGCCATCCGTTCCGTTTTTGTAGCGCGTTTTAATAATGCAGAATTATGTTGGGGTAATTTGAAGACGTTGATCATTTTTTAGTTTCTTTGAGGGAGGGTGGAGGGGGGGGGGGGGTGCTCCCATATAAAGTGACGGGGTCGATCGTCGTATCTTTAAGAAGTTAAAATTCGTGGTTTGGTACTGATGATTGGGCTCTTTAAGAGCCATATTCCGAAAAGATCGAGAATCGTAAGACACTCAAGAAAAATCGAATTTTTTCTTATTTGGCCAAAACATCCCTTTTGGTGAACTAGTTTAAGGGAAAATAGTTTTAGGTTCCAGCGATTTATTAAAAAGGCGAAATTTAAAAAAGTTTGAAAAATGGATTTATGACGGTTTTCGGCACTCAAAAACAGCAGAATTATAACGCAACTTTGAGAGGATGGTGAACGCGTAAAAGACATCGTGTAAATTCGAAACTTGGCACAAATATTATTTTGTTCTTGCTCTTTCAAATGCTGTAATAAAATTAAAAAAAACATTGCTTGTAACTTTTTCAACGGACACATTTATTATGTCAACATTTGTAGCTATCGATAAAACAGAAAATGTAGGCCAACTTCGACAGCTATAAATGGCCTCTGGTATGTGATATCTGATCATAAAATCTATATGCGAGGAAACCTTAGTTACTATGCTGTCCTACTGGAAAGTTTTAGCTCTGGAAATAAAATACCATTCAGACAGTAAATTAAACGGTTATGGCATCTGAGCGGGAACAAAGTTATGCAAATTAGTGGGCTAGGCTCGGTAATACATACTAAATGGTACAATTAACACGAAAGAGCGACTCACTATTACTTGTACCTCGGTTCTGTTGCGACAGAAGTAAGATCCGGCCATTCATAGGTCGTTTTTGCTCGTATAAATCCACTGACGTTGAATTCGGCAAGCCCGAGGAATCCGCGAATTCAAATCACAACACGGCTGCTGAGGCACATTGTTGAAGCGGCTTTGCCCTCCTTTTAAGCTTCTTTTAGCTGCTTTTAAAACAACCATACGATGAAAAAACACAACAAACCGCATAGTGTAGAAGCCGTATCAATTTGAATTGCCTGTTAGTTAAGATATCCATCATCATTCGGTTAATAAACGACAAGAATGACCTCTTCTGACTGCTGACCCAGAAAGCGTCACATTACAGCGGCGTGTTAAGGACAACTCATCCCGGTTTATAGGAAGTTAAAAAAAACACAAGTCTATAGAAAGTTTTTTTCTGTCCATATCTGGATTGGAGATCGGAGAAGCAACAATTGAACACGAACGGAAAGCGCGAGTCTCGAGCAGGCTAACGCGAGACTCGCGCTTTGCTCTCGCTGCTGGTTCTGCCCACCCGCTCTTCTGAAACAGGCCAACCTTTTTCAGATCTTTTTCCGCCGACAGGTTTAAGAAATATAAAATGATGACAACTCCGAAGAACAGTTTGCAAACTAATATTTCGGTTCTTATTATTTGTTGTAACTATTAGCTTATTAATATTCTTTGTCACCTTCCTAGTGGCCCTTGTGTTAGCGCATTATCATATCTTCGGTTACTTTTGATATAAGAACCGAAATATTACGTTTACTCTTGTTTGTTTGTTGTTTTCTTGTTTATACTTATATTTTAAGTTTGCAAGATGTTCTTCGGAGTTGTCGTCATTTTTCGGATCTTCATCAAGGGGTTTACGCCCGGGGGGGTGGGGGGGGGGGGGTACTCTGCAAATTTTGGGTGGGGGTGTGCCGCTGGGACTCCGAGACCCTTAGCCTATACTAGGCCATTTTAGCTGCATTTTGCAACCCTATTCTAGACTAAACACCAAAAAACCCTACCCTATCCTAGACCTATTCCAGACTCGCTATTTTACAGAAACTCGTTCACTATCACAGTTATTAGTTAACAGGGGTCAGTAAAAATGCCGTACTGCCCGCCGTATTGATTTTTAAATGCTATTTGCCAGTAAACCTAGTCTAGACTTAATTTCTTCACGCAACTGATCAGTTTCGCGGAAAATAATACCCTATTCTAGACCAAAAATCTCTGATAACTATATCCTATTCCAGACTAAACTGCCTGAAAACCATACCCTTCACAGCGGCACATACCTATATAGCTCACATACATATGGGAGTACCCTCCCCCCCACCCAAGGTTACGTCCCGCCTCTTCTAACGAAACAACTTTTATTTTTGAGTTTAACTGCACTCCCCTTGTCCTCCCACTCTGCCACCACCTCACCCCTATGAGACATGAGACACTAGACTCAGACATGCGAACAGTGGTTTTTCAAAGATAAAGAAATGCGGACTATTTGTAAAAAGCGTAAACATCTGTGGCGAATAAAGATTGCAGACTGCAGAACAGTCCATATTTTTTTGGATGATTCCTTCCAGAAGCAAAGCGAAGGCGGCCGAAAAGTTCGACAGTGATTGAGAGACTTGCGCGTTCAAGCCAGTCGACGAGGCTCGCGCGCAAGAACGCGTCTAGACGCGTGTATTGGCGCTTCGCATTTCAACCATGATCCAAAACTGGGTCCCTTCAGCCATTGAAGCTTGGGATGCTACAAAACATCTGACAGCAAATGGAGTTAGAGGTGCCTCCAAAACCTGTTCGCCGCAAGGGACTCTACGTGAAACTTCTTAATAAAGCTGTGGCAAGTTGCACGTGTTAGTTCCATGAAGCAATACTGATGTAAAAACATAATGTACTTTGTTTTATTTCATTGGTACTATGAAAATCTCTCGGCGTTTCCGCAGAGGCCTTTTTCGCGCCGCGATAAGAATTCATCGAGGAGAGGCGTGAAAGAAAAAGGGAAACGCGCGAATTTTTTTTATTGTTAGTATTGATTTTTTTCCTGATGTCGGCGTTTCTTTACTGCTCAGAACCTCTGCGGAGAAAAGAGTGCGAAAAGCCTGACTTCTCTAGCGATATAAGCATAAGCATAAGCGAGAGCATTACATCGCTTATGTCCAGTAAAAACCGGCCCAAAATAAGCATAAGCGGAAGCATAGCAGCGCTTTTGTCCAGTGAAAACGCGCACGACATTGAGCATAAGCATAAGCGTAACCGCAATCGTATGTCAATGTTCGTTTTCACTTGACGCAAATTATTATGCAAATAACATCACAAATGACATCACTGAAATAGTACGGCGTTATTCTTATGTTTTGGGTTTAACCACTCTGTCATGCTCAGTCTCATTGTTGACCTTTTTCTGATTCTTTTTTAACTACTTGCGTGCAAACTTTACGTCCGAGAGCAAAAGATGTTTGGTAAAAAATAAGAAGGAATGTGTAGACATATGTAACGGAAAATTATACAAACTCTCCAGTATTTGTACAACTACAAAATGTTTTGTAACCTTTGATATAATTTGTTTTATCTTATTTCGCGAGCTTTTAACAATTTGCAAGATACCTTAATTTTATTTTGTATTTTTTTTTACTGCAGAGCTGGCGATGAGAGTGGGGTTGAAAATTTGGGGAACGTCATCAACCTATAAACTACCGTTTTTGTGCAGTTTATTTCAGATTAGAAAGTACAAACATATTGAACTAAAAATAATCATTTGGTTATAATTTAAACGAAAGAAATTTGTATGTGTTTACAGGTAGTGACACAAAACGTTACTTACGTTGCGGGTGGCTTGCGTTACTTAGCTAGAGGTTATCTTGAGGTCACGTATGAATCAAATTAACTTGGGACGAGGACCCAACGGCATTTCTGTGGGTCATTCTTTCCTTTGAAAAAAAGTGAGAAATGATTTCTGTATAACGGAAAATGAATACCAAAGGTCATCGTGAGCTATGGTAAAAGGCTGGCTGGCAAAATGCATCGATCCTTTGATCCCGACGAAATTAGAAGGAATTCTGCATCGGCGAGTTCAAAATGACATCAAGAATTTTTGTTTGATAAAACCGCTATTTCAAATATATTCGACTCTTGGCAATTCTACGACTAAACAAGACATATAAAAGCTGAAATATCCGTCTACTACAAAAGAAACGATGAACAAGTTGTGGTAAGTCGTTCTTTCATGTTAAAGTGCCCCTGTGATCAAATTTTTGATTTTCATTTTTTTACATTTTCGTGTACTATTAGACTTTCTTACTCATCTTGCCAAATTTCAATCCATTACGAACATCAGAAGTCGTTTTATTTTAACATTTATTTCCGAGAATTTACGGCCGCCATTAATCAACCTTGTTCCAAGGCTTGGTTGCGAATGGGAGAAAGTGACGTCAAAGACTTAAACATACCTCACGGGTTGAAATTATAATAACAATCAGCATAGAAAATTGCACGAAGAACAAGTTCAAAGTTTTTGTTGCTTTTCGCGTGATTTTCAATACTGATTGTTATTATAATTTCAACCCGTGAGGTATGTTTGAGTCTTTGACGTCACTTTCTCCCATTCGCAACCAAGCCTTGGAACAAGGTTGATTAATGGCGGCCGTAAATTCTCGAAAAGAAAAGTTAAAATAAAATGACTTCTGATGTTCGTAATGAATTGAAATTTGGCAAGATGAGTAAGAAAGTCTAATTGTACACGAAAATGTAAAAAAATCAAAATCAAAAATTTGATCACAGGGGCACTTTAATTCTTCTGTTTATGCTGTTTTCCTGAAACCAGCTCTCAAATTAGCATAAAGTTGTAGTTGCTCAAATGCCATAATTATTTTATTTACTGTCGGAATGGTATTTTATTTCCAAAGCTTAAACTTTTCTAAAGGACAACACGGTAACCAAGGATTCCTCTCATATAGGTTTCATGATCAGATCATACATACCAGAAGCCATTTATAGCCTTTGAAGTTGGCCTTCATTCCAGCTTTTGTTGATAGACACAAATGTTGACTTACGAAATGCGTCCATTAAATAAGTTACAAGCACATTTTTCACAATTTTTAAACAGGGTTTTAAAAAGTAAGAACAAAGTAACATTTGTGCTAAGTTTCGTTTTTAGAAGATGTTTTTAACGCGTCCACCATCTTCTCAAAGTTGCGTTATAATTCTGCTGTTTTTGAGTGCCGAAAACCGTCATAATTCCATTTTTCAAACTTTTGTAAATTTCGCCTTTTAAATAAATCGCTAGAACCTAAAACTATTTTTCCTTAAACTAGTTCACCAAAGCGGATGTTTTGGCCAAATAAGAAAAAATTCGATTTTTCTTGAGTGTCTTACGATTCTCGATCTTCTCGGAATATGGCTCTTAAATGCAAAATGATCACTGTCAGAGGGTAGGGTAGTAAGACAGAAAAATATGCTGAGAGGAACCACCTTAATTTTCAGAATGCATGCATATTCTATGACTTTTATATTATATCTTAGTGTTTTCGTTTTTCTTTTACTTTTGTTTGTGGCAGTACCTGGAAAATAGCGATACTTACAATACTATAATGAGTTAAGTGTATTAGACCACATTAATAAAGGTTACTTACTTATTTGTACCTCATAGGGTCAAAAGTTAATGTAAACCACACCCACAAAACGGGTGTCTGGTACCTTTCTGAGGTTTCTTTCAAAATTACCAACGATCACTTCCCGACAATTTCATATGGGAGTTCCCCCCGAACTCTAATTATTCCATTGGGTTTTATTTTGTTTATTTTTTTTAGTGGTATGCAGTTTTCTACAAAAGACAACGATAATGACGAGAGTCCGGGGAGCAGCTGTGCTATGAGTTATGACGGCGCTTGGTGGTACAACTACTGTCATTACTCCAACCTGAATGGTTTATACCTTAAGGGGCATTTTGAATCGGATGCAAATGGTGTTGTATGGTCTTACTTCATGGGGTGGAACTATTCACTGAAACGCACGGAGATGAAAGTGAAGCCCAATCAGTGATCTTTTAAAACGAAACGTCTTTTTAGTTTCGACCGTTACTTGTTTTCTATTAGGGTGTGCAAAAGGGTTACATTACTGTTTTGAGATGTGATTACAATAATGCTTTTGCCTACCTATCTGTAGCCTTTGATGAATAGTGAAAAATGACAAAAACCACTAATGAAGGGATCCATTATTTAAGAAGAATAGAATATTGTCTAGTTATCGGCTTTGACTTAATTTTTTATATTATCTGCTTCGTTGGAGATTGCAGTATGCCACGACTCCAAGGTTTTTTGCACTACGGTAGTCGCCTTTATCAATCACTCGTGCGTTTGTAAAGTTAGACTATCCGCAGTCCGCGGAAAATTTGGATGCAATATGGCGAATATATATTGAGAAAATTCAATACGAAGCACCGACGCCTTATCAAAACCACAGTATCTTTAAGAACTTCAAAGAGAACCCAACTCAATACACCTTAATTTCGTCAACGTACTGTATGAATGTAACCCGTCACCTTTCCATAGTACCCTACGCACATTTCGACCTTACGCACATTTCGCTTGGATTAAATAAAGAGAAAGACCACAGAAGAAGTGGAACTCTAGCTTACTATACGGGCGAGCACATTCAATGAACTTCTGCATGGAAGGCAAAGTGCGAATTTCACTGTCAGGTGTACTAATTAACGATTAAAACTGAGAAAATATAAACGAAAACGAAAGATTTTTTTCTTTCCCTCGTGTGGTCCCTCATTTCCTTACTAGGGCTAACGCTCAGTACAGGGAAATTTATGGGTTTACTTTAGCACTATAATTTACACACAGAGTTAATTCTCTGATTTCTTGTTTGTATCACCAGTGCTCCGTGGCTCAACATTTATTTGTACCCTTCACATTCTCATTGCCTCGATCGCGAATTACCACCTTGTTACCCACGATCTGCTCCCGTACGGCCTCGTGGCTCAAGCGGTAGAGCGACGGAAGATTTAATCCGGAGGCTCGCCGAGGTCAAAGATTTTTTTCTTTCCCTCGTGTGGTCCCTCATTTTATTTACTAGGGCTAACGCTCAGTACAGGGCAATTTATGGGTTTACTTTAGCACTATAATTTACACACAGAGTTAATTCTCTGATTTCTTGTTTGTATCACCAGTGCTCCGTGGCTCATCGGCATTTATTTGTAGCGGAGCACTCGCCGGGCCGAAGGCCCGGCTGCGCAGCCCCATACTCATAGAATTTTCATGGTCATGGCCAGCGGAATGTTTCGCGGGCGGCGTCTTTACATGTGTGTCCGTCCGTCCGTCCGAGCGTTGGACAGTGCTAATTCGCGGGCGCGTATGACGTTGCAAAACATGCGCGTATGACGCCACACGCGCGGCTACACAGCCGTCAGCTCGGTAAACACTTTCTAAAGTTTTAAAAAAGTTGGATCTTTCGCAGTGTTTAGCTGAGCAGTAAAGTCGTTACTTTCCTACATTTTTTCGCGGTTTGCTACTCAAGACAGGGATACTAATTAAGGGATACTCAGAAGCCGCTTTAGTGGAAAAAGAAGAGCTTTCGGGGATAAAATCTTGCTTCGAGGAACCCTCATACGTTTTTATCAATGCAGGAGCAATGCCGGGAGATGCCTTGTTTTTATTACGGATTTCAGAACCGAAGAAGCGAAGTTTTAATGAATTTCCAAGCAGTCCAGTGACTTAAAGGTAAAATAAATCACATTTTTCGATGGGAATTTATGTTGATATCAATTTTTGATTGACTTTTTCAGTTGTGTTTTCTTAAGTTTTGGAGACATGTTTATGAAACGTGCTCAAATTAAGTCGTGTTGTTATCTTGAATTTCATCGAGGACAGCTCTGCCTTGATGCGCTATAAATGGAACGTGTTTTACTTTTAAACATAAACTAATGAAGATTTGAATAAAATTTTTCGAAAGAAGATTGTGTTGTCCATTTTTATATGCTTGTTCATTCATTACATCGATTGAAAAGCGACTTTTCATATGTAAACAAAACAAGACTTAGATTTTCTGTCTTCACTCGCGTCGCCTTATGCAAATATTTGTGTATTTTTGCAATTTCCAAATTAGTTTCTCGGGCAATTTTTAACAAACATAAACTGTATTTTATTCGGAAAGTAGTCGTACCTGTTATTCTAGACAGCGAAAAGATGTTTTTGTGAACTTTTCTACGGTCTAAATGTACTGTGCAGACGGTCGGGTAATAAGTCTTACTGTTTTTTGAGAATTGCTAAAATTGAAAAATATCCCGGTCGTCAATCTTAATTCTTGTGCTTCCGACCTTTCACCTTAGTTAGGTTTCACCTTAGTTAAGCTTGTTCATAGTGCTTCGCTGTTAGGCTCTGCCTATCTATATATATAACCCTTCACATTCTCATTGCCACGAATTACCACCATGTCACCTACGATCTGCTCCCGTACGGCCTCGTGGCTCAAGCGGTAGAGCGACGGAAGATCCAATCCGGAGGTCGTGGGTTCGAATCTCACCGAGGTCAAAGATTTTTTTCTTTCCTTCGTGTGGTCCCTCATTTCATTACTAGGGCTAACGCTCAGTACAGGGCAATTTATGGGTTTACTTTAGCACTATAATTTACACACAGAGTTAATTCTCTGATTTCTTGTTTGTATCACCAGTGCTACGTGGCTCAACATTTATTTGTATCCTTTACATTTTTATGAGACACATTTGGTTTATTCACTCGGTGAATAATAACTCGTTGTTATTCACTTTGGTTGTTATTCACCGACACTCAAGTATGTAAATTGTAAACTTATTTTAGCGAAAGTTAATTCATCTTTTTAATGACCTTGTATATTGATCGATTATTTTATATCACGTTTTAATGTAAATATTTTATACAGTGAAGAATTGTAAATTTTTAACTTATCTTAGCATATTTCATATTTATTTTTACTTTTTTTTTAGTGTCCACCGTTAGCTAGTAAGCTAAATACTTTGACACTCAAATAAAGTTTATTATTATTATTGTTGATAAGGTAAAAATTGACCGCCGTTGTAAACTTTGTCAGTCGCAACCAACAGAAATTTTAACCTTTAGTAGTTATTGAAAAAGGCTATGCTTACGAAGGTTTGCTAAGAAAAGTGCGTTCACATGGAAACACTAACTATATCATCTTACTTACTAGTACCAGGTTTCAAATCACATTGAAAGAAGTGGTTGATTTCGATGACCATTCAAGGTCATTCAACAGAATAACATTTCCTCCCTTGGTAACCTCTGGCTTACGTTTTAACAAGCATGCTTTTGCACCGCTTTTTTGCCTATATGTTCGTCGTAGGCTGCGTTTTTATCACCGCCAATATCATCTACATGCACCAAACGTTTCACAAAAGAAAGGCTTTCCACAAAGAAAGCTTAATGGCATATGCTCGATTTAGCGGTGAAAGGTCTATAAAATCGTCAGCGAAGGATTCAACAACCTTAAAGCCATTTATTTACCTTACACAAACCGAGCAATGTCTTCCTTTAAACCTAACAGATTCGATAGGTACTATAACCTGCAATTGCGATGTTATAGTGCTAAGTTATCAAGCGGAGTGTAACAAGCCAACACCGTCTCACGTAACTTATTTGTTTGAACCTCGAAGTACTTGGGGAACAGGACGAAATACTCTCTATTATACCGCATTGAAAAGAACACCAGGTTACCATTATTACATATTTTTAGATGACGACGTGACCTTAACTTTTAACGACTTTACTCCGCCAGAAATGAGGATGATTCAACCGTTCAGAGCCGTCCAAGAATGGCTTTTGGATTACGAACCCGTTGTCGGTGTGCTGGATTATATTGAACATCATGGTGCAAAGTGGACGTTGGATAGAAGAAAGCGATTGTGCAATATTTATGACAGATCGCTGGTACTACCCGTGGTGTGTTTCGATGCCATCTTTCATGCCTTTCATTATAAGGCTATTGCTCACATTTTACCATACAGCACTGAGTATGAAAAAGATAGTTGGTGGTTTTCAGCACTGCGCATCATGTCCGTTCTTGAACTGAAATTCCGCGGCCAAGCTCTATTATTTGCAGCTGTGACAACTAAAAACCCTAAGCATCGCGAATATCCGCGATCTGCGGAAAATTTGGATTCAACATGGCGAATATATATTGAGAAAATTCAATACAAAGCACCGACGCCTTATCAAAACCACAGTATCTTTAAGAACTTCAAAGAGAACCCAACTCAATACACCTTAACTTCGTCAACGTACTGTATGAATGTAACCCGTCACCTTTCCATTGTACCCTACGCACATTTCGACCGTTATCGCTTGAATTAGATAAAGCGAAAGACCACAGAAGAAGTGGAACCCTAGCTTACTATACAGGCGAGCACATTCAATGAACTTCTATATGGAAGGCAAAGTGCGAATTTCACTGTCAGGTGTACTAGTTGACGATTGAAACTGAGAACATATAAACGAAAATTAGATTTGCAAAATTAAGGCGGGATTCCACCTGAATGTCATTTTTTCCGCCACTTAACTTTGGCTTTAATAGAAATAACTCGTTCACGTTTCAAGCAATCCAAAAAAAAAACTTTATTCTTATCTCATGAATCTATGTTATGGGCTGTTTTGTAAATTTTTGGGTGATTTTGGGGGTATGTTTGCGAGGAAATAGTTTTTCTCAAAAGATTTCTAAAATTGAGAGAAATAATAAATATTGAAGATTTAATGAAGTTTTAAAATTAGAATTTGTACTTTGAAAAAATTAATAGATGGACACCAAAATAGTTCACTAGCAACCTGGGGTCGTGGGTATGACCTGTCTGTTGGTGCTCCAAAAATCATTTTCTTTCTTCTATCCCTTCTTTAAACCTCTTAAAATTTAGTGAAAGGTAAGTAAGTTGGAAAGTAAGAAAGGAGATTGTTTACGAGAATTGTGAGGATGGTATGACTGTCACTTAGAGCAATGAAAAAGGAACTACATTTTTATGAGTCACATTTGGTTGTTATTCACTTGGGTTGATAAGGTAAATATTGACCGCCGTGGTAAACTTTGTCAGTCGCAACCAACTAGGGTTGATACTTTTAGTAAATTGACCGCCGTGGCAATTAAAACTTCGTCAGTTGCAATTTTAATATCTTTGGCTAATTCCAAAAAGGCAATTTAACAACTGCGTGTAAAAAGAGCAGAAAAAAAACATTTTCTTGAAGTAATTACAGGCTAATTATATAATTATGTAATTTTGTAACTGAAAAACCCTTGCAGTAGGGAGTTGCAATAAAGTATGTATGTATGTTGACCTCATCTCCCCCACCCCACCCATGATTAATGTATGGCACTGAGGGTGGTCACAACCAGGGTTTTGTTATCGTCCTTAGTGATTTATATTCTTTTACATCCCAATGGAGACGGGACCGCCATTTCTACGTGGTCATCCGAGCCACGTGAAGGTCTAACCATTTGCAGATATCGTAGCAAAGGCAGCACCTTCGTCCTCAGTTATTTTAAGACCCTGAGTGTTGGTCCGGTCAGAATTCGAACTCGCGACCTTCCGCTCTGCAGACTGGCGCTCTATCAACTGAGCTAACCGATGAAGCGGTAACTCCGATAACCGTGATGAAATTGTGCAGGTGACTGCGTGCACGAAAATATTAAAATAAACTCATGATTTTTTATCTCTGTAATTCTGAAAATTCTTGTATTTTACTCATTGAGAATCTCGCTTGCCAATCTCGTTCTGCTTCGACAGAGAAGCATGCGTATTTGAAAAGTTCCTACAGGTAACCAGGCTGTTCATATGGGAAAATATCCAGCCCGGTTACCGAGATCTCATACATACATAAAAAAAATAGAAAATATTAAAAAAAAAAAAACGGGTATAAAAGGAGGCCCTTCATATAAGTTTCAGGTTAAAATTTATTTACCACGTAATGTAGATTCATGGCATTTATTACATTTTTATCCAGCTCCCGAGATGATCGCTTATAAGCGCCTCTACTGTAATTTGAATTTGAATTTGGATTTATCTCAGCAAAACCGCATTTTCCAGTAAAATACGTCACCTTAGTCACCTTATAGTATATAGACCAGGTCACCCTGAGATAGACTAGCATCCCATCTAGGGTAGAGTTTACTGTAGCGATACTCCTAGTCACCACATAGTATATAAACCAGGTCACCCTGGTCACCAGGTCATCCTGGGGGTAATTGTACACCTACTCGCCTCATAGTATATAAACCAGGTCAATCCGTGATGGTCTAGCATCACATCCAGGGAGGAGTAGCAAAACTCCTTGCTGCATGCTTCATAGTATATAAACCAGGTCACACTATGCTGGACTTGCATCACATACAGAGATGGTGTAGTAATACTACTAGCCACTGCTAGTCACTTCATAGTAGATAGACCAGGTCACCAGTGTGATGGACTACAATCCCATCCAGGGAAGAGTGACTAGGAATATTGCTACTCCACCTTGGATGCTAAGCTAGTCCCCTCGATCAGTCCCCCGACATCAGGTTGCTGGTACCCATTCATCAGTACACCTCGGCAGAGAGAGGCAATGTGGGGAAACGTTTCTTGCCTACGGAAACAACAATGAAATTTGGATGATCTGCTAGTAGTCACTCAATAATTATTGTCTTTATCTATATACCCTGATTGTAGATACTGTCGAATTATTGAAAAATTCTAGAACTGTAGAGCTTTTAGGTGTATTTGTACAGTGTTCAAAATACCAAAACAAATGCCATGCACCATTAAAATTCCGTTTATTTTGAATCCCTTTACATTGAGCACAAAACTGAATACCTTAAAAATTATGCAACTCCCCTTGACCCTGTAACTTAATAAACGCTGTGATTTTTTACGTGACTGAAAATAACTTAATATTTTGTAGGTATACCGTTTATGCTTAAAATCCTGGCGTTATGAAGCACCGCGCCCAATTTCCAATCCAAGTCAAACCCATTTAGCGAATTAGCCACCCTGATTGGTTTATTTGGGTCAAGTCTGTAGCCTGCTGTAAACAGCTCGTAAATGTAGTTAGCACCAAAACACCTATTTGTACTGTAACTGTCAATGTTTATCTCGTTATAATCTTTGTTACAAAATGATTTCAAATGACTTTTAACTTTCATTGCCGTGACGTTGTTGTTTTTGCAATTAGAACAAACAGCGTTTATGCCTGTTAATACATAGTACAAAGCTGCAAATCCGTAAAATTTTCCTCTTAACTTGGGCTGGTCACTAAAAGGACACTTTTGCAAATCTGGCGACCGACAGAAAAACAAGTCACGGATGATTTTTTCACACACTTCCACCTGAGCTGTTCCTTCAAATGTGCACTCTTGATCGTTAAATTCTAAAGAACCTTTGAAACCTTTGTTGTGGCAGGGACTTTTTACGACACATTTAGCATTTTTCGTGCAATTCACTTTTTTGGCAATGGATTCTAAGTAGCTTTCTAAAGCTTTGTCTTGTCCGTAACCTAAATAACTACGAGAAAAAATGGTATAGTTTCTTACCCCAACTTCTATGTAAAAAATATCGGAGTTCGTTTTATTTCTTAAATCCCAAGTATTTTGATGCGACGATCCTCCCAGATCTAAACTGCCATAGGATTTGGTATTAGAACCGAAAACGCCTGCCAAAAAATTAATAGTTACCCAAGAATATATCCCTTCGGCTGCACCTGAAATGATTCTAACATCAGTATTGGCCTCAAACAAAAATGGACATTTTGTTTTATCGTTAAACAGTTTTCTGATTTCATTTAATATGGCGTTTGCTTGATCTTCAGGTAATAGCCTCATTCCTCCCGTCGCCAGCAAATATATTGGACTCGACGAATGTTTGTCTTGTGGGATGGTCTTCTTGGCAGACTCCAATAGAGGCATCATGTAAGCTTCAACTTGTGAAGGGTCTGCGGCAAGCTTTGAAACTCCAGGTTTCACTTTGTTGTGAGAAGGATCATGCTCCATCACGTCAGATGGTTTTAACGATCGTCCACTGGCCATAAACTGGTAGATTCCCATGCGGGTTTTAGTCGATCCTGCGTCAAACAGTATGGCGTATTTAGGCTGACCAGCGGCTTCATGTTGTGTGATCAGAGTGACACAAAGAAGGAAAACTCCCGCGAAAACTTTCATTGTGCAGTCGTACAACCTGTCAAAAAAAAACAATCAAGGATAGTCTTAATCTAAAACTTTATCTTTTGCTGCATTGAACCGGGAAAACATTAGCCTTACCTTCCAAACAACAACAACAACAACTATAAAAAAAAAATTTAGGCTCTGGAATGAGAACTTTAGACAAGTCAAAGTGCTGAGAGATTCCAAAATGGTCTCATTGTCTCATGAAAGAATACAAGCAAGCATGTACCATTCAACGCGTTTCTATCGACGCAAATATTTAACGCTTAAAACAGTTGATTTTGTCCCTTTGAACTGAATACACAAATCTGATTGGCTAAATGGACAACAGTCGTGCGGGCTATGTCCTAGAAAAGTTAAATATTTTGATGTTTATGGTAGATCAGTGTTCTGGGTGGAATAATTTCGTTGTTTTTAATACCAAAAATATAGAGGGTTTTTCCTGTTTATGTCCTGGAAAATAGTTTAGTTGTCTTCTGAGAGATACAGATCTTTTTTTTAGGGTGATTGCGACTCAAATGTTGTCTTTAGATTGTAATAATTTAGACAGGCCACTCGTTCACTCGTGGTCTACTTGGTCAAGCCGTATATGATTGAATGCACTATAAGAGTACTTAAATTTGAATATTACAGTCACGTGCATGCACTTGGAACTAATAGTACGTTTTTGACTAACTTTCGTTGAAATTTAGACTGGGCATTTAAACACGAAGTTGGTAAGGCTTAGCTCCTCCCCCATTTCACACCTTTTGGGTGTGAAATGCAAATAAGACGTCTTTCAGTCACAAAACGTGGTGCGTCCTTTAAATATAATTTGCTTCAAAAATCTAATTAAACCAAGATTTTACCAAAGCAAAAAAAAAAAAGAAGAAATAGAAGTTCATAAAGACTTCTGATATAACTTTCATAAAGTTTTTCCAAATTGACTGTGTTAGCAATGGTCTAATTAATGACGCATGTTTTTTTTTTGTCAGTTGTTTATGCTTCAGTGTTGATTGACGACTGGAGCTGAGAATGGACAGGTCATGCTCCTTTTATACCGGAACTTCGTGTTTATGGCAAGAATGAGGTTATCAAAGATTGAAGTAATTTATTATTCTTAAAAATATGTGAAACATTTTTTTTTTTGCCTTCTGATGCATGAATGGAAAACATCAGACTTATTTAGTTCCTGAAATAGTTAACAAAGACACGGATAATTTATACAGTATAGATTCAACCACTGAGCTCATTATTGATCCTGTTCGTTTAGCGATCTTGTTTTATAATTTAAACGAAGAAAGACAAAGCAAGCTTGCCTTCATTCTCCTTTTTCCGTCCGATAAATATTTTACTTTTTGCTGTATGTATGACTTTTATGTTTCTTTTCATTTTTAAAATGGGTATTAAATGAATTTTTAAAATGAATATTGTATACTAAAACGAAGTCTTTACCGCTTATAAGGCTAAAAACTGAATTTTAAAAGATCACTTTCGAGAAACAATATTCTTACTAGTGATTGAGCAATACATTCTTCAAATTTGTTTGGAAAGGAAATAACCAGCAATTAATAAAACCCTGAAAAACAACTACTTACTTAAAACTCAGCACACATCGCTTGTGGGTTCCAGTTTAGCACAAAGAGCAAGGTAGGTATAACTGTGAAATAATATAGTGCCACATTTACTTATAAGCCAAAGAATAATTTGAATAAGCGCTTATTCAGTTGCTAAGATATTTTGGCGGCGATCAAATAGACAACGATACAATAATACAATACAATTTTTATTTTACTCATAACAATAGATATATACATTTTACAAGAACACACTAAACAAGAAAAACTACAAATAATATAATACTTCTAAAATATACGCATAATGCAAAGAGGAGAGACAGTAAGAGAGTAAAAGTGTAAAGTAACTGGCGGCAATAGCCAACGTTTAAAAAATACGAAATTTCAATTCTATTCTTCAGAACAAACGAAAAAATTGTTTTATGATGTTCGTTAGTGTAAATAGAGTCAGTCATCTATTGAAAAGTCTGCGTTTTAAAGTGTTATTAACTTCAAACTTTGTAGTTTGTTTTTTCTTATATAATTATATAGAAACCAGTTTCTCCCTTCATTAAAGCTTTCATCTGACTATTTTCTTTTCTGTCGGGGACCCAGAGTCTTTTCTTTGTCTAACCTGCATGACAGGCGCTTTATGAGCCAAGCGGGGTGAGCGTAGCATTTCGCGCGAAGCGACGTTCGCCCCGCTTGGCTCATTAAGCGCCTGTCATCGATGCAGACTATTCTTTGTACTATGCTCATGACATGATGAACATTACATCTTTTTCATCTCATTACTGAGCTTACTGAAATTTTGCCATCCGTTTCTTATTTATCACCTCACTGATAACGATTTCGATATTGCTGATCCCAGCCGTACGCAGGACACATGTCGTACAGAACCTAGTATATAGCCTCTCGCCACGAGTCTCTCGTTAAGCTCAGTGGTAAAAGCATTCGACCGGTTGAATTTCAAATATGTCATTCGAACAGATAGAAACAAAAGAAACATAAACTTGACTTTTTAAAGCCTTTGATGAACTCGGCTCGCTGGGTGCCCCTGAGCTAAGGACAAGGGGTATATAAAGATTAATGAATTGCGGAAACGACAGTGAACTCATAGAGCAGTTTTCAATTGAGTGTCGAAAGTAATTACACAATTGCTTTGGTTTTGCATTGCTGCGCTTTGTGATTGGCTAAAAAAATCTCGCGCCACTTTCTCGACCAATCAGATCTGAGTAAAACCAAAACCAATCGTGACTTGCTTGCACGCGTTTTCCCGCGCTTGGCGCCGCCGATATGTAATTGCTTCGAGCTCTCAGTGATTGGTTCATTGGATTGTTTACGACTGCTGTGATTGGTCAGAGTAATTACTTTGGTTTTGGGTTTACGACACTCAATTGAAAACTGCTCTATACTGAGCATTCGATCTGTCATCGTTTGTTTTAGAATAAAAGAGCTTGACTGCCATTACTTTGGTTTAGTACGGTGTACATGGATTGCATAATTAAAGATTAATGAAATAAATACAAAGGCAAATAAAAGTGAGGGAAATCGAAAGTATTAATAGTAATAAGCAGTTTTAGTACCTACTTCAAGAGTTTTATGGCAACTATATAAACAGATAACGTTATTATGGGAAGTTAGTGATTATTTCTCCAGCTGGCTTCTTGACAAATATTAACATTTTCCCCTATTCGATACAAAAATTCAGGTTTCGTAGAAAGATTTCATTTGTGTGCAAAATAATAAAATGAATCTTTTTTTTTTTAATCTTTTTTTAAATAAAAGATAAATTTAACGAACAGTTTGCTTCTCTTCTTTTTGATATTTCTGGCCCCGGTTGTTCAAAAGGTGGTTAGCACTATCCACTGGATAAATCACGGACCAGTGGATAAGCATTAACAAAATCCATTGTGTTATCCACTGAATAGTGATTTATCCGGTGGATAGCGCTATCCATCTTTTGAACAATACCATGGTCTGTTGTATAGTGTATTAAATTGCCATGTTTCCTTAGCTTTACTTAATGCATGCATCAACTTTTTTTCATGCTGTTTTTTTTTTCGTCCTGATTCAAACATATTATTGACTTCAAACTGTCACTTGACTGCAGTGCCATTACTGTAACACATGAAACGCTTTGATGGCCCTTCTTTGTTTATTTTTAAAGTTAAATTTTTTAATAATTTACTTTTGAAAATTGTATAATCCGAATATTGCAAACAAACTGCTACTTACGCCAAACATTGTTTCTTAATTTCATTCAAAAATGACATTAACCCTAGCGTTTAATAGCTTTTAATCTTCATACTTTCATAATTTGTTTTATTTCAATCAATAGAAGAAATCTTGAAAGAAAAGAGTCTCTATTTTCTACACCATACGAATAATTCATAGGAATAATTTTAAAACCATAAACTTCCGTTGGGTTTTACAGCTTATTTCAACATTGTGATAGTTTCAAGAGAAAATGAAAACATTATTTCATGATAGTTCTTCCGGGAAAAGAAATATTTCGAAGAAAATAAACATCCTGTTAATAAACAAGGCCAGATGAGTTAAAAGTACGTTTTTTGCCGTCTGCTTTAGGACAAATATTCTCATACATACTATATTTTAGATGAAAAAAAACGCACTTCAGAAACCCATATTTGGATCACGCTAATGTAATAATAACCTTCGTGATCCTAACCGAATGAGACATCATTTGAAATGAAAAACGTTACTGGATATGCAAATATGAAAAAATATTTACAACTGCACTGCTCGGAAGAGTTCACCAGTGGATTACATGGCCAACTGATATGTTTTTCAGTTTTAAACATTTTTCTCTCTATTTCTGCATTTTTGGGGAATACTCTGATCCTAGTTGCCCTTCACAAAGAGTCTGTTCTTCATCCACCATCCAAACTCTTGCTTCGTTGTCTGGCTACAAGTGATCTCTGCGTCGGTCTTATTGCACAACCACTCATTGTGACCTACTGGATGTCGAAGGCGAACGAAAGCTTCAATATTTGCCGAAATGTGTTGCTCGCAACTTCTATAACAAGTTATATACTGGTCTCAGTGTTATTACTGACATTGACTGCAGTAAGTGTGGATCGGCTTCTTGCCTTATTGTTAGGACTGAGATACAAACATGTTGTGACTTTAAAGCGAACATACGCGGTCGTGATAACCATTTGATTGCTGTCCATTGTCTGTACAATATTGTCCTTTTGGAGTCGCCTAATAACCGTTTGGTATAGCTATTTAGGCATATAATATGTCTAACAACTTCCATTTCCTCATACACTAAGATTTTCTTAACGTTGCGTCGTCACCAAACACAAGTACAAGACATTTCTCACCAAGAACAACCGGGCCAAGCAACTCAACGACCTCCTCTGAACATAGCACGATACAGAAAGGCAGTGTCCAGTGTATTGTGGCTGCAGATAACATTAGTTGTTTGTTATATACCATATGGTATAACAGAACCTTTAAGGACTCACAGTAACCTATCCTCATCCATTTATCTCGCTAGGGAATTTTCACTAACTATAGTCTACTTAAACTCGTCATTAAATCCATTGCTTTATTGTTGGAAGATCACAGAAGTGAGACAAGCAGTCAAGGATACAATCAGACAACTTTGTTGTAATTTCATATAGTTCCATGTGGACCTTAGCAAAGTACCAACAAGTTGAAAAAAGTATTTTATGTCGTTGTAGTGCACAAATCCTTAAGTTATCGTTTTAAATGTTTCTACCATGTTACATTCAAAGCCACAGCTTTTCAAACTATTATTACAGCTGTTATTAAATATTACTGGTCAGAATAACAAAAGACAAGGATCATTTCTGATAGGAGAACTCCCTTATAAAAATGGCCTGGATGGGTTAACTGCCGACAACTGACAAATGACCTTAATTTTAACTGACAACTGATAGTTATATCCCCTGCAGACCCTCTCGTATGCGTAATAATTGATGTTTGCATTTTGTATCATTATGATTACAAACATCAGTTACTGATTATAGAGCGGTTTTCAATTGAGTGTCGAAAATAATTTCGCAGTTTCTTTAGGTTTTCATCGCTACGCTTTGTGATTAGCTAAAAAATCTCGTGCCACTTTCTTAACCAATCAGAAGCCAATTATAACTAACTCGCACGCGTTTTCCTGCGCTTCTTGGCGGCGACATGTTGTGATTGGTTCATTTGCGTCTGTTGTAATTGGTCAAAGTAATTAATTTGGTTTTGGTTTTACGTCACTCAAGTGAAAACTACTCTAAAGGTGCGTTCGATTGGGAAATCCGGATTTCGATTTTGAAATCCGGATTTCAAAATCGAAATTTCCATTGTTCATGGAAATCCATCGCGGAGAAAGATTTCGGTAATTGGAAATCCGTTTTTGGATTTTGCGTTTTTTTGGGAAATCCGAAATCCGGACGCACCCTAAGATGCTCGTTATTGGAAAACCATATGTTTGTATTTATTTATAGTTTTATTGTGTAACGAAGATGTTATGATGCTTACAGTTTCGTCTAAGCTTGCTTACCATTTTGTACACAGTTTTTTGTCTAATTTTGTAACATCGCTTCCTGTGTTAGTGGTTAAATCTCGTTATATCTTTTTATCTTATTTAACATCATCGGAGTCAACATCACTACTTATATCATGAAAGTTATAGTAGTTCATGGATTGTTCATTCATCTGCGACAGCTCCAAATAAGGAACATTTTTCTGTAGCATCAGCTCTATTGTCTGACGTAACTGAGTAAAAGTAGGTCTGTCTGTGGCTTTCTCGCTCCAACATGACGTCGTCATAAATCGACAAAAAAGCAGAAAGTATACGATTAAGCAAATTTGTTATAAGAGTGCTATGATGATATCAATACATCGAACCGTTCAATGAACCGTTTTTATAACGTTGGTTACTGATCGAAATGGTTAAACCTGAATGGGGTAGGAAATTACAGCCATGCTCCGTCACGCGTGACCAGTAATCCACAAGACTGAAATGAACATTTGAATATTTCTTTGTGACGTCCGAGATTTGAATAAAGCCTTGAAGATCTCTCTAGAAACCACTTTGAAAGTCACGAGTTAAGGGGAAAATAACTTCGCTATAAATAAAATGATATTTTGTTGCTCTTTGTTTTCGAAAATGCCGTAAAATTCTCACGGGAATTCCGAATCTCGGAATGAATTTACAAAACCAACGCGTAAACTTGAAAACTCCATTCAAATTTTCAAAAATATTGGTCACGCGTGACGGAGCATGGCTGTAAAGGGAAGCTCCATTGTCATAACAAATTGACGTTAAATTGTTGGAAATACAGTCAAAATTTCGAATATTTTAATTACAACTGGAAATATTTTTTCAAAAAATTGATATGAATATCGTCTATTTTCGCCTTTAAATTTCCCGCGCGCCACCATTTTAAATGTTTATGACGTCATGTGGTTGCCGCTGTTGTTAAGAATCGACGTTCTTTTTGTGCAACAATGAGATAACCGTCATAAATATTCAAAATGGCGGCGCGCGAGAAATTTAAAAGCGAGAATAAGTGATATTCATCTTCATTTTTTGTACACAAAAGTTATATTTGCACTTGTTATAACAATGGAGGTTCCCTTTAAACAAACGAATAAACCGTGTTTACATTACATTACAACAGGCAAACAAAATATTGTTTGATTTATAGTGAAGCTCACATTTCATCGGAGCAGATGCTTGGTTTTTCCATGCGGTATCCTCGTCTGAGAAGTTTGTAGAGTTCAGAATTAGTGACAGTAGGATAAGGAGTGCCACCTTAATGAACGAAGCAAATATATTACTGTATAGCTTCGAGCCCTGATTTGTTTATTGGGATGTCTGCGTCTGTTGTGATTGGCCAGAGGGCTTACTTTGGTTTTAGTTTTACGACACTCAAGTGAAAAGTGCTCTAGGTTTATAAACAAAAATCCCATAATTTTGGAAAACGAAACCTTTAACTGGGCTCGCAATGCATTCATGTGAATTAGCGTCGATCTGGATACTCGCCTACTTAGGTTAATGTTTTCTTCCATTTATTTCCATATGTACCTACCAAAAGTGACCATTTCCCACAAAAGTATCCCGTAGGCCCACCTGAAATGAAAAACGAAGATACTCTCGAGGTACTTGTTTTCACAGTCGAACCTCTCCTTAGGGACACTACCATAATACATACACGGTGATACACCGCTCTATTACGAACACTTTACTTGGTCCCGAAGATACAAAAATTTATACAATCCCTACTTCAATAATACAGACACCTCTCTTATAATGCGGACACTTTGGTCTGTCCCTTTGGTGTCCGTATTAAGGAGGTCCGACTGTGCCTAAACATCAAATTTTGGCGTTTTTCGCGATTTTTAACATCGCAAACATTCCAAATTAACTCTTGATTAGAAACATTCTCCAATAATTCTGCAAAATCAACGTCGACAGATATCGCCCTTCCAAAATTGCAAAATTTAGCCGTGCAAACATTTCCTTTAATTTTAAGGTATACACCAGTATTGTACGCTTGATTTTAAGGTATAAACCAGTATTGTATGCTTTAAATTAAGGGAATCTCTGCAGCTCTTAGTTTAAATAATTCGTTTGTCGCAACATATGGCTATTCAACCCAAAAGCAAATGATCTTTTGGCTAAAGGAATGAGTTAGAAGTTGGGTTTAAGAGTCTAGCATGTAGTTTTAATCAATTTCTGTAAGAAAAAACTAATTTGGTTCATTTGCTTTTGAGGAAGGTATCCGTAAGAAGTGCCCGCCACAGTCTGTTATACATTCTTTAGATTCAAAAGATATGTTTTAGCCCCAAAACTTGACCGATTCAGTGAGTAAAATACGGTACTAATATAGCATAATTAAGGTAGAAATGGCTCTGTAGGACCAGGGAGAGATTGAAATGCATTTATGGGTTTAATTGGCCTGCTGGAATGAAGGGTTAATTAAATATATGGGGCTTAGAGACAGATCTTTTCAATTTACAGTGATCCGTGGTTCAATCCTCTTAAAATACAATGAGTGGTTGCTCATTTTCGACGTCAAAAGTCCTAACACCACCCCCTCAAAGTAAAAGTTAGAGTCTAAGCTTTAATCGTTATATGGGCAATACTGTTACTCACACGTCACTCTGAGAAGTAAACACTTGGTCGTAAATGGCTTCAGGCGCCATCCATTTGATTGGCAGTTTCATGTTCTTACTGCAGTGGTAGACTCTCTCTTCGTGCACGTTGCGACTGAGGCCAAAATCCGCTACTTTTACTTCCTTGTTGTCTCCAACGAGAATGTTACGAGCGGCTAGGTCACGATGAACGAACCCTTTACCAGACAGGTATTCCTGTTGATCGTGAGTGTTTTAAAACGGTATAAGGACTTTGTTTGCTTACACGAGGTATTGGCTAGTTTCACACTTTAAGCTAAGTATGTCTCTAGCGCACTTGAGATTCTCAAGTAACATGTCAGAAAATTGTGGTTCACTCCTGATGATGAGAAAGTGTATTACTTGGAACATTAGCTGTCAATCACTATCAATTGTTATGCGCCGCTGCATGCGCTTTTTAGTGGCTTCTGTTTTCCCATTGATCAAGTGCCTTCTCAAGTGTGGTGTAGATCATATTTGGCGGCGTACTTCGGCTTCTTTGAAATAGACACAAAATGGGGTTCAAGTATGTGCATTTTACTTTTTCACATTCAAAGTAGGTTTCAAGTGCACTTAGGATGTATTTAGAAACTGATGTCAAACCACCAATAATATTTTGAAGTCGTTTTCTTTACTCGCTCACATCGTCAGGTTCACGCTCAGACTCAGGCTCAGGTTCACGTTCAGGTTCAAGTTCAAGTTTAGTAGGCTCAGGCTCAGGTTCAGGCTCAGGTTCAGGCTCAGGTTCAAGTTCAAGTTTAGGTTCAGATTCAGGTTCAGGTTTCCGCACCTTACCCTTGTTATTCCAACAGTCAAAATTTAAGAAAAATCCCAACTAAAATTTCACGCTGTAAAATACTGAAAAACAAACAGTACCATAGAAATATACTGCTGAAAAGCTTTAATTGGAATGGTCGAACGGAAGAGTTTCATATACAGCCTTAGAAACCTACCATTCCTTTCGCTATTTGCCATGAGAATGCGAGAAGATCCTTTGGGGTAAAATCTCGACTTTCATCTCCAGTAACATCGGAAACATCACTCAGTTCATTGCTATAACTCGCCAAATGAACGTTTTTCATCTCAATCGTTTCTTTGCTGGTCCCAGAGGTTCGATGATAACTGTTCACCATTGGTTCCGCAGGCAGCTGTATTAAGAATGAGTAATAAAAGAAGGATACTAAGCTTGTTTGGAGGTTTTTACTGCGGATTACTACAACGAATCACTCTAGAAATCAAACTTGATGAACTGAAATCCACCGTCACCCTTATAATCCTGCACATCATCCCCAAACTACTTGTTCTGTTTTCCTCTATAGAATTATTTTATCCAATTTAGTTTTTTATTTGGTGGTATTCGGCAATATAACATATTAAGCCGTTAACATAAGGTCAGGTAAGTTTCGAAATTTCGAGGGGCCACTATTCAGAATCATTTGAACATACTTTATTATTCTTGCAAGTCATAAACCCTCGTGTAAATGGTACGCGTTCCCCAAGCCACTCTCTGATTGGTTTAGCACTGCTATTTAAACCTCTACCACTTCAACTGTCACGCATCGCAGATGGTCAATAGCCAAAGCTTATCTCAGCCAAACTTCACGACTCACCACCCCCCTTCCCCCCCTCCCGAGAGATCTATGTTCGGTCTGACCTTTGAGCAACACTACGTGTCGTTTCGCCGGAATTTCACTCACATCTTAGCCTATAACAATGACTGCATGAATAATATAACCACTGACTCCGGGGTTTTAAAAGCCATTAACCCCCTCCCCGCCCCCGCCCCCCACCCCCCACCCCCCACCCAAAAAAAAAGGCAAACCACGCAACTGATCTAACCTGAGGTAAAATGAGTGAAGCTGAGTTAGCATCACCTCCAAGTTTGTCGCAGTAATGAGATGCTCTTTTGATTGTTTGGTCCTCTGATGCCCAGTCGAAGAACTGCGGTGAGAAATACAATAAATTTAATAATTTAGTGATTTTAAGAAGGGGCACTTTGTTGTCAATGAATTGAAAACCCGGATTTGGAGTTAAAACAACCCCAAAAGAGATTATTTTGAACCAAAAATGTTTACTCCACTAAGGAGTTAGCTTTGACAATAACAGCATGTACCTGTTTACGTCTTTCTCTCAAATAGCTGAGGAGGTCACCGTTGGCCACATATTCCACCACAAGATACACGGGCTCATCTGTTGTACAACATCCCAACATGTTGACAATGTTCCGGTGACATCCAACTTCCTTCATTAGTTGGATTTCTTTTAAGAATTCTTTCTTTTGCTCGTTGTCTGCTTCCTCTTTAAGGAAAACATAGCAAAGTTATGTCTACTGATCTTTAACCATAGCTTAACCTAACTTTGCATATTGTTGGTTCATGACATGGTCATGTTCACCTAATGGAGGGGGTATTCTCATACATAAGCTTTATGGGTATGTACCGCTGTGAAGGGGGATGGTTTTCAAGCAGTTTAGTCTGATACAGAGTATAGAAATCGAGAGTTTTGGTCTTAGCCTGAGGAAAGGGTTGCAAAATGCAGCTGACGTAGTCTGGTATTGGTAAAGGTTTTAGACTCCCAGCGGCACACCACCATCCAAAATTATACAAAGTACACCCTCCTCCCCCCGGACCTAATATCATAAGACACCTGGAAATATTCAAAGGTCAGATGACGTCAAGAACAAGCCCTCAAACAAAGTGCATCAGGCGGGGAGAGGGAGTCTGAGGACGAGCAACCTAGGGCTGTCTGAGGCCCCGTTTACACGGGTCCGGACAAATTGCACGAACGAATTTTGTTCCTAGACCACCTGTTTACATGGATCCGTGCAAATTCTGTTACAGATTGCAGTGGTGTTTACACGGAACTTGCACACTTAGCCGTTCAAAAATTCGTCCAGTTCCGCCGGTCCCGTGTAAACGCAAGGTGGACCCGTGCAAGTTTTTGTCCGTGCAAAAATTTGTCCGGACCCGTGGGCTATACTATATGAAACGTAACAACAAAAACTTAAGATGAATTTCTGTCATATGGCGGGACTGGTACTGCGCCCGAAGTCTTGAGTACGTACGTATTCGAGATAAAAAATTCTGGACCGATAAGACGGGCCGCTCGCGAAACGTGTTCACTGAATTATGTTAGTTAAAAGCTGTTCAAAAGAAAAATGTTTCGTATAAAATATTGGTAACTTCTTCCTGGGTGCTGGACTAAAATCTTGACAAAACGTGTACAAAAGCCGAAAAAGTGGTATTAAAAGTTACGTTTTGCTTTTCCACCGAATGGAACATTTGTAAAAAATCGTTATATAAATTTATACCTTGCGCATGGGTAAACATAATGGACTCGTTTGCAATACGGAACACATCATCATCATCATCTTTATCTATTCATCCGATAGAGCGAACTCGGGCAAGAGCAATAATGTTCTCCAATGCCCGTGGTTTTCCATCATGCTGGGTCGGTCGAGTGTCACCTTTTAGAGTATTCATGTAGGTGACAGCTAATCTTCCTTGTGAGCGTTGCCCGTGGATCGGCTCCCAGAATAGGACAGTTTGGATCATCTCATACCGGTTTCTCCGGCAATGCCCAGAGCGAGGGAGAGATCGAACCCTTGGGATGATAAGGTGGCATATAGTTCACAATTTGTGAAGTATTCGTGTCTTCAACTGATGGTCAGTGCACATCTAAGGGTCTTGTATACACATCGTCGAGCCTTTTCATTAAAGTGTTGCTACGCATGCTAGTTCAAAAACATTTCAGACTCACCACTTAACATCTTAACAGCAACGGTTATTTTCCTTTCTTGCTGCTTTTTCCCCTCCCACCTCCTTAAACCACACATTCTCCTGCGAGTAGAGTCACGTGATGTCATTTCTGCTATGTGCACCTCACCAAACTGACCATGACCAATTTTTCTTAAGCACGTGATCTCTTCAGGACGAATTTCCCATTGGTCGACCAGACTGGTATCTTTCCTCAAAATAAATATATTTTTAATTTTTTAACATTGCCGCGCTACTAAGTATGCCTCCGAGGCTTTGGTTTGTCAAAACTTTGAATTATTTCCCCTCGTTCCATGCGAGACTGATATCTAGATCTGTGTCTCGAGACGACATCACTTCTTATCGATTAAGGAATACTGAAAATAAGTTGGCTCTTCCACAGCCCTGTACCAATTATTTAAAGAAAACTTGCTCTTATAGTGGAGCTGGGTTGCGGAACAGCCCATCCCATGATCAACGATCTGCAGCGTCTTTAAATGATTTTAAACGTAAACTGCGTCACTGCAGTTTTGAAAGAGTTCAATACGTTTTATACACGGCATCCTTAAAAAGCAGCTTTAGTTGTTAGTTAGTTTAGTTAGGTATAATAGATCTTCATTTTATCTTTTTAAATAACTGTATGCTGAATGAATTTTTACCGTGTCTAAATACAGTTATCATTCATTCATTCATTCATTCATTCATTCATTCATTCATTCATTCAGACATATGGCGCCTACTGTAGCTTTTCACTTCTGCCGGTTAGTAACTATATATAAATTTCCATAGAACGTAAGTTTTTAATAAAGGTCTAACTGTACAGTATCTTTACCCAAAAGCAATGCACTGTAAATTTGTCGGCATGAAATTGAAAGCTCTAATCAAAGGTAAAGTTTTTTTCCACAACCAATTAAACCACACCTAACGACTCGCTTCTTCTTCACAATGAAGACCACAACAGCTGTCATAACGATGATGCAGGCTACAACAACCAATAGTGTCGTCGATAATGAAACAGTACTAGTAGACCCGGTATCAATGGAATGTTGCGGGCCAGAGGTTTTTTCAGAATTCGATCTGGTACTAGTGATAGGGATCGTGGTGGCTGAAAATGCTGCAGTAAAGAAAAAAGAAAAAAGAGCATGGAGCATATTACCTCGATTGTTCCTGTGGTTTTTATTTTACGTTTGACCGGAAAATATGTTTCTGTATACATGTATTTAACACCTAGTTCAGTGTTGTGTCTAATGCGATGTGTTGCATGGCTTATTCCATAGCTATTTTGGAATTAAATGTATAGGAGTAAAGGGCCTGGCGAATACTGGGATTCATTAATTATAAAAACTTTAACCCTCGGACGTACACGTATAGTATACAGGTTAATTCAGTCAATGCCATTGGACAAAGCGAGTGGTCTTGATGGAATATCATGTAGACTACTATAAGAAGCAGCTCCAGTTATAACAACTTCTCTAACGTATATAATAAATTTGTCTATTAGGAGTGGAATATTTCCTGATGATTGGAAAATCGCTAGGGTATCGCCAGTGTTTAAGGAAGATATTAAGTCCGATCCAAATAATTACAGACCAATATCTGTTTTACCGATTGTTAGTAAACTAATAGAAAGGATCGTTTTTAACCAACTCTACTCCTTTCTGGTTGAAAATGATTTACTTGCAGACTCTCAACATGGGTTTAGGCCAAAACATTCAACCTTAACAGCTCTTCTTGAAGCCACAAATGAATGGTATCTAAATATTGGCCGTTTTTATACTAGAGACGCATTATCCGTCTGGACGAACTTGGGCAAACATTTGTAGTTCGTCTGGTTATGCGTCTCCAGTATAAAGACGGGCACAAGACGCATTATCCGTCTAGACGAACTATCTTTCGTAGTGCGTCGTTCAAGAAGCATTTTGAAAGATAGTTCGTCTAGACGGATAATACGTCTTGTGCCCGTCTTTATACTAGAGACGCATAACCAGACGAACTACAAATGTTTGCCCAAGTTCGTCCAGACGGATAATGCGTCTCTAATTGTTCGTCCCGTCTTTACACTAGACGCATAACATGACAGACGCATTATTCGTCTGGACGGATAATGCGTCTCTAGTATAAAAACGGCCATTGATAACGACCTGTTAAATGGAGTCCTCTTTTTGGACTTAAAAAAAGCGTTCGATACAGTGGACCATAACATTTTACTAAAAAAGCTCGAACTCTATGGAGTAGACCCTCATGCTCTCCAATGGTTCACTTCGTATCTTTCGGGACGCCAACAAAAGACATATGTAAATAGTACTCTCTCAAATTCTCTACCTATCGCCTGTGGTGTTCCTCAAGGATCCATTCTTGGACCCTTATTATTCTTAATTTATATAAATGATCTTCAAATGTGTACATCTTCTTCTGCTACCAAAATGTACGCAGATGATACATGTCTTTTCGCCAGTGCACAAGATCCTTCTATATTACAGAGTAACCTAAATGAAGGTCTAAAGAAAGTTCTATCATGGCTGCATGCTAACAAACTTACATTAAATATTAAAAAAACTAAGTATCTCATTATAGCTAGTCACTATAACTTAAATCACATGGAACATGATTTTGAGATCAACATTAATGAAATAACACTAAAAAGAGTGAAGTCTCATAGATATCTTGGGGTTGAAATTGATGAGACTTTAAGTTGGCATGTACAAGTTGATGCCATTACCAAGAAAGTTTCCGCTGGTCTTGGAGCACTTAAACGAATTCGTGATCTCGTACCGACATCAACATTACAAATTATGTATGAAGCACTTATACTGCCTTATCTAGATTATTGCAGCGAGGTGTGGGGCTGTATGGGTAAATGCCTGGCTGACAGACTCCAGAAATTGCAAAATAGGGCAGCAAGAATAATTACCTATTCTAATTATGACATTCGGTCTGCTGATATTTTGGAAGACCTTGGCTGGGACACTCTTGAGCGTAGGCGCTCAAAGCAATTAGCGGTTAGTGTCTATAAAGCTAAAAATAATCTTTCTTCTAAGGGCCTAAAAAATCTTTTTCGACCAATAACGAATGTTCATTCTTATAAACTGAGAAACAACTTGAACAATTTGTTTGTTCATAGACCCCGAAAGGAAGCGGGAAAGTGTAGCTTTAACTATCGGGGCACTGTTCTTTGGAATGGCCTATCAAATGAAATCAAAGCTGAGCCATCTATCGCATCCTTTAAAGCCGCCTTATAGTAGTTTTAATCTTAGGCAAACATAGAAAAATCCATTAGTATTGTAATTTTAATTAGAAATTTTTAACATGTTTAGGTCTTTATAGAGAATATTTAGTATACACGGCTCTCTGGAAGAGCATTTTGTAACTAATGATTGGATACCGTGTTTTTAAATAAAGCTATGATGATGATGATGATGATGAAACTTATACCCCCGCCGTTGTACAAAGGGGGGTTGTTGCAACCCCCTCCTCCCCCCCCCCCCCCTCCCCCCCTCCCCCCGGGAATTTATCTTGATATCAATCTGTGATTGACTTTTTGTTTGTGTTGTCGTTATGTTTTGGAGAATTGTTTATAAACGTGTAGCTTAAATTCAGTTGTATTAATTTCTTGAATTTCATCAAAGACACGGCTCGGCCCCGATGCGCTATAAATGGTACGCGTTTGCTTTTAAACAAACTCATGGAGATTTGAATAAAATTTTTCGAAAGAAGATTGTGTTGTCCATTTTTATGTGTTTGTTCATTCATTACAGAGATTGAAAAGCGATTTTATGTAAACAAAACGAGACTTAGATTTTATACTCGCGTCGCCTTATGCAAATATGCCTTTTGTGTATTTTTGCAATTTTGATTTCCAAATCAGTTTCGCGGGCATGTTTTGACAAGCAACAACTGTATTTTCGGAAAATAGTCGTAATAGTTATTCTAGACGGAGAAAAAGTTGTTTTTGTGAACTTTTGTACGGTCTAAATATACTGTGCAGACGGTCGGGTAATACTGTTTTTGAGAATTGCTAAAATTGAAAAATAGCCCGGTCGTCAATATTAATCTTAATTCTTGTGCTTCCGATCTTTCACCTATTAGTTAAGTTTCATCTTAGTTAAGCTTGTTCAGAGGGTCTTCAGAGGACGCCGCTGTTAGGCGCCTAACTATATATATTACTTGCTTGCGAATGCTCAAAATTGTCACGTGACACAATATGTCTCGCCAACTGAATCTGGGGCATAATGAATGTTATAATTCAACACATTTATACACTGCCCAAATATGTTCGAAGTTTGCAGTTTTCTACTCTCGGAAAACTTTTCGCTTGTCAAGAGATTATATATGCCCACAGACAAATATATTTTCATATTTCAGCGTCAGATAATGGTATATTTTCAAACTCGAAAAACCTACTTGTATGGTGTTCTTTTTGTCGAAGGTCTACAATCGTAGGAATGGCCAATTCCCTGGAACTGTCGCCCTCAGAGTTCGTCGCCGTCACCTTCATCTCATATTTCCGGCCCAGTCCCATGTGTAGCCGTGCGTGTTGTATGTTTGTGTCCCATGCATGATTAAAACATTTTGTAACCCACGTCCATTTTTCGTTGGCACGATCTTTTATCACTCTGTAATGTATGCAGTAGTACCAAATGTAACACCCGTGGCTCTCTGGTTCTTTCCAAGAAATTGCAACGAAGCTTGAGTCTGGCGCACGTGTGACATTGACGATCATCGGTGGGTCTGGTACGGCTGTCAAGATATCACAACACATGTTATAGAGCAGTTTTCAATTGAGTGTCGTAAAACCAAAACCAAAGTAATTACTCTGACCAATCACAGCAGTCGTAAACAATCCAATGAACTAATCAGAGCTCGAAGCAATTACATGTCGGCGGCGCCAAGCGCGGGAAAACGCGTGCGAGCAAGTCACGATTGGTTTTGGTTTTATTTCTGATTGGTCGAGAAAGTGGCGCGAGATTTTTTAGCCAATCACAAAGCGTAGCAATGCAAAACCAAAGCAATTGTTTAATTGCTTTCGACACTCAATTGAAAACTGCTCTAATAGCCCTTTTCCAAGCTGTTTTTCAAACCGAGGCCAAGTGGGAAGCCTTTCGTTTGGATATAGGTTTTGTTTGCATTTGAAACAAAACTCATATTCTGTTAAGGGTGATTGCCCGGATTAGAGTAGTTCTGAAAAGAACTGTTGTTGTTGACATTAACTGACGTTTCGACAACCTGAGCGGAAGTCATCAATTACTATCAACTTGACATTCCACATGACTCTGAAGATGACTTCCGCTCATTGTCAACAGCAACAGTTCCTTTAAGAACTACACTAACCTGGACGATCACACCCAACAGACTACTGATACTCTTGGGTTCAAACCATTTACAAAACTCATATTCATGTCAATGGTTTTGTTCTTGGTCTTTCTTTGAAAAAGAGTCTAAAAGCAACTGGGAAATGGGATATCACTCTTTCACTGTTTCTGGACTGTAACTTCTCCTTCTTTGTTCCCCTGAAGGTTATCTATATTTTTAGGTCCTCCTTTACTAGCTCAGGATAGATTAATTTTTGTTGAGATAAGGTCAGTGGCGGATCCAGGATAACCTCCCCTCCCCCACCCCCAGGGTTATCTATATTTTAAGGTGCTCCTGTACTTAGCTCAGGACGAATTTGTCGAGATGAGGTCAGTGCCGAAAACATTTACATTTACATTTACTCCGGGCGCCCCCTTATCCACTCCGTTCCCCACCCCTTATTCACTTCGGGGGCCCCCTTATTCATTACCCCCTCCCTCCTATTCTCTTCGGTCCCCTCTTATTCATTCCGGCCCCCACTTTCGATGAAGTCTGTATCCGTCACTTAAGGTGTTATCGATTCTGAAAATAGCTAAGTGCGTCTGATTTTGAATAAAGGGTGATGCGAACAAATTATTAGACTAATAAAACTGTTCGATCTGGCAACAACAACAACAACAACAACAAATTTACTTTAGTGTCTGACAAATGACCAAAACAGATTGAAGGAGTCATTATACAACTCACCAATAAGTTTTGAGAACAACGTTTTAAACCCAGCATAAAAGAATTCACTTGGATTTTAGAGTGACATCCACCAACGCTGTCATAACAAAAGCCTATGGTTCTCACCTGAAGGGATTACAGTTAATTCATGTAGCCAAGGCGATCCAACAGTTTTCTTAGTAGACTTAATGACAGCATTTAATTGAACGGAGTAGGTTTTGTTGCTCTGAATCTGGCTCAAATAAAAGTTAAACCGATCAATTTCCTTTTTGAAAAGCAAGTCGACGTCTGCATTTGAGGAGTTTATTTTTATTTTATATCCGACATTCCATGGACAAATTACTTTCATTGGAGGCACGTCCCACCATATCTCTAAACTGCTGCATTTCGCAGTCGCCTGCGACACAACTGGTGTAAACAACTCGTCTGTTAGGCCTTGACCTGCGGGGGGGAAAGAAGACGTAATTAATAATGTGAGTAACGTGTTTCCTGCAGGAGGAGGGAGCTTCTATTTACAAGAACAAGTCATCAAGAATAATGTGCCCGAAGGACTAAAATCCTGCCTATATCAGTTACCAGTCAGTTAAGTCATGCTTCTAAACAAATAATGTATACGTCACTTAAATCTGGTGCAGTGATGAGTCTTAACTAGGACGAAACAGCTGTCCATGGCTACCACTGCCAGGGTGATATGGCTGTGCGCATACGTAAGAGACTGGCCAGACCGCGGGTTTGGTGTTTGAGTGTGTCACTTGCTTTTTCTGCAGTGTTTTACGTATAATTAAAGGCTCATGTGAGCCAACTCGTGACCATCCCCTCTCTTAGACGCTTTGCTTCAGCTACCCCCACCCCCAGCGTCCAACTCCACGCCCTCCCCTCCATCCAATCCGTCCCCATGGGTAAGGCAGGTGATCACCAGATATCGCAGGCTCAGTGTTTACAGCCGATCAAGCGAGCGATCGATCGATCGAGTGAAATTTTGTCCGACTAATATCTCCTTTAGCCGTTTTTTTGTCTCTTTAGTTAATATTTCTTTGCATTCATCACTTTTACTGTTTTTTCTCTTCCTATTTCAAGATAAGAAAGTAAGCTCCTGACCATCCTTTCGGATCCGTAGAAATTGAAGCGACATCGGTTTTTAGAAATCTAGGTTCTTGGTTTCATTCTCAACTCAGTATGTCAACCCACATTAGTAAGCTATGCGGCGCATCGTTCTATCATTTACATAACATCAGGCGTATCCGCAAGTTTTTTATGCCAGACACTACAAAGGCTTGTTCATGGGTTCGTAACATCACGCGTAGATTACTGCAACATCTACGGTTTACCAGCCTGTCAGTTAAAAAAGGTGCAACGCGTATTAAATGCCTCTGCTAGGTTGGTCTGTCAAGCCCCGCGCTTTTGTCACATTTCGCCACTCGTGCGTGAGCTGCACTGGCTCCCTATCAGGTTTCGCATTATTTTTAAAGTATTGTTATTGGTATTTAAAATAGTCAATGGTATTGCTCCACCTTACCTTAGGGAGCTAGTTACAATAAAGTCATTTAGCTACAATTTAAGATCGTCTCATGGCATTTTACTTGCGCCACCTTCTTTTAAAAGTAAAGTGACTTTGGGTGATAGGGCCTTTAAAGTGGCTGCCCTCAAACTGTGGAACTCGTTACCCAATGAATTAATTATTTTTAAACGCCATTTGAAGACGTATCTTTTTAGGCTTGCATACGATTAGATTTTTATTCCCCATTGTATTTTTTTAGAAGAGATAATTTTCTATTTCATAGTTTTTACATTTCAGATTTTTCTTTACCTTTCTGTAATTTTGTTATATAAAATGCATTTTAGTTAATATTGTAATGCGCATTTGATCATTTGCATGGAAGGATGCGCAATATAAGTATGTAAATTATTATTATATTATTATTATTATTACTATTACCATAATCATTAAAACACGATATATCCGCCAAGACACTGTCCCTTTAATACACCATCCCATGCCGTTGAGTATGACCTCGCCGTGTGTTGTTCCTATTGAAACCAAAACTACTTTACCTTGCTTACCTTGAATACATGCAAAGTAAATCCTACGATCACATTGCGCATGCACAACGCCATCAATATTCGTAAACTTCAAGGAAGTACAATTCTCCTGAGGCTGATCGTTTTGCCACTTCCAGAGGTCGCCTAAAGAAAAATCCACCATAACTATTGATCTTTTGGGCGATATGTTAAACCTCAGATAGCAAAATCCCCTTGTTTGGAGAGTTGTAGATTTTCGTCTCCTGCAGCTCTCTTTTGGGTCAGCATTTAAATTCAGGATGACCTCTGAAGATAATAACAAACATTCGCGTCCATGTAGTGTCCACCCCCCCTGGCACATTCCTAAAAGGATGAAATAAAGATACTGTAGTATGTAAAGGAGAAAATTTACTAACCACCTAATAGGGTTATAACCCGTGAGAAATTGTTAAAGAAAATCCTGGGAAATCCTTAGAATTTCCAAGATCTCAAAAGAATAAAGTCCAAGAAATTTCGGGAATTCTTAGAATATTCCTTTACTTAATTTGCACAAAAATTCCTCGGAATTCTCAGACATTCCTGGGAACAAAGAATTTTTTTTAACGGTAACAGAACGGTTTGTTAAGGTAAGACAGTAATCAAACAAGAATTCCCGGGAAATCCCAGGACTTCCCAAGAAATTAAAATATCTTCACAACAATGCACAAGTCAATCTCGATAATTCTTGTGAATTCCTGGGATGAAGGATACAAATGAGATTAGTTAATAAGTGACAGTAAATATTAAACTCAGCTAAACCAGGGATCGTTATAATATTTAAAAGTATAAACTAGGAAGGAAATTTTTCTCACTTAAAAGCAAATTTATACCCTCACCCTGGTACAGTCAAACCCCGTTGATATACACACTGAAGGGAAATCAGTATTAACGGGGAGTCTGCGAGTGATTAACATAATTATATAAATTAACAATATATACTTAACAACATATTTAGTTTTATATCTACAATCGTCGACAAAAGTCTTTGGGACACTTCAATAAAAGCGCACTCTTGACTATTTCTTCAAGAATTATTAAACATTTCAGCCACCGGGTTAGTAGAAATGATCCCCTCCCCCTCCCCCCTCGGACAATGTTGTTTAAACTAGTTTTAAGCGCCGAAATCAACTTTGTGATGGGGGGGGGAGGGGTATTTAGCAAGAATTTCTCTTGACGGTTAAGAAAAGGTGAGAGCGTCTCTAAAATATTGTCGAAGATTGTAGTTTATATGTTTTTCTTATTTTGTCATAATTCATGGTAATTGTAAGTTGACATCCTTGGGGGGAAACCCTCAAAACGATAGAGCACTTTATGGGGGCATATTTTTAGCGTAACGTTTATTTGGAGACGAAAAGAATGCAAACGTATGTTTAATTTCCTGTATGTGAAAAAATAAGTGTGCAAAAATAATTGAACAGAAAAGGAAGTTCTTATACTTTCCAGAACTAGTTAAAGGAGAAGTTCACTCCAGAAGGCTCCCTTTCTTTCTTTCCACTAATAAAAAGTACATATAGAGATAGGATGCTGACCAAAGTTTCAGCTTTTAAAGAGCTTCCAATTCCAATTAAATCCTTGTCCAAAGTAGCCCAAAAATCGTTTTGAACGCCGCCATTTTTTAACCATATTTAGCAGCCTGGCCTTGAAATTTGACGTCATTCCGTCCAACTTGAAGTGACTAGTTTTGTTTACTATACTGAAATCACGGATTAAGAGGGTTTTCAAGGGTCCCGGCGGCATTTCACGAAATTCACCGGAATTTTTCTGCCCTTCAAGGTCCTTTAATAATTTATGTTTCAGCCTGAAGTTTCTCTTTTCCCGAAGCAGAATGAGTTATTTTACCACATCACAGCACCGAACCACGCAACCTGGTTTTTAAGAAAATAATTCCTTACTCCTTAACAAAACGAAGGAAAACTTTTGAGACCGGAAAGAAAAAGGTAAATTCAATCAAGCTTAATATAGCTTTCAACGAAGTTTGTAGCGATTATGTGACAGTTTTCTGAACACCGGCGCAAGTACGAAAAGACTGAAATTTTATCTCAAGTCGTGAATTTTGTTGGCTTCGGGGATTTTTTATATATATGGTCGGATTTGTTTAGGTCTTCCGCGAGAGCAGGTTGACTGTGAATTAAACTGAACAACAATTTTTAATCAATTTGCTTTTTGTACAAGTACCGCTCCTTCTCAGCCAGTTGTCAAATGTACATAGTTTATTCGAACTGTTTGATATTTCAGTGAGTTTTCCCGTTTCGCTTCCCGGTGTTTCTGTTGTAACGTATAAAATAACAGGAATCAGAACATTCAGCAGTGACTTAGTTTGAAAGAAAACTCCACTAGCAAACTGAACATAGAAATATATTTCTTCCAATAATATGCGTTTCACATCAGTCTCAATGAAATAGTCCTTGTAGTTATTATTTTCATTGCGTGTTAAAATATTTTGACCTTGTCCAATTCTATGCCTCTATGCAAATTTTGGCGTTGAAACGCGACACGCACGCTGCTATCCAGTTTTTGTAGCTATTTCTGTCGAATAAAAAATTAAGTTTGATTGCTCACATTTAGCTTATTCCCGTTTAAAAAATATATTATGAGAAGCAAAAAACTTCTATCATCAGCTTATCGGCAAAATTTGCTTTGGAATCGCTACCAATCCTTGTTACTCCTGTTGTTACTTCAATAACAAGAATCGGCATAAAATAAAAGCGTCGTATTAAAAGCGTTAGCGATGCATGCTAATTTCCGAATAAAACATTTAAAAGCTTGAGAAAGAACTGTACGCAAGAAATTCATTTGAAAAATCTCCCACCTCATTCTGCACCGAAGACCTATTGGCTAAACAATTCGATCTGTGTATATAAAAAAACGCCGAAACCAAATAAATATATAATTATTCGGCTTGAGAAACTATTTCAGTCGTTTCCTGTTTGTGCCGATGTTAAATCTCACATCGCTTAAAAGTCCCTTAAATTTCTATTGAATATACCTTTTTCTTTCCCGTCTCAAACGTTTTCTTCTTCTTTTGGTGTCCGCGCCATAGAGCGAAGAATTATTGTCTTATAAAGTACGATGCTGCGATGTGTTAAAAAAACTTGGGTCCGTATAAAATCTCAGGAAGATAATTCATACTTTTCGAGAAAAGAAACTTCGAGCCTTAACGGGCAGAAAAATTCCGGTGAATTTCGAGAAATACGGCCGGGACGCTTGAAAACCCTCTTAATCCGTGATTTCAGTATAGTAAACAAAACTAGTCACTTCAAGTTGGACGGAATGACGTCACATTTCAAGGCCAGGCTGCTAAATATGGTTAAAAAATGGCGGCGTTCAAAACGATTTTTGGGCAACTTTGGACAAGGATTTAATTGGGATTGGAAGCTCTTTAGAAGCTGAAACCCTGGTCAGCATCCTATCTCGATATGTTCTTTTCATTAGTGGAAAGAAAAAAAGAGTGCCTTCTGGAGTGAACTTCTCCTTTAAACATAATATCCTGTTTTCAAAGAAAAATTCTTAACTAACTTACCTTCGTTAATCTTAACGGCTTTGAACGAGAAAGAGAATTTGAATTTTATGTGGCGAGAGTAGAAGCACTTCTTATTAATGCTCACCAACATATCTTTGCCAGATGAAAAAATTGACCAAGGCTTAGATTCACGATAAGAAGGCGGACTAATAAAATTTCCAATGTGACGGCTTGATGTTAACATTCCATCGCGTACTGTAAACCAAACGTCTGTGTATTGAATACTAAACTGCACTCGATAGCCTTCTTGCACTGAGATCACCCAAGTATAGCTTATGTTGGAAATATATGTTGCGTTAGGATAGTCTGGATTTCTAAGGTTTCCAGCACTCGCATTGAGATGGACGTAATTTGAGATGCATGCTGAAATAAAAGGTTACACAACACACTCAATACAACCCAACACTATACTATGCTGAATGCCCGGGGGTACACTTCCATTTTTAGTTGGGGTGCGCCTATTGTAACCCTTACCCATTTTCAGACCAAAATACAGTGCCACCTCTACTTTGCCCCCCCCCCCCCCCCCCCCCCCCCCCCATTAACTTAAGGGGACTCGATACCCATCATCAGACCCGACATCTAAATTGATACCAAACTCAAAATCCATACCCCTTTAGGCGGTTAGACCGCAAATACTTACATAGCTCATATATCCAGTATAGCAAGAACAATTTGCAAGTTACAAGAGCGTGTAGAGCTACATAAATGAACTTGCAAATTATTCTTGCTACAACTGAAGAAGACCGTAGCGCTGGTCGTAACATGTTTTGTCGAAGAATCAAATGGTCGTCTTCTTTCTTAAAATTATAGCCAGTCTGCTACTATCCAGATCTCTTAAATTATTAGTAAAAAAAGTATTTGAAACCCTTTGTTGTTTAATTAATTGTAATGGATTTCATTTGCTCAAATAAGGAATGTCGTAACCTCTTTTTGTGTCCAAAAGTCATCTTTAGAGTTTAACGTCTGGGTTATCATATCAGGTATATTCGAAACTACAGCTAATTTTGCATTGCAAAGAATAACTTGCGATGTCGACAAAGACCACTAACGTATTAGACATCATAAAGTTTCAGGGGTACTGAATGAATCCAAATACAGAAAAACCTGCATTTAGCGGACCCCATATTAAGCGGACCCTCTCTGTTAAGCGGACACCCTCTATTAAGTGGACACCAGCTACTTGGGTCCCTGATTGTCTTCCGGCCATATTTACTGTAAAACCAACCTGTATTTAGCGGACCCCTCTATTAAGCAGATACTAGCGAGGGTCCCGAGGGTGTCTGATTAATACTGGTTTCACTGTATTGAATATTCAGGGAGAGGGATATGCTTTAAATGGACATGGTTGTAACTGATGAATGGAGTTCAGAAGAGGCGTCCTTGCCGTGTTTTTTTTTTATATTTTTCAAAACGAAATATAGTTTTCTTTCGGTTAACAGCTTGGTCGCTTTTGAGAGTCAAAAGGACAAACTTGATTAGAATTTTTCTTGAATAAACTTACCTTTTCCTTCTTTTTTATCATAGAGAACGAAGAAACAAATCCACCAAATGGGCAGTGCTGAAAACGCACTAATACGAGCCATCGCGAAAGTTCGAATATATGCCTGCGATTTCCACCACGAACTAGAAATCCGTCAATGGCAGGTGGTAATATTGAAGTACAAAATAAAATTAAAGCAAACATGAACTGCAAGGACTGTTTTTTATTCAATTTATTTTGTATAATGTACGTAAACTTAAGGGGGGTGGTAAAAACCATAACTTACATTAAAAGCAGTTGTTAACGGAGACATTACCACTTGGTGACAGTTGTCAAGTGTGAAATAACTAAAAACCGTCAGCTTCACGGTTCCTTGTTTTTTTTTCTTCTTTTGTTTGAGTCATCTAAAGCAAACACCCAAGACAGCCTCCTTTATCTTAACTTATGAAAAGCAGAAACTAGTCGAAAGAAATAAATCTTGAATGAAAACTAATTTAACTAAAGATGGCCGGTAAAGGGCTAAAAGTATGAGACTTCGTAAACTAACGAGACCTTTACCTTCACATTTAAAATATGACTTCCCCCCGGGATTCTTCTTAGTACAAAACCTACCTTCACTGGCCGTTTTGTTGAAAGCGATGAAACAAACACACAGTGCTAAAAACTTGTCAATGCCAGTCATAGTTAACATTCGTACCAGTCTCACTTTCCCGGCCTTAACAAGGCAAACTGTCAGTGCAGAAAAATATAACTGTAAAAATAATACGTTACAAGCATCTGGCATTCGTTGGAGTACAACATAAATCAAAAGTAAACACGATTTAAACTGACTATACTTAAGTCAAGACTTTCCGGTACACGGGTAAGTGGGAGATAAAAGGCCGTAAAATAACTGAAAAGCTGTCGTCAACAATGCTTTCATTAGCAGATGACAGTATTGAAGTATTTTAAGTCGAAAGCAAATTCATACCAACTAAATTGACAAAACGAAGATTTACCAAAGAGCTTTCAACAACCAATGACACTATTGAAGTTCAAAATAAATCAGAAAAAAATCATATTAGGCAGAATATTGCTTACGAGATAAAAAAAACATATCTCACTAGCACCAGTTGAGCTCTGTTATTAGCTGGCAACTTAAGCAAATAAATGGATTATTTTTAATAAAAAATAAGCAAGAAAGATAAAAAACATGATTGATAATAAGTTGTTGTCAACGGTTTGCACACTCTAGAATCCTGACTTAAAACGAATGTGTCACGGTTCCATTTGAAATGGAAGTTGATGTCCAATTTCAACCTTGTCTCCAGGGTCTTTTCCGCCTTCAAAATGACGGGGCGGACGTAGAAACGCCTGCTGGACAAGGGTCAAGCCCAAATCATACCGTCCAGAAGGACGTCGGAGACGCCGATTTCCCTTTCATAAACAAGCGATGCCATTTTTGACGGTCGATGCCATCTTTAACATTCATTAGTAACCAAGCCTTTTGTAATGGTCGATTCCATTTCTCTATAGTTTAGCCTGGATTGGGATGAAAGTAGGCTATCATTATTAGATACAACTGGATTTAGGTAAAGCGATTATTTGACCTAGGCTAGATTCGCGATTAGGTTAGATCTAGGGTTAGGGTTAGGGTTATAGATGAATCATTAAGAAAAGCGCTAACCTTTTTATATTTATATTTTTCTTGGGTTTGCCGGATCAACCCAGTGGTCTAGTGGTGAAGGAGGGATGTTAGTATGCAGAGGTTCCGGGTTCGATTCTAGGTAATAAATTACATTTTTCTTTTTCTGATAGAAAAAATAATTCGAAAATTGGTGAAAAAAATCTAAGTGTCACTAAAATGGCATCGCTTGCTTACGAAAGGGAAAATTGCTTCTCCGACCGTCATTTGAACGCGGAGAAGGCCTGGGGACGAGGTTGGTCCAATAGCCATTTCGATATATTAAAATTCAACTTGAAACAAAGGACATCACTACGAGGCTTAGGGGAATAAACCATATAATCCCTACTATCATTCCCCTAAGCCTCGTAGTGATGTATTTTGTTTCAACTTATATTTTAATATATCGAAATTGGGCTATTTTTCGAAATAAAATGTAGGAGTCTCGACAACATGGAACATTCTTGACGTTCCAATTCTAGTCACGTGTCCTGTAAGTAAGCGTCACTGAGGGTAAAACAAAAGATGTAAAATCAAATAAAAGTACATCGCTTTGGATATTATTATTTTATAGATTAGATGATCGTCATGAATTAATTTTGCGAGCATGTCACGTAATTTAGGGAATAGGTGACGTGACTTGGGAAATAACTTCTATTGGTATAAATCTACTAGCGTTCTATCACGAATGCTGCTCTCTTATTGGCTACGCTACTCACTATCTATCCTGTTGTAGAAAGTGATTGTTCGCGGTTGTCAGTGTACGGTTGTTATTTATATCATTATTCAATAAAAACGCGGGCCTGTCTTGTTGTTAAGTTTTGAACGTCTAGTAGATTTATACTAAAATCCTAAAACAATTAGATTGTTCGCTCTTGATTTCTATTTGTGATAGAAATCTCCAGCTCATAATCTGATTGTTAAATAGAAATTACTGATAGAAATTTCTAATAGAAACTTCTAATAAAAATTTCTAATAGAAATTACCATCTTGTAGGGCAGAACAAAAATGCAGAAATAAAGGGGTTGTTTGGGCTTTCCGGCGGGACCAAGACTGTCCTTTGTCCTTTGTCAAATAAATTGACTTTCCTTTTATTTTTTCGCAGTCAACTCGTTTCAGGAAAATGCAGGACCGTGGAGGCCTGGGGTATAAAGCCGTACAGGAACAAGAAAACACTTTAATGTCTTGTTACTTTCATTGATAGCTTTTGAAAACTGATATAATGACTCAGATTAGACAATTCCAAGACATTCCTGTAAAGATGCATGCTCCATAACAAGGAGTCCAGAGTAAAGCAATAATTCACATGCTTCGTTTTCCTGATCCTACAACCTCGTGCTCGCACATCCGGGAATCCTAGGCTACACAATACCCTACCATATTCGGTAGCAGCACTATATATGGTAACGACACTACAATTCCCATCCACCCCATTCTCCTTCAAAGCAATTTGAAGTTCGCTCTTTTAACCATCAGATATAATTACGTCTTTACGTGGATGTTTGTTTCATTTTCACGATTTTTCTCACTTTATCATCGTGAATAGTCGGTTTGACCTACGTGTATTTTCCCACAAAGGCACCGATTACATTGCTACCGCTTCGAGTTCTAATTAGTCGATTACCTTATAATTATTTGGTCTTGCTATGATTGGTTATAAAACTGCCCTTTGCTACCACATGGCTTACATGAAGAATCCACTGTGGCTAAAAGGAGGGGGGGGGGGCAAACCGGAAAACCGAAAAACTGCAATAAGAATCGCTTAAAACCCGAAAAACCGCCGAACATAATGATCAAAATAGCAAATTCACAAACCCCACCCCTGACCCTTGATACCAAAGCGAAATATATAGCTTCAGTCGAGCCTGTACACTAAACTGACGGCCCTGTATTAGCGGCCACCCTCTATAAGCGATTTCTATAAGCTCGTCTTTCTTCTTTCATTTAAAATCTATTGCAATAGAATTAGGAAAACTTGTACTGCCTTTTGAACCAGGAAGCGACTGAAGCCTGAACCGAAAAACCGCTCGTCTTATTCATAAAAATCGAAATCCGGATGTCAAAAAAGTGAAAAACCGAAAACCGGATGTCAAAAAAGTGAAAAACTGAAAACCGCAACGGATACAAAAACCGAAAAAACCGGACATTTTGACGCCACAAACCGAAAAACCGATCTCAAAAATTAGCTAAACCGTAAAACCGAAATATATATATACCGAAATATTCGTTTTAACAAGCTCGCTGTCTCCCTATGATCCTCATAGTTATTCAAGTATTTACCCATACTTAAACAAATTTCCTCCAGCTGTTTGTTGAGATCTCTAATATTATACGCATTATGTCTTGTTTTTGATGCTTTATTCTCAGATTAATAATTACAGATGAAGACGCTTTTGTAAACTTACTTCTCAAGCAAAATTAGCAGTCATTGAACGAAGCAGTATTTTGCAGGATTTTGTGTGCATCGAGGACAGTTAATGGGCACTTTGAAGGTTATCTACAATTTCAATACAGCCGTATACTGATGTATACTAGTATAATTTGTATTCTGCTGTAGTTTAAAACTATTTTTGTGTTTCTCTGATGGGAAACAACATTGTTCGGGTCACATTTGCACTGTATTTGCACGCTAAGGTTGAGGCTCCTAATTTGCATAATTTTAAATACCGGTATTTCAAAGTGGCTTCATGGTCTTAAAACCACCTGGCCACACAATTTTTTTTCATGATATTTAAGATTAAGTCTTTATTGTTCTAAAAGGAAATTGCTGTAACTACTTGGAACAATGATATGGAAACTTTTATAATGTTGTAATAATGACTAGACTTGTACCTGTCAAACAACAGTATAATTTAGCTCTGCATCAAATTTTAAGTGTTGTCAGAAGTTGCCAAAGTTAGGGAAATTTTGCAATTTTCATATTAAAAAAATATCAAATTTGGTCCTCAAGGGGACCCCCCTGTAAATTGCTGAAGAAAACATTTTGAGACCAAACGAAATGTGTTTTTAAAGTTACTAGACAAAGTGTAATTCACATGCAAGATTTGAAGAAAATCTGTTTCATCATGACTAATTTTGATTATGAGGATCTTAGGAAGACAGCCACTTAAGTGTTCCTCTGTATGTAATGTAACCACACGTTATAAGTGCTCCGCCTTACGCGTTTGGCACCGGGCACCCTGCGGGTAACACGCGCCAGCCCGCTCCCATTGCCCAGACGTGGTTTCCAAAAAGCACAACGATTGCTAATTTGCATCGTAAAACCATTGCTGAAAGTAAACAACCCAGCTTTAGGTGTTATCAATGGCGCCATTTCTTCATTAAAACACAATCCTATTCAAAACACCTGCTGGAATAAACAAAACTGTAAACCCGAGACGACACAAACATAGAACCGCTTGATATAAACATAGTTTGTAATCTCGTTCGGAGTTTCGATATCACACAGAAGGCTTCACGCTTGGATTGGAATGCCAACCCCCCTATTGTGAAGCAGTGATTTCCATGAGAATGCTGTGAACAAAAGTGCAATCAATCTAAAGCAAACTCATTCGATAATGAAAGCATTGCCGCAAAGCCGACAGGACCAAAATAACGGACGAAGATCAATTGAATTTTAAACATCTCGAAAGTTATTTATTCTACAAGTCGTGTGGGCTGGAGCATAAAAATATACGAGCCAAAAGCAAAGCCAATTTACATATGCTCAAGCAACAAGGCTTGTATGTTCACTATATTGGAGGAGTATCGCGCTGAAAACTTGAGGTAAGTTGTAAACTTTGATAGATGATATTTGTGGAAGCGACCGACAGTTAGGTACATTTAGTGTACTTGCGTCTGCATTGGCTGCATTCGAATCATCGAACATGTTAAGCACTATGTTGAAGTAATTTACACGCTTGGTTGTTAGGTGAATCGGTTCTGTTATTTGTCAACTGTTTCGGCTTGTCACATACAGTCGCTAGTTTTTATACGAGGAAGAACTGAAATTAAATTAGCTGGTGTATGTAAACCTTATATTTTTGTGCACGTGATATAAACTGTGTTGAAACACGGCACCTTGAGTAACTAATGGTGGCATTTTACTCGTAACGAAGCCTGAGTCTTGTAACACTTAATATCGGCATTGTACCGATCGATTCTAATAATTATGCAAACTTCAAACAAATCTCAAAATCTCTTTTGTGTTTGGCGTTCAGTGAATCAACAGGCTGTAATACTTCCCTAAATAGTTGGAATAGCAAAGCTATCGGCCAAAGTAATTGAACTTTCTGTTTTGTCTCTTCACTTAATTAAACAGGCATATCCAGCTAGCAACATAATATACTATAGTGGTTAAAACGTGCACCCAACAATCCAAACCTGAGTTAATCAGCCGTACACATTTTTATTATTCATATTCAAGTACAATTTTTGCTTTCTAAAATGAGCCTAGGAACTATTTATCTGTACATCGGCATGCATAATCGGGAGAACAAATTGAACTTACTAAACTTGACAAGTTGCATATTTTTTTAAAAAAGAGAGCGACATGTTTAATTTTGCAAAACATGTTTCCGGCGACGGACGACTGTCCGGCAACCGTGCTGTCACTGCCACTTGACAAGTTGTGTTGATGAGTAAAGCAGTGATGTTTAAATATAATAAGTATTTACATTGGCTGTTGGGCAAAACGTCTTTGTACAATAATTAATTAATAATGATAATCAGTGCGATTAATTTCATCTTATTGAAAGCCACTTCATATTATGAAAGTGTGTTTATTTACGCAAAAAAAAAACTCTAAAACGGTCACCGTGCATGAGCTGGCATAAAAAAATAATGACTCCTAATTACGTGAACGCAGACATCCGGGACACGCTTGCAATAGCTTCTTCGGCTACTTTTATTCAAACAAAAAAGCACGGCAAATGAAAGTTTGTACTGCTAGTAGCTTTCATTTGAATGGTCAGAATTTGGGACTTCATTACAGACTCAAACGTTGGAACCACCTTGTACAGCATAAAAAACAGTTCCACATAAACTGCTGCTCAGTAGCTTTCATTTGAATAGTCACACTTTAGGATTTCACCCAGAGACTCAAAAGTTAGAACTACCCTGTACAGCATCATAAACACTACCACAGAAAAGTACGGTTAGCTACGGTTAGCTAGCTTTCATTTCAATGTTCATACTTCAGTATTTATCCACAGAGTCAAAAGTTAGAACCACCTTGTACAGTACCGCACAGAAACTCCAGCAAGACTCCCAGAAAGGTATTGCTCAGAAGTTTTCATTTGAATTGCAATTGTCACACGTCAGGATTTCACCTCTGATAGACTCAAAATATAGAACCACCTTGTACAGCATTATAAATAGAACCACAGTAGAATACTGCTCCATATATAGCTTTTATTTGGATGCATATGGTTACAATTTGGGACTTCATCCACTGACTCAAATGTTACGTACGTGTGTCCTTCGATCCACTTCTTGAAACCGATAATGTCCACGCAGAAACATCCATGCAGAGTTTTCGCGCTAAATTGATATTTTTAACTGATCTTTGCTAATGGAGAAGTCTCCCAAGTTAACAAAGGAAATAAAACTTCCTTCGATTAAAATCTTTTCTTACCTACTATCGCAATCCAGGGTAAAAGTTTAAGTGAGTAAAACACTTTTATTTAATTACGAAAGTAATTACTAATCTTACTTAACTGATATGTACCATTAAACGCTGATTTAGACGGCAAAACTTTTGCCTACAACTATCGCATGCAACCTGCTTACGCCATACATACGACACGAATAGCGTCGTCTAAATCAGACAACAACTCGCTCACAACTGTTGCATGCAACACGAAAAAAAATGTAGGGTTAATCATGTTTTAAAACTTTGCGATAATCGTAACCACATACAAAGTTATATGATGCGAGTTGTATACAATTTTCGCCTGACGCAAGCAGCGCGCTACAAAAAATCGCATGCGGCTAAGTTGCACCGTGTAAATCGACCTTAACGCATCTTCTATTGCAGACAGAGGTAGTTGGGAAGGTTGTAAAAATGAATAGCATAAGTGATGAATTACATCGATGCTCTCTTAGCGTTAAATAATGATCATTTCCTCCCCCTTTCCAATGTTGGGATCTCAACCAACAATTCCATATTAAAATAGTCCAGTTATAAACAACATTGTAAAAGGGAAAAGGGAAGAGAAAGAATTGAAATATGAAAACTCCTAACCTTTCCAACACTTTTTTCTAGAATTGTAGGTATCATATTTGTTTTAAACGGTGCTGTTCTTCATAAACAATGTCCCTGAGACGCGCCCAGCCGCAAGAGAAGTACCTTTCTCTCCAGAGAGACCTCCTTAGGAAAGGCGCCTTGTATGAGGACAGAGATTTCCCGCCAATTTTTCGTAGCCTCTTCACCAAGACGCGACCATCTGTTAGCCTTCAATGGAAGAGACCAAAAGTAAGCTGTACTTAACAATTAGATTATGAGCTCGAGATTTCTATCGCGTATCTATCTATCTATCTATCTATCTATCTATCTATTTATCTATCGTAGTGGATCAGGGCGAAACCCGAATCAACTATCAGGCATAGAAATAAAGAGCGAATAATCTAATTGTTTTAGTATTAATCTACTATAGACGTTCAAAACTTAACAACAAGACAGGCTTGCGTTTTTATTGAATAAGGATATTAATAACAACCGCACACACTCACTTTCCACAACAGGATAGATAGTGAGTAGCGTAGCCAATAAGAGAACAGCATTCGTGATAGAACGCTGGTAGATTTATACTAATTTCTGTTAGCAGCACAGGTGGCAACATACACATGCATTATTGAAGTTATTTTAGATCTTGATACCGCATACTTTTGTCCCGGTATTGTCAAAGTACGGCTTTCAATTGAGTTTAGCAAGTAATTTTGCTTGAAAAACTTTGGTTTCACATTGCTACACTATAACGAAATTATAGCCCTCGCAAAAATTAAAGGTATTTCAGTTGCACGCAACTGATTTAGAATCTCCTGTACTGAAGAGGATATTCCTTTGTATGCATTTTCCTTTTCGAGTGCTTAATTATGTCAATTCCAACCGGATAATTATGAACTATGACCGAACCAATAGGTCATGATAATTTTGAGGTTTTTGGGTCAAACTGCACCAAATTAACACTAAGTACCTTTGTCGTACACGAAATGCTTATAGAACACTAAGAGGAAGATATCAAGTGAACTGACCTACATTAAAACTAAGTACCTTTGCCGTACACGAAATGCTTATAGAACACTGAAGAGGAAGATATCGAGTGAATTGACCTACATTAAAACTAAGTACCTTTGTCGTACACGAAATGCTTATAGAACGCTGAAGAGGAAGATATCGAGTGAATTGACCTACATTAAAACTAAGTACCTTTGTCGTACACAGAGTGCTTATAGAACACTAAGAGAAAGATATCAAGTGAATTTTAGAAGAGAAAATAAACCATAATCAGAGTTAAAGCGAGTTTTCCAATACAGAAGCGATCAACTTGAAAAAAATAGTCCAATTTTTTCAAGATGCAATCCATTTCCATCCTGGCCATCTGCAGCCCAAGACACTTATTTTTACTCTTAGAGCACTAGTAGAATAATTTGAAACAAAATTGGGTTTTCAATGATATAAAAGTGTCTTTTGGCTTTTTCAAGTAACACTAAAAATGGTGACAGAGCCCCTTTAACGTTTATGCACTAGCTTTACGTCAGAAATCATACGCAAGTTTAAGCCTGGTTTCAATGTCGGGAAAATTCCAGACGATCGGGGATTTCGCTGTTTCCCGACCGTCCCAGATTAGGCCGCCGACTTATTAAAACACATCGCAGACATCACGTCGTAGACAAAGTCGTGGACATCCCCGATCATCTGGAATGGTCGGGGACAATTCGGGAATATCGGGAGTGTTAATATTTTCCCGACGAGTCCGAGATTTCTGCGATGATCGGCGATTTTCCCGACATATCGGCAAAATATGGGATGATCGCGAACAGCAAAATTCCCGATCGTCTGAGATTTTCCCGACATATGAAAACCAGGCTTTACCAGAGCCATTTTAACTTTTAGGACATCTGCAAAACAGAACCCAAGTTCTTCACCAAAGGAGTGAGCCGGACAGACATAGCTCAGGGCAGGATGCTAAACTGCTGGTTTGTGGCAGCAGTAGCGTCCTTGACAGACTCCGAGGAACTATTTTATGCCGTGTGTCCGCCTGAACAGAGTTTCGATCCCGGCAATTACTGTGGCATGTTCAGGTTCAACTTTTGGCGCTTTGGTGAGTGGGTGGAGGTGATCATTGATGACTTTCTTCCCACACACAACGGCAAGTTATATTATGCTCGTTCCAGTGATCCGGAGGAGTTCTGGAGTGCTTTGATGGAGAAGGCTTATGCCAAGTAAGTGGTGTTTTGATTCTTTAACGCTTAATAATGGCCTTGTTAAAATATTACAAACAGCTGGTTCCAAATTACCTTTTATAAAATATTGAAATGCTTACATCACCACAATAAAGTACTGCTCAAAAGTTTTCATTTGAATTGTCATACGTTAGGATTTCAGTCACAGTCTGAACAGTTAGAACCATCTTGTACAGCCGGTAATAAACAGCACTACAGAAAAATACCGCTCAATAGCTTTCATTTGAATGGTCATACTCTAGGATTTCATCCCACAGACTCAAACGTTAGAACCACTTTGTGCAGAATAATAAACAGCACCACAGAAATGTTAATAGCTTTCATTTGGATTTTACACTCTGGTATTTCATGTCATATATCAAACACGAGGAACAGTGTTTCATCAGATTTCCAAACAAAGAGAAGTGGGTTTGAAAAACGAGGCGCAGCCGAGTTTTTTTTTAACCCACTTCAAGGTGTTTGGAAATCTGATGAAACAGTGTTTCGAGTGTTTGATATAGCTTCTCAACTGATCGTAAAATGCGGAGAAAACGAAGGAATACAATCGCCAAAACGATTTCAAAACCTCCTTCATGTTAGTGATTTCTTTTGTGTTCTCGTCATGAATTATAAATGAGTTTGAGAACGACAGACCCAAATGTTTTAACCATCACCTTGCACGTTCCCAGCATAATAAATACTAGCACAGTAAAGTACCGCTCAGAAGTTTTCATTTCAATGGTCACACTTTAATTTAGGATTTCATCCACAGTCACATAATTAGAACGACCTTGTAATAAGCAGTTCCATCGTATTGTACTGCTCAGTGGCTTTAATTTCTTAAAAATGCCGTCAAAGTCGGCACACATTATCCGACTTATAGTAAAATTTGAGGCTTTAAAAAAGGTAAACGAATAACAAGTTATCAAAAGCTATCCCTGGTTACTAAACAAAACTACCCGCAGGAAGTTCTTCCTTTTCACTCAAAGTGAAGTTTTTCTTTGTCCCTCCAATTCTCTGTTGCAGAATTTGTGGATCCTATGAAGCCATGGGGTTAGGACGCATTAGTGAAGCTTTACAAGATTTTACTGGTGGAGTTATTGAAATGATCAATCTCCAAACACCTCCACCAGACGTGTATAAAGTATTACACAAGGCTCATGAGCGACACTCGCTTATGGGTGCCTCCATTGAGGTATGAGCTACTTGACAGGATTTTACTGGAAGTAGGACTGGGTCTGACGGAGGACATAAATTTAAACAAAAAATAGCATTTTGGAGATGACGACTCTAAATTTCCGATTACTGGATCCTTGATGGCTTGCAAACCCATTCAGGGTTTACGGCGTTTGTTAAAAATTTCTCTTATTAGTCAGTTGACGGTTAAAATTTAATGAAGAACAATTCATCAGTTGAAGATTAAACTTTAGGCAATTTGACGATGGCTGATGGTTAGCTCATGAGGACGGCGTTAGAGGGAGGAGAGGGGAGGGTGGGGAGTTAGACGCAAGGGGTGTGGGGTCGGTGGAGCAAAACTTATAGGAGAAGGAAGGGTCTGTGGACATTGAGCCCGCGACATGTAGTTGCCACCTGCCTTATCTATAGGGACGGTGTTGGAGGGAAGACAGGGTGGAGAGTTGGACGCAAGGGGTGGGGAATCGGTGAAGCGAAACGTCTAGGAGAGGGGAGGGGATGGTCCAAACGTTTTGTATTCACGAGTTGACTCACAGGAGCCTTTGATTTCTTTTTTGTAGACAGGCGCACAAACCAGTCAGAGCACACTACCAAATGGACTTATAACTGGGCATGCGTACTCCATAACAGGTTTAAATAAGGTAATTTATTGCGATTAATTGATATTGCAAACCGTTTCGTGTACAGAAAACGCCAAAGAAATATATTTTTTAAACTTTTCACTACCAAAAGTGTCTAGAGTCAAAAATTGAAGAAACGTACCGCAGTGTCATCTGCACAGGAAAACAAATAGTACCTTATGCAAGTGTTGCTCTTCAGCTAGCCTGTGAACAGGTCTTCCGGTATCCCCCAACAGGAAGGTCGGTGTCGTGTTGGAGGCCGGTGTGTTGTTGAAGGCCGATGGTGTCTTGTTGGTATAGCCCCCATTCTATTAGGAGTAGAAACTGAGAGAAAGATAAAAATCTTCCTATGCCATTTTACTAGCAATGCAAGCTTCATGAATATTAAACTCTCATCTCTAATTTTTAGGCCAAAAAATTGTGTCCATTACACTCATCAGATAGGTGGTATCTTGTGTAACCCCCCTACCCCTACACAGGGTGGGTCCTCGTCGAGTATACTTGTTATGACCACTTCCCTTATTTCAATTTCATCGATAGTCTCAACAGTTTGTACTACATTGCATGTTTGTTCTGATTTATGGCCAAATGAACAGTGGTACCTTGTTGTACACTTATTTACAAATTACTCATTCTCTTTCCGTTTCCTTTAATTCCATTACTTCATGCTTTTGCTCTTTTTTTCTTATCAGGTTAAATTGCCTCATGAAACAAAACTAATTCGTCTTAGAAATCCCCATGGAAACAGCTCAGAATGGAATGGTGCTTGGAGTGACAGGTGATAATCATTTTAAATCACTTAAGTCAAGGGAAAGTACGAAACGAGTTGATGCGAATCTTCCAGGCTTCTGAGCACAGCAACGTTTGGGAGAATAATTAACTGGATGTAATTCTATTTCGAGAATCATTTGAGCTTTGACTTTAATCTGGCATGGCGAGTATGGGTTCGACTCTCCTCGAGTACAGATTATGCCGTACTTATGGACAAAGTAAGAGGGCCGTACGGGAAAATGTTTGGCTCGAGGTCACGGCGTACGGACCGAGCGCAGCGAGGTCAGTGCGTTATGACCATGCCCGACCTAACTTAGTCAATAAGTATTTTACCACATGACCAATTTGACGACAAAATTGCTTGAAATTTTAACTCGCGAGGACGTACGCTTTTGTAGTAGGGCCGTGCGGCTTTTTCCGGCCCCGCTCGCGCAAATGCGTACCGCCCTAAGCACCCATTCTTTTGAAATTTTATACCTAAAATATCCTGGCAGAATTTAAGTGTCAAATTCTTATCTTCCATCAAACCTATCGGTTTCATGATGGTAGAAGTACTAAAGTTTCATGTACATTGAAACATGTTGTCCGTTAATAATTCTTTCCTCCATCAGGTCTGATGAGTGGAATTTGTTATCAGCAGCAGAACGAGAAAGACTGAACCTAGTGTTTGATGATGACGGAGAATTTTGGTGAGTGTAAAACTTCAATAACTGTTCTTCTCAAGCTTATTAATTATTCACTAAAGGGTTACAGATTGTAATGATAATGCTGCGAGCAGATGCTGGATAGTGAAACATAACGGAAACAGTAAATGTACATACAGATTTTGATAATTTCATAAATTATTTATTGGGTCAATTACCGTCATTTTCGAATTACATAACATTATAAGTTCTTTGTGATCCATTGTTCAATCGGTAAACTCTGAGCACGTAAATATAACAACGCTGAAAAACTCATAAAAGAACATTGCCTTCCCCGTGAAATGTCACTAAATCAGTTAAATCGTTCGTGTCCTTGATGAATGTGTCCAGCAACACGAATTTGGCACGATACATTTGCAAATAGAGAAGCGAGCACGTGCTATGGACGGCGAAAGACGCATCCAGATTCAGGCGCATCTAAGTTATGATGACACCGCTGGACGTACGCTTGCTCAAAATCATCGTGACAAACAAAAATCGAGACTGCCCGCATAAGATAAGGCAGGGAACCCAAGGAACCACAGCCAAACCAAAGATTAGTGTGCTGCTCGCCTGAGAGCTCGCAGCAATTACGTTTGAACAAAGAAAATCATAAGCGTGACGGTGGTTTAGAAAACCAGATCTTAAACGGCATAGATTTTGATGATTTTATTCCTTAGTTTTCTCTGTATTTAATGATCATTTTAAAAAACTATATCAAACACTCGAAAGAGTGTTTTATCAGGTATTCAAACACCTCGACGTCGGTTAAAAACACTCGGCTGCGCCTCGTTGTTTCAACCCACTTCTCTGTGTTTGGAAATTCTGATGAAACACCCTAACTCGTATTTCATATATTACTTCCCGCATTGAGAGGAAACTAAATGCTCGTTTACACAGGCGACATTTTGTGCAATTTTTGTCGCGCGCAATTTGCATCTTCAAATCGCATGTGTAAACGGGCGGCGATTTCAGTGCGATTTGGGCGCGTTTTGTCGCGCGATGTCACAGAGGTTTCGAACATGTAACTTGGCGGCGATGTTTGGAAAATCACAGCAAATCAAACCAAATGTCGCACCCGAATCGCACAGGAAATCGCCGCTAATTTACACTAGTTGCATTAGAGAGCGCGACAAAAATCGCATCAAAACTCGCATGTGTAAACGGGCCTTAAGGGAGATAGTCCCCAATGTGTGGTCTGGGTGGGTAACCGTGAGATCAAACACGGAATGATGGCGGCATCCAGAGACGCTTTCAAAATCCTGGTGTCCGTGGACACTTTGCTGGCTCAGCCTTCCTGCATGTTACTTCAGATAGAAAACTTGTCTATATCCATCCAGGTGAAAAACGTGGTACAATAGAAATCGGCAACGTTCGTATAAACTTCGGACAGTATGAGGAGAATTTTCGCAAATGTTCAGAAATCTTCGGAAAATCTTCGGTAAAATTTCTCAAACCTTCTTGATCGGTATCATTTATTTAATAAACAGAATAATACATGGCTGCGTGAAGATGAGTAATTTCTCTTCTCGTGTTCAACTCGATATCTCATATTACTGTCATAGTTGGATACTCAAAGAGGAATTTGACATCCATCCACCCATGTATGCTGTTCCGTTTCATGAATGAAAGTCATACCAATACCATGCAAACACCCATCTATTAGGGCTTGTTCCCACTAGCGACGTAATCGAAGGCGGAGTCGGAGTCGGATTCGGAAGCGAAAGGAGCCTTACGTTCCAGCGTAAAAAAAAAGGAGTCACAATCGGAATCGGAAGCTCGACGGAATCGGAAGGATCAAAAGGTTTCCTTTTTATTCCGATTCAGCTTCTGCTTCCGTCACTTACTATCCGCTTACGTCGTTTTGATTTCTACTAGCTAGAGCGTAACTGTCTTGCAATTCCGATTCAGATTCAGATTCCGGATTCGATTCTGATTCCGATTCCCGGATTCGATTCCGATCCGATTCCATCGCTATTAAAAACCAGCCCTTAGCTAGTAGCTTAGCATAAAAAGAAATAACAGCAAACTAAATATATCATAATCGTTGCATTGGAAACATCTTAAATTCTAGGATGACCATGGAAGATTTTCAGAAGAATTTCACTCGAATAGAAATCTGCATGCTCACCCCAGACAGTGTCTTGGAGCCAGACGAGAGGAAATCATGGAAGATCAGACGAGAAAAAGGCCGTTGGCAGACTGATGCTTCAGCTGGTGGCTGTAGAAACTTTTTAGAGACTTTCCACATAAATCCACAAATAAGGTACGTATACCATTCTTAGACTTATCTTGGTGATGCCCGTTTTTAGACGCTGTACAGCTCGTGCATAGCACCTAATGTTACAACAGTGGTCTTGTGTATAGTGTATATTACACTTTTAGTTGGTTGTTTGGGAACGGCAAAACAAGTTGGATTATATTTAATATACATAGTCAAGATGTGCACGATTGCAGTACTTGCAACATAATTTGAAGCTTCTTTGCTATCGCTATTGAACTGTGCGAGGTTTTATAACCAGCCTCGACTAAATATGTATTTTGCAACGTTGGACAGATACCATGCACCTCTTCAGAAGAACCTCTAATTTCATTGGACCTGGATATCTCGCAGATGTATTGTTTTCAGGGCTAGGGTCCATTGTTCTGTTGTTTGTTCTGTTGTTTTCTCAACCAATCATGTGAGGCGTTCCAAGACGTACATGCCGCCTCGCATTGGAAGGACTCCCATTGAAACGTCGTAAAGTTTGGCTGATGCTCATATATCAAGTCAATTTTGTCGTCTTTTCGTCAAGTCTGTTGCGTTGTTGTACTGTTCTATAACAAGTCCATAATGTTGTCGTTCTATTGTGCTCTTTGTGACGTAACTCGGGACTCAGTGGTATATGGAGCACTACCCTAATACACCGTATTTGTATTTCCACAATTGGACTGGAATTAGCTTGCAATAATGGTTTATGCCTGAGTCTTAATTGCAATTTTGTCCCAGTCCAATCATGGGAATAATAACGTGTATTTCCACGCGCCAAACTTATACGATTACTTATTTGGTATGGCGGAGCTTAGGAAGTAATGGGCGACCACCTCTCCTAGGTGACCACCATTCTCGGGAGGGGGCAGGGGGGGGGGGGGGGGTACTCGGGTATATTTTGGGTGGGTATGTACCGCCCTGGTCTCCAAATATGGACCCCGTTTTAGAAAGAATTTGCTTATAAAATGATACCCCGTTCTAGAAATAGGTCAATATTTAATACCCCGTTCCAGAAATCTGAAGCTTTCGTGCGTTCGAAATATTATACCCCGTTCTAGGAAACGTCTCTAAAATGGATATCCCGTTCTAGATCAGGAGTCCCAAAATCACGACCCCGTTGGGCGGCACATACCCGTATGGGTGTTTTGGGGGAGTACCCCCCCCCCCCCCCCCCCCGGGGCCGCCATTATTTGCTTTTGGGGTGCTAACATATTTAGTTAGGTCCGTTGTGATATCCAGCTTTAGTTCATTATGTTCAACAGGATCCAACTACAAGATCCAGACGAGGACGATGATGAAGACTGCTGTTCAATAGTAGTATCACTGATGCGCATTGATCGCAAGAGAACCCCAGCAGCCAACCAACCGCCAATTGGTTTCGCAATTTACAAGGTCAGTGTTGTATCTTTACGTTGTCATTTTCAATAGAATAATCAGGCCGTTTTCAATTGAGTGTTGAAAGTAATTTCGCAATAGATCATATTCGTATTCTCGTCATTGAATTGGACCTAGCTTGCAGTCGAGGGCCATGCGGGGTAATCTTTTCACATACAAATATTTTTCATGATATTTCCCCGCATGAGCCTCCATTTCAAGCTAGTTTCAGTTTATTACCAAGAATACGAATATGGTCTATTATAATTCAACACATTGATACACTGCCCAAATATGGTAAAAAAGTTATCGATATACGCTATGTCTACATGACGTATATCCAACGATGGCGGTAAATTTAGCATTTTGACAAGATAATGCAAAAATGACGGACTGGCCTCGATATTTTTTCTTCAAACTGTGCTTTGTTATCAATGTGTTGAATTATAAAACTATTATTGCGCTCAAGCTTGCGTAATATCGCCTAATTTTAGCCGACTCGGCCTACGGCCTCGTCGGCTAAGAATTAGGCGATATCACGCGCGCTTTTGCGCTATAATAGTTAATTGCTTTGGTTTAGCATTGCTACGCTTTACTATTGGCTACAAAATCTCGCGCCACTTTTTCAACTAATCAGAACTGAGTAAAGCCAAAACCAATTGTGACTTACAAGCAGACGTTTTCCCTCGCTTGGCGCCGGCTACCAGTATTTGCTTTGCGTTCTGATTGGTTCATTAGGTTGTCTGTGTCCGCTTTGATTGGCGAGAGTGATTACTATAGTTTTGGTTTTGCGTCATTCAATTGGAAATTGCTCTGATATAAATGTATTTCTCGGTAGTTTTCATCTGAATGGTCACGCCTTAGTTAGCAGTAAAAACCATATTTCCCCACTGATAGACTGGTCCAAGCCCTGATAGAGTATATGCTTAATAACTTTAAAATCGACTTTTTGTATTTTAGGTTCCAGCTGACTTGGCACATACAAAAGAGCGTTTCGACAAAAGATTTTTTGAGACAACCAAGGCAACAGTCATGACAAACTCGTTTTCCAAACTGAGAGAGATCAGTTGTCGTTATTCCCTTCCACAAGGAGAATACGTTATAGTCCCGTCCACGTTTTACCCGCGACAAGAATCTGAGTTTCTCCTCAGGATATTTTCGGAGAAGCCACACGAGGCACGGTAAGTCATAAATTGTGGAAAAATACAAAATTGGGTTTGTGATCAGTAGCGGATCAAGCGGAGGGACCGAGAGCCGGGCCCGACCCCTCGTTTAGCTCTTTGAGAGCACACGCAAGGCGATGTGCAGCGAGTGCCTGGAAGTTGGGGCCAAACGAGAGCGAGAGTTCAGAATACCTAAAGACTTCAATTAAAATTTGAGTGAATTCAAACTCTTCGAAAGCGGACTAGTCTGTCATCCGTCTCCTCGCCCTCCCCAGTCCCCTGCACTTGTGGGAGTACTTCTCGCCTGCGCCTACGAGGGAGGAGGAGGATCGACAAGTAGACGGCTGACTTTTCAGACTAAGAACGCACTGGAGTCGTCTAGAGCGCGTGAGAGTTTCAACCTTCGTCAACTCTTGTTCTTTTGTGCACTACGTTTAGGGGATGTATTAGACTTGCCCACAAGTCGATATATAATAAAAGGGATTTGTAGAGACCAATCCGTGTTTTAGTATTACGGTCTAATGAATACACGATTTCCAAATTAAAGCCATTAGTAAATGTTAAATATGTTAATATCTTAATCCCGTTTGTCATATATATTTCCGTTCCTTTTCGTTTCACAGTGAAGTTGACGTGGAAACGAAAATAATGAAACTCCCAAAGGTTTGTAAAGACATCAGTTTTTCCGAACTTGAGGAATTTAAAAGATATAACTTCTAACTCATTTAAAGCGAACTTTTCGCAAAATGCTTCTAGTCCTTTTATTAAGTCCGTAATATATATAAGTTTGATCTATATTTACATGTCGCGCCTTATGCGACACTTGGCGCGAAAAGAAGCAAAGGTGATGATGATATTTACATGACTGAGCACTCTATACAAGTGCGATGGAAAATTTATCCTAGCAGTCTCTAAATGGCTTTTACTGTTTCCCTCAGCCTGCAGTGTCGTCCGATGAGGCAGGAGATATTGACAAGAAGTTTTGGAATACATTTCAAAAATTTGCAGGGGAGGTGAGTTAAGAAGAGGAACTTTGCTGAGCTTTTAATGTATTTCTGCTTGACAATCATAATAGCTAGACATTTTTCTGAACTGAGAACTCAAAACAAAATAATAATGTAGCCGGCGCCAAGCGCGGGAAAACGCAGGCGAGCAAGTCATGACTGGTTTTGGTTTTACTTCTGATAGGTTGCAAAAGTGACATGTGATTTGTTCGACCAATCACAATGCTGAGTTAAACAAAACCAAACAAAACAATAAATTTATTTTAAAACTTCCATAATTGTATGGCAGAATGTTCGGAATTGACTTGTTTTGTAATGTTTATGTTAACTAGTTTCGAGTAGCAAGGGTCATTACTTTTAACTTAGGAAACGTTTACTGTTGTTTTAGCTGCGTAATCTTAATACCATGTAAAACCTCTCTGTGCGACAACATCTCGAAAGTCATCATCCCTTCTACTTAAGGTGGCTCCATATTGTTCAGCCCTCTCGTCTTTTGCATTCCATTACAGCTAGCCCGATGGTGTGGCTAAAAATATTTTACTTGAAACCAGTAAATCTTTTATCAGTCAACAAAGTGGTATCCAAATCACGTCATCATTCGTTGCCATGACAACGCGAAAAGAGGTAAAAAAAATACACTATTTTGGACCATTTGAGGCTAATAACTTATAAACTACACGGAGAAAGTTTTTGTTTTCAATATATTTTTGTTTTATCGGCAAGAGAAACATTTTGACAATTTTTTTAAAAAATTCTGTATCTCTGAATCCTATGTACAGATTTTTTTCAAAATTGGCACAAATGTTTGTTTTGTTTATAAGACGGAAATATATAAAAACCAAAACATTTCACCGAACCGTTTTGAAGTTATTAGCCTCAAAAGGTTGAAAATGGGGTCTTTCTCGCCCTTTTGACGTTGCCATGGTAACAAATTTTTGATGTCGTAGCCACCTAAATTTATTTATTGGTTGAACCTGTACTAAACGTTTAACTTTACTGGTGTAGCTGTGATTGAATATCATAGATGTATCATGAGGGGAATGTTTAAACTATTAGGAGCCACCTTAAACACACGTCCATACACAACATTTTTCCCTAGCTTTTCATTGACACCACTATATTTAACACCATTCTTGCCTCTCATATTTGTACGGTTTTAGCAACCACCACCTTTTTTTTCCTTTTAAAATAGGATGGAGAAATTGATCAATATGAACTGCAGGCAATCTTAAGCCAAGCATTTTCCGCTGGTAAGTGGAATCATTAAAATGTTCTTTGACAATAGGAATATAAACGAAGTCCTAATAGTGAATTTTGTATCACTGTGTACAAGTTCTCACATTATAACAATACTGTCTGAAGATTAACTTTGTACTTGTTAAGCACTTTTTAGTTAACGTTTATACCGTGCTAAGCCTTTAATTTTCGCATTATTAAAATTTCAGTGATGAATTCTAACTCCTTCAGCCTAGAAGCCTGCAGGTAAAACTTTACATACAATTACATCTCCTATAATTTTAACCTCATTTTTTTTAAAGTTATTGAAGTCTACATCCTAAATCAAGTTTTTTTCTCTAGTCTAAAAAAGGAAAATATAGTATTTCCCTCCCCCCCCCCCAAATTATCCTAAATTGCGGCCAAACACATAATTTTTTTCATACTTTTTTCATATTAGTAATCGACGATTTTCTTGAAGTTTGACTTCCCTTTGTATAAATACGGAACCACAAAACAAGTAAAACGATTGCTTGCGATTGTCTAGATCTAATGAAATGTTCGTTCGAGAAAGATAAATTTACGAGCATCTTACGAACACAGGGCGGAGCCATATGAATCTCTGATTCTTACTGAAAAATTAAAAGTCTTCAGGACGTTGCCATCTAACATTGCCATTAGTTTTATTTACGCGTTGTCCTATTTTTTCACAGGAGCATGATTTCGATGTTCGATGTATCCTTTTATCACAAAATACAATAAAACGTCCACACAAAAAAAAGATATAAAAATAATTCATGCTATGTTGTAAAACGCCTAATGCAGTACTGAGGTTTTCGTGAACTAAAATCTGATCAGAGTCTCGATGAGTCCTCACCACAGTCGCCTCATTACCGTGAAATTAAGTGATAGTGAGAGAGGAGGGTGAGGCTGAGGACTTAAATGGCCTGCGCAGCACACGAATGTTTAAACAGGTTAAAGCGGGGATGATACAAACGCAGAAGGAGATCATAGGAAGAGAGCTACACTCTCCGACCTCCTCGCGCGATCATGCTCGCAGCTCCCTTCTCACATATTGCGCTAGAATCCCCCTCCTTCTCCCCTACCTTCCGCGCCTACCTCGGAAGCTTCGCCTTAAAATATATATATATTAATACACACGCCGAACCCTTTCACTCCTATAGTCAGTTATGGAGACATGTAATGTAGTTCTAATCTTTGAGTCTGTGGACGAAATCCTATGGTGTGACCATTCAAATGAAACCTCTTTGACAGTACTTTTGCATGGTACTATTTGTTTTTCAATATTTTACAAAATGAAATTTGGGATATTTCATCGAATTTTAATTTATTGCACTCTTGGGAATTAAAGGGTTAATAAAGTGTTGAACACCAATCCTTGACGTACTGTCCAAAGAAAGACAAAACAGGTGCGCTAGGATACAGCGAGTTCAGAGGTCTATGGACGATATTAGGGATGTGGAAGGTAAAAATCTGCATGTGGAGCAATTTTTGTTATTATAAAATTAGTGTAGGGAAGCCCTTAAGAAAAATGACCTTGGAAACTTGGGCTTTAATAATATCCAGTACACCTTGCTAAATTCCAGGTGACTTTTCGGAAGCCATCTGGTATTTTTCTTCACGACGTCCGTCAACCGTTTTTTCATTAACAGCCCTACCTCGAGTAATATAGTATCATAATATCCCTTATCAACGAGCGGGTGCTGAAACGCACGTGGCTGTCTGCTTCCTCCGGGAGATTACAACTTGAACGAGATTATATACTTCATTTTCTAAGGATGAGATATAGTTAAGGACATTCTATTTGCGCCGTTGTTATTTTAAAAGTTACAGGTCATTTACTAACGACATATCGTACGTCGTAAAGCTTTTTCTTGGTTTGTATGGAAATTCTTTCATTTATTTCTTTTAAACAGGAAAAGTTCCATCATTTTGACAAAGATAAAAGTGGAGATATGAACCTCTACGAGCTCCGTGAAGCTCTCAGCTCGTTAGGTAATTTTTTCATAGTTGACATAGTTTATCTCTTCGCACTTTTTGTTGCGCATAACTTTGTCCGAGTTCGCGTTTCCCTCGCGCGACTGTCTCTTTCTGGTCGCCCCGCCTCGCCTGCGGGTGTCAGTAAAACGCGGGGTCGGGGTGGGATTAGGTCTAGAATTAGGTATGGGATTAGGCATAGTGTTAGGATTAGGTAAAGGGATTATATTTAATCCCATACCTAATCCTAGACCTAATCCCACCCCGACCCCGGCCCCGACCCCGAGTTTTACTGACACCCCTCGCCTGCTCTCTGGTTCATCACGCATGCCTTCTTCTTCACGCCCTATTCCCTTCTTGCACTCGCCACGCGTGGATATGACGCTTGCCTCGCGCACTACACGTTACTACTAAAGCTGTTTCTGGTCTTTTATTCTTGTCTTAGTACGCACTCATTTTTTTTTTCAGGCTATCAACTTAGTAACACTGCGGTCAGCTCCATTATTCTGCGGTATCACAGCAAGAAAGGAACCATTGCATTTGATATATTCATTCAGATTTTAGTGAGAGTTATTGTCATGTTTGGTAAGTCTGACATCTTTGTTGTTTCCCTTCATGTGAATTCATCAGATCTAACTACGTACGTAAAACGAAAACAGATTTATTTCTTATTATTTGCTTTTCACATCCTTGATACTGACGGAAAATATCGCTCCCCGTGCCTTTCCCGACATAAAAAAGTACCGTAATTATTTCAAGCACGTTTGAGGAAGACCTTAATGGAGAGGGGGCGTATTATAATTTAGCGAAACGCCATGTCATCCAAACTTCCTGCACGTGAATAAACGTTCATAAACCATATTTTGATTGATCAATGCAGTGTTATACACTTATTCATGATTACCGAAATTACGATGATTATTTTTAGTACAAGTACCGGTAATCATTCTCCCCCAAAGCCCGGATTGGTACGGTAAAAATATATATCGGCAAAACAGACTGTCGCTTATTGGTTTGGTTGTGTAGGAAAGGGAGAGGAGAGGCGGGGCGTGAGGACTTGACCCTTTAACTCCCAAGACTGCCAAATGCCAAAATTCAAGAAATGTCCCAAATTTCACTTTGTAGAATATTGAAAAACAAATGGTACCATGCAACAGTACTGCTGAAGAGGTTTCATTTGAATGGTCACATCATAGGATTTCGTCCACAGACTCAAAAGTTAGAACTACTCTACATGTCTCAATAATTGACTCTGGTAGTGAAAGGGCTAATAGATTTCTTGCTTCAAACAGTGGGGGGGGGGGGGGGGAGCTTAGAGAGGAGGTGCTTATTTGAGAGGGGGAGCTTGATAGACGAATTACGGTAACTGAATATTACTTTACAAAAGGCGTAGAGTATGTAAATAAAATAGACGAGGCAACTTACTTCCAGAAAGCGCTTCACGAGATTCCTTCTCCAGTCTAAGGATACGTTTACAGTAGTACGTTTTGAAATTTATTTGATTGTTTTAAAAAATAAACGATTCCAATAGACCTTCCCCGCATTCCACTCCAGTGAGCACACAATGAAACGAGGTGGAGGCTTTGGTGGACAGTTTCATACAAATCACTGTATTTTGTCCACCCCAGCCTCGATTTGGTGACTTTGTTCACAGGAATGCGGGAAAGGTCTATTTCTATAGACTAATAAAATAAACATTCTTGACTGCATTGTAGATACTTTTAGAAGTCACGTAAAGAAACGCGGAGGACGAGCAGACAGGGCGGTGTTTACTATTGATGACGTAAGAGGTTTCTTCTTTTTTACCATCCTACAATTACACATTACAATAACAGCAAGATCCCCGCCCTGCCGTCGTAAAAATTGCAAAGAAATGCCTCGAGGTTGATTCCTCTCTATAGCAGCAAAAGAAATAATCTGGCAATCTATTCAATTTTCAGCTCAGCTTTTCATAATATCAGCTTGATCATTGGTGGTTTCTTGATCATGAATATTATTGTCCGGCAGTCACAACCGACCTTGTGCCGACATTCAAAACGAGGTCTAAATGCTAGCCAATGTTCACCCATTATTCAAAGATGTTGGAGACTTGTACATCTAAGTTGTGCCGGTTTACGTGGCGATTTACAGTGCTGAAAAATGTTGTCCTTTTCGTGTTACGAGGCCTAATTTGGCACTGGAGGGAATTCGCCGAATTCCAGCCAAAGCTCTGGCGGAGAGTGCAATCATTAAAAAAAAAACACGCTAAGACGTTAACCGTACATTTCTTTTTCTTTTTTGCAGTTCATCGAGTCAACCTTATCAGTATAAAATGGACAAGACATTAAATTCAGAAGAAAACGACTGAACATTCTGTATTTCCGACTCTCCTGGATAGCCCCTCGTTTGCAGGCTAAACCGTCGACAATTTATCGACATTGTAATCATCGACATTGTACTGTTATTTTACGATTATATCACGACGCAAGTTGTATCGCAGTTGCAAGGAAAACTTGTAAATGACTTGTACCCAGTCATTAACCAAAATGACTTGATTTTGGGACGAGTGGAGACTGGATACGTGCAGAGCGAGGCACGTGAGGAGTCATGGAACAACATGATCTCCTCTCTGAAATTAACGATTATCGTTAATTCTCAAATTGCTCTGAATTTACGATTATAGTTAATTTAGAACACTGTTTCCCAGGACATTTAAGAAAAGAAGAAATAAAAAAACACATGTTATTTAGACTGGATTCGAACCCGGAACACCGCTACTAGAAACGTCTTCTTACCACTAGACCACCGAACAACAAGGCGATGGGAAATTATATCTGCAAGATATTTATTTGAGTCTTGCATAGAATATCAGTGCTCACATTGTGGGTGGCTCCTCCTAAAATGTTCTGCAACTGGTATAGGATTTAATGGAGCCGAAACCAATTGTAGAATTGCACACATTTTAGGCATCCTACTGATGAACAGTTACGACACAGAGATATATATATATATTTTTAGCAACTACTGTGATTTGCAGTCTGTCCATTTGAATTGATCTACAGTGATTAGGCCTAAGCGCTGATTTCAAATGGTTAGCCTTTTGTTGAGGTTTACTTTCTAAAATTATTTTCAAGCGAGTGATTTTATAGGCTTACACAGGGTGTAGAATAAGCGCATGAATTTTATTATGTTAAAAAATTGAGGTTTGCTCAACAGCGTGGTGGTCTAGTGGTTAGAAGAGAGGATATCATGTTGGTCAGCGAAGGGTCGTAAGTTCGAGTCCTGTCCGAACACTAAGGATTGTTCTTTTTCAACAAAAATGCTAACTTCCCAGAATTCCTTTCAGACTGTCAGTGTTCTAAATTAACTATAATCGTAAATTCAGAGCAATTTGAGAATTAACGATAATCGTTAATTTCAGAGAGGAGGACGGGTTGAAGTGTCATAATGTAACATCCCGTGCTTTGCTTCCCTAACGTCCAATCTCCCTCGACTCCAAATCACCATACGCAAAACTTTGCGAGACTGCCGTCCTGTGCACAAACATGCGTTTTCGACCGTTTTCATTTCAAAATGGAGATTTGTTATAAACGCGCTTTCATACCGTTTTCCACTCACGTTTATGCGTTTTCATTTGATTTAGCTGTCAAGATGAAAGGGTTTGAAAACAATGAAAAACGCCATCCTTTGTGCTTAATCGAATGTGACGTCACCCATCGAGCTGATTTGCAAGATTCATCGCATTCGGCACCTAGACCCTTTGCTCGCTTAGCGCGTAACTTTAAAGGCCCACCTTCACCCAAAAGACGTTGCGGTCGTTCGTTTTTGTTTTGAAATGCTCCATTGTTCATACGTGTGATTGGATTGGTTGCACGCATTCAAGCGTGAATTTCGTGTTGCATGAAATTCAGAACAGAAAGTGATCACGGCGCGCACAACATTTTGGTTGAATGTGGGCCTTTAATATGCATCTTGTTAAAGGGGGTTTACTTCATTACCTTCGCGGGTGTCCTTTGGAAACAATTCGTATATGCGACAGTTTCAAAAGTAATAATAATAATAATAATAATAATAATAATATTTTACATTTATATAGCGCGAACCTCTATATCAATATAATCAGTTGCGCTTTACATTTTTTTATGAGAATGAGATCGGACGTCAGCTCATGAGTAATATGAGTAATATGACAAACTATACACCAAATAGACCAATTTCGATATGTTAAAATTCAACTTGAAACAAAAGACATCACTGCGAGGCTTAGGGGACTGATAGTAGGGATTTATATGGTTTATTCTGCTAAGCCTCGTAGTGATGTCTTTTGTTTCAAGTTGAATTTTAATATATCGAAATTGGTCTATTGAAGAAACGTTGTCGGGTGAAATTTCACTTCCGGTGGGTTACAAAACCGCGCAAGAGGAAAGACTGGAAATAGTCCGCTGTGACGTCAATACAAGAATGCCGGTGTCGAGGTTTCTCGGGTCCTCGCATTTTTTGGTGCGCCCTGAGTAAGAAACATGATTCTATTAAGGTGTGTTGTCTATGGTTGTAGCAACACGCACCAAAAAAACGGAGGAACTGAAACCGCGACACTGGCAATCTTGTATTGACGTCACAGCGGACTATTTCCAGTCTTTCTTCTTGCGCGGTTTTGTAACCCACCGGAAGTGAAATTACACGTTTTTAGACGGCTAAGTCACGGACATGAAAAATCGATATAGAAAAACTTTTTTCGACTTTCTAATCAGAACGCCATGTAGATTCCATCAAGCAAATAAAAAAAAGTCTGTCAAATACACTTTAAGTAGTTTTCGATAAAAATATATATATCATTTTAGCAACAATTTTTTTTGCGAACGGTCAGGAGCCGATAAACCGCCAAACGAACGAGGGTTGTTCAATTGAACTTATCCGGTTCCTTCTGCATGTACCGGAGCACATATTACGTAAAACAAAAGGAACAAAGAACGACAATAATAGGTGGTTTGCAACCAATCTCTAGAGACATAGATAACAATAGTGAAACGAACAAATGCTGGTGGACGAACAAAAGGAGCTAATGAGAGAACTATTGTTTATGTCCACCAGCATGGCGGCGATGACGTAACATGAAAACCACCTATACAAATGCAAAACAAGACCAAAAATACAATGCCTCACAAACAATAGAAGACAATGAGTGGTTCATGGGTACCGGTACATGCAGAAAGACCCATTTATCCGGTATCGAACGCCGCGGCAAGAGCGAAATAGCTGCACGATGTTCACAGAGGATCAATCAACAAACCGTGTAGGCTTTTTCTATATTCTAATAGGCCATTTCCGAGTTACGTTATGCCTCGTTGTCAAAGCGAGGCTAGGTGCACAACCTTTCATATGGAAATGAGTTTTATTTGCATTTGAATAAAAACTCAATTCCATATGAAAGGTTGTGCACCTAGCCTCGCTTTGACAACGAGGCATAACGTAACTCGGAAATGGCCTATTGAGAGTACCCTTCATATGTTGCTCAGAATAACACCCTTGAGCTTAAGCAGTCTAGTGAGTTTACGAACGGAGAAACCACTTTCAGAGAATTCTTGCATTCTTGCTCTGCATCTTTAAACACCGTGTGCGTTGATTTTACAAATTGATTTTGTTTTTGGCAAAATGCCTAGTAAAAAAATACAGACTTATCTGACATCCCCAAAATGATTGGCAGTGAATGATTTACGATCCTTGAACGCTTCAGGGTGAAATCAAACCAAAATGTTATAGCTTACACTTCCCCTTGTCGCGTATGAATACATGCCTACTATTATTGTTAAGATAGGATGATTATTTAACAAAGGAATTATAGTTTCCTTTTTGCCGACAAATTAAAAAAGTCCATTTGTGGTTCAGGAATGTTGGACTTGCTCAGTTTTAAACTAACTGAAGACGGTCGCTCAACAATCGGACAAATTCATCATCCCTTCCCGTTAATGCGCCATATGTATCATTTCATGAGGCCTTTAAATTTGCGCCAAGATCATCATATAATCGTTATAGGGAAGATATCAATGACGTCACCAATTGTTATTAATGTGCCAACCAGAGCCTTATTGGCTGCCGAAACAAAGGGTTCCTTTGTTCCAGTGGTTGGCACATTTGAATAACAAAAAGAATGTTTGTAAACAGATATCATCCCTATAACTTCAAATAACAGATATCATCCCTATAACTTCAAATCACAGATATCACCCTATAACTTCAAATAACGAAATCCTGGACACGAACAGTCCAGCTAACTGCCAGATATGCGCTACAGGAACCACATCGACTTATTTGTAGAAAATGAGACTATACCTCGTGGCTTTTAAGCCTTTTGGTGGAAATACATCTATTCTGGAGCAAAATGCGTATATGGCAGAGATCTAACACTGTAGAAATTGATCCACAGCATATCTAACTAGATTAAATTACCCTGCATAGCCTGCGTGGCAGGCGTAAACGGGGAGGGGGGAGGGGGCGCGAAAAAGGAAATGGGGAGAAGGGAAGGAACGCCTGCTATAAGAACCGGGCTATTCGCATTACGCCCACCGATTTCCTTGTAATCGAATTACGTCAACTGTCAATCCGTTCACCAATCAGAAACGAACACACGCTTTTACGCATCGATGACTTCACGCGGGAATGTGCTATGTTTACCGCCCAGCGCGAATTAGCCAATCAGAATTTGCGGCCGCCAGCGTCCACAGAAATGAACAAATGAGGGTCTTTATTGCAGGCGTTTTTCCCTCTCTCCCCAGTTCCCATCTCCCCGACGCCTGCTGCGCAGGCTCACCCTGCACAACAGGCGCATCCAAAAGCGATTATTGTGCAGACTAGATTAAATCATCTTTTGTGGCCACAAAGAGTAAATCTCTCCGTGAAATGCAGTATACTTACAGTGAAGGGTTTTTTGCGTCCCTGAACGGCCCACAGAGAAAACGTTGGCTTTGGTTTTACAATACTCCACACGAGGTCATAATCTTAGCTTTTGGGGCAAAACAATAAATTACAACAAATGCGAAAACCGTAACCATAGTTAATTCTATTAACTATGCCGTAACGATTCTTTCAATTTTCTGCATTTATCCATAACTAAACACCGGATAGAAAAAAACTACGGTAAGAGCTGTTTTCAATTGAATGTCGAAAGTAATTTCACGATTGCTTTGGTTTTGAATTACTACGCTTTCTGATTGGCTAAAAAATCTCGCGCCACTTTCTCGACCAATCAGAAGCAAAAGCAAAACCGTGACTTACTCGACTGCGTTTTCCCGCGCTTGGATTTGCTTCGAATTCTGATTGGTTCATTGGATTGTTTGAATCTGTTGTGATTGGATAAAATATCCCGCGCCACTTTCTCAACCAATCAGAAGCAAGACCAAAACCGTGACTTACTCGACTGCGTTTTCCCGCGCTTGTATTTGCTTTGAGTTGTGATTGGTTCGTTGGATTGTCTGCGTCTGTTGTGATTGGTCAGAGTGATTACTTTGGTTTTGAAAACCGTTTTACTTCAATTTGAGGCCCCGTGCACACTAATGCGTTTTTGAAAACCTCCGTTTTTGGTTCCCCAAAAACGGATAAAAAGATCTGCGTCCACACTAGCGTTTTCACATCGCTTTTGACCATTCACACCAGAAGCTGAAAAACGATGATCCAAAGATGCGTTTTCATCGACAGGCACTGCTCGGACGTTTTTCTGTTCAATACGCATTCTCCAATAGCGTCAGCGATGAGTTGTGACGTAAGCGTTTTTGAAAAGCTCCGTTTTGCCGTCCACACTTAAACGATAGACCTGCGTTTTCAAAAGTCTCCACTTTGAAAAGCGTTTTCGAAAACCTCCGTTTTCATAGATAAACATCTCCGTTTTTGATCGTCTTAGTGTGGACGATCGGTAAAAACGGGATAAAAAAAGTATGCGTTTTCAAACGACAACGCATTAGCGTGGACGGGGCCTGATTCGAAAGTTGGGCTCGATCTCCAGCCGTTTGAGGGAGTCCTGTTTTCAGCCAATTCCGTACCCGAGCGAGTCTTCAGTCTCCTCCCGCTGACTGAAAAGCCCGCGGACTCTGCGTATGGGATTGGTTTTCAGCGCGAAGGACTAACAACTCAACTGCAGATATAACCTAATGTTTGCGATGCCTTCTTTATTTATTTGGATTTAAAAAGATTTCAACTGCAAAATTGAATAACAGAAAAGATAATCAAATTATAAGAGTATATTTACGGAGAATTAAACTTGGTGAAACTTTTTGTTTAGTTACACAATCGAGAAGAACTATACCATTAATTAAATACAACATTACACAATTTAAACTAGATATAATATTTCCAAGAGCATACTCCACTTCGCCTTTTCGATGACAATAAAAAATCCTAGTAAATATTTTATAGACGGTCCATCGCTAAAAGCAACCAGCCTTTTTATAATCAGCATGTTATAAAATATTTCAACGCAATTATTTTCTTTTACTGCTATTTCATGATCAAAGCCTTTTTTAGCGCCGTTTCATTAGCCTTGCGATTAATCTGAGAAGTTGGAATTACTGAATGATAGCTTTCTTTAACATTTTCTCTGCTTTTAACCCTTTAAGCCCTAATATCAAAATTTAAATTCTCATTTCTAGTCCTATACATTTTCTTTGAAGTAGTGGGGAGAAATTTGGATATCAAGAGAACTCATCTTGTGTGATCATGTCCTTAATTCTCATGACCTTTTTGATTGATAAGGCATAAATATTACTACGAGAAATTTGATGCTGATCACTCTTAGGGCTTAAAGGGTTAAGTTTACAAAAGCCTGGATGCTTTCATAAAATATTTGGGGAACTTCATTTTTTAGTGGGATTTTAGTGGGATTTTAGTTCTGACATGCCAGCAAGGTTAAAAAAGTTAAAATGTTAAAATGTCCGTTAAAATAACGGGATTAGGCTGCATAAGGCTACTCTGTTTTAGTTTTGAGCAGCGTTTGCACGGACGCTATTCATTTGTCGATGCTGTCACGGCGTTCGTGTATTGAACTCGTGTAGTTTTATTAGAACGTTGTCAAAAGTGCAACGTTCCGAGAAATACGAAACGTTTTTCTTTAAAATGCACTTTAAGACCTCAACCATCTATTATTTTCGCTGTACCGTTTATGCGGTTTTAGTGCAAACGCTACCTTCGTCTAAGTACATGCTCTGCACACTTTAACCCTTTCAGCCCTAACAACAGAATTCAATTTCTCTCCATACATTGATAAATTAATCGCGTTCGAAGAACGCAATCCTAATTTCGTGTTGGTTGTCCTGTGGTTTATGTGCAGTAAAATTTGAGATTTTTTTGGTGGCCGGTTTTCCAAATGGCCGCCCCTATTGTTTTCTTTTTCAGGGGGAAATTCCTTTGAACGCGTCTCCATAATCTGTGATTACTGCTAGTTATAGCAGTAATGGGGGTAAGTTATTGAAATATCAAGATAATTCATCTTGGGTGATCAAATCCTTGAATTCTCATGACCTCTCTGACGGCTCAAGCATTGATTTTAAAAGGAGAAATTTGATGCTGATTTCTATTAGGGCTTAAAGGGTCAAACAGAGCAGTCCATCTTTTCTCTCGGGAATAGTCTTGGAAGAGAGAAGCAAAACACGCCATTTGTGAAACTTGACAAGTGTTGAGTTTTTGACAGCAGCCAAATTTTGTGTTTGCTTCTCGCTCAACTGTCACTGAGAGGAAAGAGTGACTGCCCAAAAGCAGTAAGTTTAAGAGTCTAGATTATTAAGTAAGTGGAACAACAGCTGCCTACAGAGACTTTCGTTGGGCTTGTCACACAAGCTCATCTCCCACGTCCTGTGGAAAGAGTGCCTGATGTGCCCAATCTCTATGTACATGTAGGAGGCTAGTGAACGAAAGAAATGCCTAGGTTGCTATCAATATGTTTTGTGATGTTTACACCAATTGACTAGGGTCAAAACCTAGCAATGTGTCTCTTTCTGACCAAATTTATTTTCCCCAAAACAAACAGCACAAGAAAAAATCAAAATAACTGTAGCGTATTAAAAACAGCTAATTACGTTATAACAGACATAACAAGTTCCCCAGCGAGTTGTCATTAAAGAAAGCACAATTTGTAAAAAGCAACCAGGCCTTTGTGCATGTATAGCATGACAAAAATGTCTCCTGCTAAAAGTTAAAAGAAAAAAATCCTGCCGTGACCAACTTAAGACTTCTAATTCCATATTATGACCTGGTTTCATTTTACAGATGTATCTACTATCGAAATATTTCAGTTATTACTAATGACGAACTGTTCTTTGAGTAAGCTTTTACTGTTGGCAGCCAAGTACATTACATTGTACCTTGTAGTTCTAAGACACATCGGAAAATTCCTCTGCAATCGTCTTGCTATACGGAGCGATATGATGGCTGCAACATCAACGGGTCCACAGCAAAGCAGAGTGTCAAGATTACGAAGATTGTTCGATTTTTTTTTACAAAATGTCTTGGCTTGGAAATAAGAATAATAAATAGTTCAAAGACTTTGTTCATTTACGTCTTGTTAGACGTCCACTACCATCTTCTTATGAACATCCATATTACCAACAACCTGCAAGGAATTATCAAGTTTCAACAACAACATAAAAACTTTCCTTGCTTACCTCTGGAAAGTCCTGAATATTGTAAAATTATAATTCCAGGCCTGGAAAGGTGTGGAGTTTAAGTGTAGGTTATGAAAAATGGTATTCACTTCACAAAATAGATTAAGCAATTTATTTAGACACCCCTTCAAAAGGATGGATAAGTTTTTTTTGAGGGAGGAGGTGGGGGGGGGGGGGGATTTTGCTTCGCAGCTATAATCTATGACATATAAAAGCCCTTTCAAAAAATGAGAAGCAATTTTCCAGACATGTGTAAAAAAATGGGGTTAGGCTACACTGTATCTTATGAAATTCACAAATGATTCATATAGAAAAATACAGAAGAAATGAAAAGTTAATGAACGTTTGTAAATTCTAATACAATACAGTTACACACATACTGTATCATTGATGTCTCATGTAGGTACAGAATACAATTAGGAATGCTAATAAGCTGTATCACTATAGAGCGGTTTTCAATTTAGTATTAAAAGTAATTTCACGATTGCTTTGGTTTGCATTACTATGTGTTGTGATTGGCTAAAAAATATCACACCACTTTCTCAACCAATCAGAAGCAGGGCTGTCATTAAGGGCCATCACCCATAGCATTTGTTACGGGTGAGTGCACTTGATGAGAACTTGATGTTACGGGTGATCTTGCCTGTCATAGGTTAAATTGAACGACAAAGCAACAAGATTGTTACGGGTGTTAAGATCAGAGCAACGCCTGCCTCAAATCTTAATGACAGCCCTGCAGAAGTAACACTGAAACCAATCATGACTAACTTACACATGTTTTCCCATGCTTGACACCAGTTACATGTATTTGCTTCAAGTTCTTTTGTGATTGATATAAAACAGTCCCAAAAGAACTGTGTACATTGTATGAATATTTACAATGGCAGCTTTGTGTGTTCTTCTCACTCCCTTTCATGCAAAAAAAAAACAACTCTGTGTGTTGTACTTACAGCACAAAATTCGCTAAAAGAGATTTTTCCATCACCATCCTTGTCCGCATTTATTACTGTCTTATCCACAATTTGTTGAAGCTGTGTTTCTTTGAGGTTGTTCCCTACCATCATCTTAAGAACTTGAAAGAGCTCTCCATTTGATATGAAGCCATCATTATCCATATCATATATCATAAAGGCAACTAACAAAACAAAGCAATAATTAATAGGAATTTAAGGAAGGCCATGATTTCCTTGATTTCATTGTCTTGTCCAGATAAGTAAGGAAGTAAATGTACTTAACGTTGACGGCATAGGGAGTGGCAACCCAACTTCCCAAGAGGTAAGGTAAGCCTTCACAAGCCTAATGGCTCACAACTTAACCCCGTTTTTGTAGCATGAAGTGACTTAGAGTTATTAGATATTATTACTCCCCCCTGGATGGGATGCTAGTGCATCGCAAGGTTAACCCCGGCATTACGTCGCCAGTACTCATTTATACACCTGGGTGAAGAGAGACAACATAGAGCAAAGTTCCTTGTCTAAGGAAACAACACGATGGCAGAGACAATGCTAGAACCACTGACCTTCAGGTTGAAAGTCTGACGCACTTACCACTAAACCACTCGCCTTCACTTGGTATATATCGTTTAAAAACACTTGACTAAACAAATACATATGCTTAATAAAAAATACATTATGTAGGACCGTATGAAACATATACCTGTACACAATGCATAAAATATATAAAGTGGTTTACTAAGTAAACCAGTTTATATATTTTATACATTGTGTACAAATTACTTACTAGTTTCTAAGAATTTGTGGTGCTGTGTCGGTGGAGGAGTGAAGTTAAATTGGCCAATGTAAAAAGATTTAAAAAGCTGACGCTTCCAACACTACATGTAGCCCTTCATCAGAGCAAATAGCCCTGGAAACATCAGCTTTTTTAATATTAATTGAAGGGCTCCCTGCAATAACGTCCTCAGTGCGTTTTTGGAAAATTTTCACGGAAATCCTGGATTTTTGGCCTCCAAAGGGACTCACTTGCCAAAATTATGACTGGATCATGTACATATGACTGAAAGGATTTAATCCAGGTCAACAAATCTTCTATCTTCAAACGGAATAATTTTTTATTTTGAAAAGATAAATAGGGTGTCCTGGGAGCCACAGGGTGTCATAGGGGCCCAAAACATTTTCTCAAAGATGTGGATTTTCTTCCCCATTTTGGAGCTGTTTTAAGTACCTTAACAATAATAAATCATTAATTTGACAAAACTGTGCTTTTAAAGGCCTAAAACATACAATTTTAGTGAAAGTTACCAAAAACGCACTCAGGACGTTGTTGCAGGGAGCCCTTCAATTGTTACATGAACTTTTTAAACACTTGTATACATGTATTTATATTTTAAAGTTTCACTACATTTTATAATATTGTAATATGTATTTTGCGGTAGTTCTTATTAACTTTTTAAACACTAGTATATTTAAATTTTTAAGTTTCACAACATTTATTGTAATATGTATTTCGCGGTAGTTCTTATTAACTTTTTGAACACTTGTATATTTATATTCTTAAGTTTCACTACATTTATTGTAATATGTATTTCGCGGTAGTTCTTATTAACTTTTTGAACACTTGTATATTTATACTGTACTTTTAAGTTTCACTACATTTATTGTAATATGTATTTCGTGGTAGTTCTTATTGTTTTATTAATCAATTATTTTCTATCTTTTTGTATTATCTTTGTAAAGCCCCTCTGGGAAAGATAATAAATAATGTATGTATGTACATTGGCTTACATGTGCATGTAAAAGTAAGGTAAGATAAGGCTTCACAAGTCTTCACAACTGCCAGATCTTAACCCAGTTTCTGCAGCATGAAGCGACTGAGAGTATTACTACTCCCCCCTGGATGAGATGCTGGTCAATTGCAAGGTTACCCCCCCAGCATTATGTCGCCTGTACCAATTTATACACCTGGGTGGAGAGAGACAGCACGACAGCAGAGACCAGGCTCAAACCACTGTGCCTCCACTGGGTTCATAATTATTGTTTAGAAACACTTGCTATACAAATACATATGCTTACTAGAAAAAAATACATGTACATGTATACATGTAGGTGAACGCTTGTTTGTTTGTCTCATGATGAAGTCACTTTAAGATGTTGATCGCGAAGTTTCGACTGGTATTACTGCTAGTCTTCATCAGGTAATGGGTCAGTTGGTTACATGTCGCGTTATGTAGCATGTTATTTGTTACTATTGGTGCATTATGTATATAATTACAGTCAAACCTCCCATAAACAGACACTATCAGGACAAGAAAAAGTGTCCGCTTAAAAGTGTTCTGGATCAGAACCAAAGTTTAGCTCACATTTCATATACATTATATAATATAATATTATTCTCTGACTTACTTTTTTTAAACATATTTTTTCTAAAATTCGAGCTTCAAAACTCGGGGTGCGGCTTATCTGTGAGTGTGGCTTATACGCCAGTGTTTACGGTATTTGTATGGCACTTACATTTAAGCTTTGATTCTTTGTCACCTTTTACACTGAACTGTGAAACTCCTTCTATGAATTCTAATAATAACAACAAACAAACATTAGTAATGCAAAGAGCTTGTTACGATGACCAAGAAGTAATAGATCAAAAACGAGTGTGAGTTTTTCATAAGGGGTTCCAAACACCGAGAAAGAGATGAAAGCATGATGCCGAAGGCGGAGTGCTTTTATTGTTTCAAGGTGTTTGGAACCCCTGATGGAAAACAAAGCACAAGTTTTTTATATGGCTTCTCAAATGCACATAAAAATACAATGCAATAAAGCAAATATATTCTGTGTAACTAGCACCATTTGTTTTAATGAGAAACAGAGAGTGCATTCTTTTGCATTTTCACAACTCTCTTCCTGCATACATTTTGTAGAGTTTGAAAGAACTTGTTTGCCTCATGTAAGCGGTCATTCATTGTAGTTGATGCATGATGGCAGAGATCAAGGATGGCGGAGCGAGTCGTTCTTGCTGCCGTATCTCTTACCTACTGGCTCGTGAAGTTTGTCATGTAAGTAGCTAAAGAGTTGGGTAATACATGTAGGTATCCACCCAGAACTGTGTACGGGATAGTATGTGGTCTGAAGCACCACTTGGAAGACAAAAATGGTGTCAAGGAATGGAATACTCTGATTGGCTAATAACCTTTTGAATAATTAATGAGTTTTAGAAAGGTTATTTGAAACAGCTAAAAAATATGAGCAAAAAAGCTACTAAAGGAAACTAAAAAAAAGATGACTTAAAAAATTAAGTAACTTCTGTCAAGAGATGTCAAGCAATTTCACTTAGCTGAGGATGATTTTGTCTGCTTTATTACAAACAACTATGTATCTGACAGATTATATATTCCAGAATGTTCTTCATTGTATAAATGAACTTGTCTTCTGGAAAAGTTTCAATCAGTCTGACACAATGCACAAAGAGAGTTGTGGGTGCCCAACATTAATTTTAATAAAGCTATGACAGCAAAACGTTTTTCCTGTCGTCTAACGACAAAAGTTAGTCGTATATGGCACCCAGGCACTGCTACAAAATAGCCTTGCACACTGTTAAAATTAGTACATACACTTATAATAAAATGTGAGTTTATTATCTATATGTATGATAGAAATCAAACTGGATCGACACTAAATATTAGACCAATGAAATGTTTCTTCTTTAAGCAAAGTGCAGAAACAAAATAAGCCCTGCGCAGGTGTCAGATTAGAAAACAGACTGTAGTAGGCAATTAGACACATCCTGATTCCAATAAATATTATAGGAAAGCTTAGTCTACATGATGTCTATATACCACAATGTATTTCAAAGAACTCAATGATTATTCAACCAGGACATCTTACATGAACACAATAAAATTGTTTTTGTTTTCAGATTTAATTAATTTTTTTTCTTCCAATTTCTTTCCAGGTTTATCCCTTCAAACACACAATGAGAATTAATTTTGTTTTACTAATAAAATGCTATAAAAGATAGTATTAAACAATTTCAGTGATTCTTTTTAACTTTCAATATTACTTTGAATTAGAAAAGTCACACACATGTACACAGCAAGGGTACATGATGTACCTGCCACAAAAGAAAATAAAACTTAAATGTAAGAGACACATCCCAACTTTCCCAAAATTACATTTTACAAACAAAATGTCAACACTTCCCCTTGACAGTTATCACTAAAACTTTCAAATGGTTGGCTGTTGCATTTCATTGTATGCAAAGAACTAATGAAATGAGATTTGCACATTTATGAAATAACTTGTGATCAAATTTTAAGCAAAGCAACCACACTGAAACGTAATCAAAATTGTCCAATTAAACAGAAGAGTGAGAACAAGCATTTTGGTTATGAGCAGAAAATCAGATATCACTCTATTGTTAAGTTTGACCACATCTGTTAATAATTTATAACCAGGATAGATATTGTGATTATGTTCCACTTGAAACCATGACAAGGTGGCAACAGGCTAACATTCATAAGAACGCAAAGTGAGAAAAACAAAACATTCACTGACTTATTAGTAAAATTATAGATTGAAGCACTAGGGACATAACCGTCTTATGCCCCATGCTGGCATTTTTCACTCACAAATCATGTTGCATTATTTAAAGGCAAACAAATATGCATTCTGTTGCAAAAATTTTGGTGGTTTAATAATTTTAGTTGCAGAAATAAGGGATCCAATCAGACAAAAAAAAATCCCACATCTCCAAAATTAATTTACTTTAGCCTGAAGGGCCTTTACATGTAGGCCGGTTGTGAGCCAAAATGTATTTTGTCTTTTTTATGTGAAAATACAGGATCTTTTGGCCTGATTATATCACTTTTACCCAAATTTCCATGACTTTACCCATCATAACTTTATCAAGAAAGTACTTTCTTGGCTCAAATTGTGAGTGAAACATGTCAATGTTTGATATAAATGTAAGACAGTTATGCACCCAGCCCTTAAATTACTAGCCTGCGTGGCAGGCGTAAACGGGGAGGGGGAGGGGGGCGCGAAAAAGGAAAGGGGGAGAAGGGAAGGAACCCCTGCTATAAGAACCGGGATATTCGCATTACGCCCACCGATTTCCTTGTAATCGAATTACGTCAACTGTCAATACGTTCACCAATCAGAAACTGGCACGCACTTTTACGCAAGGATGACTTCACGTGGGAATTTACTTTGTTTACTGCCCAGCGCGAATTAGCCAATCAGAATTTGCGACCGCCAGCGTCCGCAGAAATGAACAAATGGGGGTCTTTATTGCAGGCGTCCTTTCCCTCTCTCCCCAGTTCCCTTCTCCCCGACACCTGCTACGCAGGCTATTAAATTACAAGTTTCCAAGCACTGATCAATATTCAGTTTCTTCTTGATATGCTTATACTTATTGTCAAGCAATTGCAGGTAATAATCAAAGTGAATAATAAAATGAAGCCTTTCATTTTTTTGCACACCGATGTTCAAATTTAATAACTGAAAAAATGGTGCCATGTGAAAGTACAGTTCCTGCTTGACAGTATTTATCTCAATGGTTAAACTTTGGGACTAATAACCAACATATTTAAAAGTTGTAGTTAAACTGCTTTTTGTTGCATGTATGTACAGCATAATAAACAGCACCACAGAAAGTATTGTGCAATAGCTTCAGGATTTCATTGACAGACCCAAAATATAACACCAAATTGTACTGCTCAGTAGCTTTCAGACATTTTAGGATTTCATGGAAAGTTGTTTGCCTTGTGTTAGCGGTCATTCATTGTAGTTGATGCATGATGGCAGAGATCAAGGATGGCAGAGAGAGTCGTTCTTGCCGCCGTATCTCTTACCCACTGGCTCGTGAAGTTTGTCATGTAAGTAGAGTCGGGTAAAAGGTATCCACCCAGAACTGTGTACGGGATAGTATGTGGTCTGAAGTGTCATTTGGAAGACTATAATGGCGTTGAGGCATAGAATCCACTTGATGCTCAGGATAAAAGTTATGGAAAATTAAACAAAGTTTTGTTTGCTTGTTTGGTATTATTTCCACAGACTCAAAAGATAGAACCACCTTGTACAGCATAATAAACAGTAACACTGTACAGCAAAAAACTGCTCAGTAGCTTTCAGACATTTTGGGATTTCATCTACAGACTCAAAAGTTAGAACCACCTTGTACAGCATAAAAAACAGTACCACAGGAAAATACTGCTTAATAGCTCTCAGACATTTTACAATTTCATTGACAGACTCGAAATTTAAAACCACCTTGTACAGCAAAATAAACAGTACCACAGGAAAGTACTGCTTAGTAGCTTTCAGATGTTTTAGGATTTCATTGACAGACTCGAGTTAGAACCACTTTGTATAGCATAATAAACAGTACTACATGTAAAGTCCTGCTCAGTAGCTTTAAGACATTTTAGGATTTAATTGACAGACTGAAAAGTTAGAACCACCTTTTCACAGCATAACAAACAGTACTTAAGCTTTCTACATTTAAGTACTGCTCAGTAGCTTTCAGACAATTTAGGATTTCATGGACAGACTCAAAAGTTAGAACCACCTGGTAAAGCATAATAAACTATATTACAGCTAGTAAAGTACTACTCAGCAGCTTTCAGACATTTTAGGATTTCATCAACAGACTCAAAAGTTAGAACCACCTTGTACAGCATAATAATACATAATACAACAATATATATGTCGTGGTTCAATTTTATCCTTGGTTCAAATTTTATTTTCCTTTGTTTTCGGATATGGTAATGTATGTTAATGAGTTTTAAACAAAGGAAAATAAAATTTGAACCAAGGATAAAATTGAAAAAAAAAAAAAAAAAAAAAAAAAAAAAAAAACCACGGTGCTTTGCATCCGCCTTAGCAGTAAAGGGCGCCAATACAAGAACTTTCGAGTTCTTCATTGGTGCCTGGCTATGCCATGCTGATGAGGCCTAACCAGGCCGAAACAGCTGTCCATGGCTGCCACTGCTGGGGTGAAATGGCTGTGCGCATGCGTGAGGTGATGGCCACACCGTGGAGTTGTGTTTTGTGACTTCCTCTCACATTTATTTATTTCTACTTTTTTGAAGTCACAAGTGATCGCTCTAAGTGATCCACTTCTCCACACGCATTGCCGAGGACTTGGTGTCACCAGCCCAGCTACCACATGGCTTGTGTGGTGCTGTCACTTAAAGGGGTGCTTTGCATCCGCCTTAGCAGTAAAGGGCGCCAATACAAGAACTTTCGAGTTCTTCATTGGTGCCTGGCTATGCCATGCTGATGAGGCCTAACCAGGCCGAAACAGCTGTCCATGGCTGCCACTGCTGGGGTGAAATGGCTGTGCGCATGCGTGAGGTGATGGCCACACCGTGGAGTTGTGTTTTGTGACTTCCTCTCACATTTATTTATATATATATATATATATATATATATATATATATATATATATATATATATAATTTATATACATTGTAGCAAACTGGGTTTTGTCTGGGGTTACATGCTCAATTATCAATGTCACAAATTTATTGTCACTAAAGTAAACGATAAAAACATCTTAGCGTGACATGCATATGCACTGACTGAAACGACTGTGGATTATGTAATACACTGGGGAATTACAAATGAGGTAACAGCATTGCGTACTCACAAGATACATGTAAAAAGGAGGACAGGAACTGGTAATTTTTGGTATTATGGAGGTTTTTCTCTTTAATGCAAGCTTACATCTTACGTGTAATTTGTAAGATATAGTACGTAATCTGCCTATAATTCAGTTGTTACTACAAAAGGCTTGAATAAACTATATTATTATTATTATTGTTATCGTATCAATAACAAAATTCTTGATTGTGATTGGTCATCCGTGCGTCTATTTCTTAAAATACGTAATTGGCGCGTGCTCACATGGGTTCTTTAATGGATTCTTTTCTGCTGTTTTCCTCTTTAATACTTTTAAACTGATAGAAAATATCCTGGACGTTTTGAGTACAAAAAAGTCCACATAGACTTTTTAATCTCAAATTTTGTTATTGATGCGATTAATTAGTAATTGAACTTCGTGTCGTACAATTCAGGGGTAATTGTGCTCATAATTTCAAATCGTCCTCGCGCGATTTTAAATTACTTGACCGAATACTCCCTGAATTGTACTCCACTCAGTCCAATTACTATTACTTATTAAAGTAATGAACTGAATGTTTGTTCATGTTTAAAGTGGCACTGCATTTGCTACATACTTGTAACAATGTACATCTATATGTGTTTAGAATTAATAAGATCTGCAGATACAAATCTTTTTTAGGTGTTGGGTCAATTTTAACTCATCTTAAGGCCAATTTATTTTAGATAGTATAACAACTCTTTAAAACTGTTGCATGTGTTGCTCATGCCATGCTAAAATGGTTCAGGTATACGACTCTGCTTAAATGTGACATCGTTCATCATTGGCTAAGATGCATGGGTCACAGAGTTTTAAGGACGTTCGCGCTAATTGTTTATGCGCATCCTTACTGCGCACGCAATTTATGTCGCAACGCCCTGCTACGTCATGCACGAGCACGCGCGCAAAGTAAGAAATCTAAACAGATAAAGGGCTGGTAGCCTTTGCGTTAACTTTACTTAGATTTTACTAGCTTGGATGGTCGGTGACCCCTACTTTTTTTTAGCTAAGTAATTTTCTTTTCTAATTCTCGACAGATTGTGAAAAAATGAACAAAAAATCAATGTAGGAAGTTAAAAATTTTCCGATTTTTTCTTCCCACGAAACATCGAATCCAGCCAACTCGAGGCTGTCATGGTTCGCAAATGCTGTCGTTTAAAAATAAGTTTTACTTTAAGGGACGTCACCAGTTGATTTAATTTGCTTAATAGACCCACTCGTATAAATTTTGGCATAGAAAGTTCCATTCTAGAGATTCAATTGCAATATTTTTAGACTGACAGACATCGGGGCCATATCGAGTAAGGAAGACCGATTTTTCCAAATTAAGGTGGCCTTTCAGATATCTTATCTCCGAAACGAACTCGGTGACCCCCCAATTTTTTTGCATTTCTGACACGAGTAACTCATTACCTAGCTGTAGCAGAAGTTTTATAAAAAAATCAATGTTAGAAGATTTTCGCGCGAACGTCCTTAAATCATGTTTCAAATCCTAGGAGATTTTTCATGTCATATGTGACAATAATTATAAGCAAGTTGTACAATGTACATTTGATTAACACAAAAATTTGTGTCGTAGAGCTGTTTTTATGCATTCACAAAGATTGGCCCTTAAGGAGACACAACATGTAACATTATACAAAGGAGTTAGTTTCTAAGAAACCATGGTGCTGTGTCAGTGGGGGGTTGAGACATGACAATTTGGTTTTATCAACTGCCTTGATAAAGTAACAAAGGACTCGCGCTTGAATCGCCAGCTTTTGAATCTCTTAAGGTTGGCCAATTTACCTTATCATCTCAGATGATAAACCAAAATTTCCATATAACCTTGTACAGCTGAAATAGAAAAGTTCTACACCTTTCAAAGAGTTTTTCACTGAGATGAAATGTAGTGCTCACCTTACAAATTTTTAAATTGTTTATACTTATGGAACATTAAACTAAAAGTGGAATTTTATGCAAGTTCAAACCAAAATTCCCTGCTAAAAATACAGCAAATATGCAGTACAATGGAGCTCTTAATGTGTAATAGGTTACCGAAACAGAACTTTGCATGAGAGAACGTAAATATTATTTTATATTAACCTTTTCTCACAGCCTTAAACGTTAATTCTTCTTGTAAACTGATTGCCTCAAATGTAAGAATGATTTTATATTCAATAATTAATATGTAAATTACACAAACTGTCACTTTAAACCACACAGGTATAGCAAATTAACTTGTCAGCAGAAAATATGTGAACATTTTAAAGTTGTGCTATAACAAACTACCAGTCATTAATGGTTGTATCAGGAATATATGTTCTTTTAATTCAATATTGAGCCAATATTTACAGCTTCTTAAATTTAAATATGGCTCCATGTACTCTAATATCACTATGAGATTAATTTTCCTATCCTGTTATGGTGCTACAAAAGCGCCTTAGTGGACGAATAATTTCGCTCTTTTTGCACTAAAATTAAACGGTTCCTGAACGATTCAAGGCATGTACACAAAATGCAAATTGTCTGCAAGTAAACAATATAAAAATCACAATATTGCGCCATTTTTGGGCAGCACACAAAGTTAATTTTTAGCTGACTTTTTAATGATAACAGAAAAATGTGATATTTATTTCGACTTAGCCCCCATAACACCAGCTGTCTTTCAGGAAAGCTCCCCAAAAACCAAAACAACTGAAAGGTCATATACACAGGCCAGATTCACAAGGGATGGATAACCATAATTGGAAACCAATTTCTCTTAAATTAGAACAAACTCGCGAACGTATTCCTCGAAATCCGTTTGGGAACAGGTGGACAAGGAAGCAGGGTAGTTTTAAATGGAATAATAGCCGCGATGGACAAAGGAAAATGAATATATTCTCGTCGTTGCAGCTGATGTAGAATGTCGAAGACTTATTTAACCGGTTATAAAACAAGAAAAGCGATTGCCTATGCATAACAACCGGACACCGTTGAAAAAATTGGGAGTTCCTGTGTTTGATCGTAGATAACGTGACACATTTTCAATTAAGCGTTTAAGCGCAAAATCGCAGTAATTGGAGTAGCCATTTTAAGGACAGTGAAACGAATTTAGGTTCGTAATCCCTTACATTGACTTCGCGATAGTTAAGTGTTATACTTGCGAAGTAAAGATCCAAACGAAATTATCGATTTGCAACACATGCATTCGCGGGCCAAACAAAATGGGCGCGAAATAAAGCCGCATATTTTCACGATCGTGATATACAATATTCAATAACACAACAGTCAGAAAGCTATATTATCGATTTCTAACCTTTAAAATCCACCTCGCCATTCCCATCCGTGTCAAAGATATCAATAACTCTTTGAACTAGAGGGTTTTGTTGAAGTTCTGGAAGAGACATGAATTCTTCCACCGAAAGAGCGCCGGACTTGTCCAGGTCGAGTTTTCGAAATCTCTTTCCGAGTCGCCGGATTTCATCGGCGTCGACTGAATTTTCAAGCAAATAAGAAAAGAACAACGTTATTAGCACGCCAGTTGGAAAAAATAAGCAGTAAATAAAATAGCGAAATCGCAAATTTGACTCGGGACTAGACTTACAGTGTGTTACCATGTCCCCAGGCAGCGAAGCTTCATTGCCCTAAAACGTGAAGAGAAATAGTCAAAATGGAAAACTAGGAAACGTCTGCACATGGCCCGTGTTTGGGTTAGTGATGAAACCGTGATAAAATTAAGTGAAAGAGCTGGTGTATGTATAAATAAGTGTTAGTTCGAAAAGCGCTTACTTCGAATAATTATTGGGCCAACCATAAACATTAAACATTTTGGAAGCCAAGTTCAAATGTAAAACGTTAAGAAATGTGGCCCCGAAAGCGGATTTCCACCTTTTAAACTATACAACAACGCTAAGCAAATCAACATAAGCGAAAGTGCAACAACGCCACTGCAAATGTCAACAAATGCCCAGCAATACTAAAACCAGAATATTTATCTGCTTTCCCACAGCAACAACCAACAGCTTGAACGTCGCTGTCGTCGACAAGCTAAGACATATGTAGCGAGATCGAGGCAAGCTGTGGCCGTGGAAAGGCTGGGAATACATCGCAAACACGGTTGAGTAGTCAAAGAAGGACTACGTACCATTTTGGATAAGATGTTTCGTCCTCCTAAGTAGCTTTTACGTTTTCAAATGCACCGATCAAAACTTTGCTGGTTAGTTAGTTACTTCGAAGAGGAACCCCACTGAATGGGTAGCACCCAGTCCTCGACCGCCAGCCTCCAATTACATCCGGGACAGCACAAACTCAAACTCCTTCCCAGTTCTCTTGCCGGAGAAAAATTGTGTTCAATGGCGACCTCACACGCGTCAAGGTAAGCAAATCTCGTACTTTTTCGTTTTGTTCTTTCATCAATTCACTTCAATTCCATTCACGTTACTTCTATTTTAGAATATTTACCAAGTCTTTTTAACATCGCGATCACTTATTCTACTGCACGTTTCAATTCCACTTGCGTTCGACACGTGTCTTAATATAAAACATTTTGACAAACGCAAACCGGTTTCTGTAGGCCAGATACGGTTTCTCCTATTTTTCTTACATTTCCCAACATCCGTTCGCCTTTACACTTTCATTAGATTGTACGAGTTCGTCACGTTACCATTCTTTAGCTCTTTGCGATTATTATAACCAGATATAATTATATCTATGCTAAAAGCTAATATGGCACTGTTAACTTGCGTTCATGTGATAAGCTGATTAATGGTCATAAGCTTGGATGAGCTTACATTTGAATGGTTATAAGATATTTTTCTCACCAATATTTTTCGTTTGTAGCGGGTTATTTTCCTTGCTACTGCTATGGATAATTGCAGAAATCAATGCAGTGGATAAAGCGAACTTCAAAAAGTGTGAAGATAGTAGTTTTTGTCGGTGGGTAAAACGTACATGTACATGATTTGTATAGCAATCATTACACAGGGATGCTAATTTAACATAAATTAAAGGTTATTTAGTGTAAAGTTGTGCAATATGGCTGGGTATTTGTATGAGTCAGTTTTTTGGAGCCTTTGCGCAAGTAAAGAATACAAAAATGAAAAGTAAAAATGCCTGCTATATAATGATATTGTACAACTTTTCACTGAAATAAATAAATAATCATAAACATTGTTTATCATTAATAACACTCATCTCTTATCCCAGATCTGAGTTATTGATCGTGTTTACCTGAGCATGTGAGTGTTAACACGTCGTATTTCCACTTGGGTCTCCATAATCTATGCTACATTGTATAATAATTATGGTACATAATCAATCCCTGGCTATTAATAATTATGGTAAAGGACTGAGTGGAGTCCAATTCAGTCTGTAATCATACAAAACCGGACAACTGCATAGTGGGAGTCCAATTTGTTGATCATAAGCGTGACTACAGACAAGTGGATGACAAGAAAAAAAAATGAGAAAAAATTCAAGAGAATACGGTAGTCTTAGAGGTTGAGGGCTTCTTGAAACAAAAAGCTGTGCACAGCTTGAACTCGTGGCATCTTTAACCCATTGCAGTATTGATTCCCAAGTGTTTTGAGTGCTTTTATGGACAAACCATAAGCTTAAAATTATGTAAAAAAAAGTAAGACTACATTAAGCAGCCAATATTGAAACCTTGATCACTAAGCAAATTGCAAGTTATATAAAACACAAAACTTGCTGGAGCAAAAATCCCACAGCAATAAGCAGCGAACACAATATCAAACGGTCCTATCCATCCATGAACGCCTTGAATTGTCTTGAAAACTTGCAATAATAATTGCAATTCTTCCTCCTGCTTCTCAATTCAACACTGAAAGCCATAAAGTCATTGGCATAAATTTGCAATAATTTGCATGCACTAATGTGACACATAAAAATTGAAACTCAGAGCAGAAAACATGACTTGTCGGCTATGCCACAAATAAAAAGCAGTTATTTTAGACATCTACAACAAATGCGGCTCACAAAGTGTTAAAAATTCATTCTCTTCTGTCACGTTGCTGATTCCAACTAAATGCGAATGCTCAGATATAGTGTGCACTGGTTCTGTGTAAAACCGCTGGCAAGTGGCTTACACAAAACCAATTATTTTCTCCTGTAGATGACATTCGATGATGTCTGAATTTTTGCCACAAAAGTCTCTAAGAACATTCTCTTTTTCCCCTCTAAATTTTATTAGTGAAATGCTTACTCACAAAAGTTTGCTAGAGGATATTTTTTGACTCACAACTTCCAAAAACCACTCACATTTTGCTAGTTTGCAAATGTGTAATTTACAATTGCCAGTAAGCAAGACATAGCCAATATCAGACCAGAATGGCTTTAAAACAAAAACACATACTTCATGCATATTTATATAACTTATAACTATAAGCCTTTATTACTCTGGCTGTTTCACATATAACACCGGCAAAATTATAAATTATAGCAAGACTGGTTTTTATGGTGACTTGTTAATAAAGAATTATTTGTTTGAACTCTGTCAATATTAGCCTAAATTTTAAAGCCTGTTCAAGCATTTCAGATTTCCCATTTGGCAGTCTTTCTTTACAAGCTAATTTTTAACTTTTAACTTTTCTTTTTCTTCACAGTAATAACAGAGCACTTCAACCTGGAGATTCACCATATTCTGTAGTCAAGGATTCCATAGCTTTTGCAGATTCCTCCTTTGATGTTAATATACTAAACAAGAAATCAAATGTATTGCTTAATCTTAAACTTCAAACTTTACAAAAGAACACTGTTAGATTTAAAATTAATGAAGCAAACCCCATTAGACCAAGATATGAAGTCAAGGATGTCTTAATCCAAGAACCAGTGTCTTTAAGGTAAGCATCTGAATATACATGTAGGTTAAAAGAAATTATTTTAGGTTAAAATTATTTCAAACTAGGTAATTTTTATTTTCCTTTGTCTGAGATTATGTAACTTAATGAATCTGGGACAAAGGAAAATAAAAATTAACCTACTACAGTGTATGTAGTTTGCAATAATTTTTAACCTAAAATAATTTTAACCTGCAACATATATATACTAATACAGCATTTTCTCAAGAAACACTGGGACCCCAATAAAAGCCAGGTTCAAATAATATATATATATATAAAGACCGGGGAATCAAAATTTACTATTAATAGTAATCTGCAATAACATTGTTAAGGAAAGTTGACATACCAGTTTTACACTTTTCTAAGTACCACATAGTAAATTTCTTAACAATGGCTCACCTGCAGCTTGCCATTTTAAGTATTCATACAGTTCTGTGGTAAATATTTTGCCAGCAGCATTCCTATTAGTATTCTGTATCTGTGATAAAGTATACCGGTAGCTGTTCTGTATCAGTATTTACAAATCTTCATTAAATTATAATTTCTTTTGTGTTTTCCTAATGGATTCTTAATTAATTTAATTTAAATTATTGATAAGTTATTTGACTGGAGACAAAGTGAGGGACTTTCTATTCTTGCTTGTTTGAAAGAGAACTTAAAATTTGTTGTCAGTGCAAGCTTTCCCTTGAGGGCCTTTTATGAACAGGTTAATTGTTTTTAATCAAAACCTGTCAGTATTATTCCTTTATGATCCTAAATAGGATCTTCAGGACTGTCAGTAATAGTATGACATAAATATTTTAATTAAAATGACATTTTGGTAAAGATCCCAAATTTCCTATTAAAGATCCTCGACTAGTTTCCTATTCCTATTTAGGATCCTGCCTAGGATCCTAATCCTGTTCAGGATCCTATAGGATCCTTCAAAGTCCTACAGGATCCTATATAGGATTTCTACCAGGGAACCAGCCCAATACTCATAATAAATTATTTCTTTATAAAATAATTTCTTTCAGCCACCAAAAGCTCAAACAAGATGATCAAAGTGTTCACATTGGATTTAATAACAACAGTGTTGTATTAACATTTGAGCCTTTTCGGCTTGACTTTCTAGTCGACAATGAAGTAGCAGTATCAATTAATTCAAGAGGTCTTATGAACTTTGAAGAGTATAGAGAAAAAAGGTACCAGCTTGTACATGTATGGTGTAACTATTGTGTAATTTATATTGCTTAGTTAACCCTCATTCCTTTCACTGCCATAGTCAGTTATAGAGACATGTAGTGTAGTTCTAACTTTTCATTCTCTAGACGACATCCTATGGTGTGACCATTCAAATGAAACCTCTTTGGCAGTACTTTTGCTTGGTACCATTTGTTTTCCAATATTTTGCAAAATGAAATTTGGGATTTTTCTAGTTTTGATGTTTGGTACTCAGGCTCTTGGAAGGTAAACCCCCAAGAGTGCCAAACATCAAAACTAGAAAAATCCCAAATTTCATTTTGTAAAAATTGAAAAACAAATGGTACCATGCAAAAATACTTCCAAAGAGGTTTAATTTGAATGGTCACACCATAGTATTTTACTACATACTCAAACGTTAGAACAAATGGTACCATGCAAAAATACTGCCAAAGAGGTTTCATTTGAATGGTCACACAATAGGATTTCATTGATAGACTCAGAAGTTAGAACTACACTACATGTACATGTCTCCATAATTGGCTCTGGGAGTGATTTCAGTTTTCTGTTTGCAGATGTAAAATTCTTTTTCCTCCTTCCTCCCAAATTGTGTTTTTTGTTCTTGATGTGTAATTTCGCCAACATTTTGCAAGGCCTCCAAAAATATTTTGCCAAAATATTGGTGATAAATAACTGAGATAAACAAAATTTCACCAAAACGTTGCCCAAATGAAAATCTGTCTGGAAACTTTGCCTAAATGAAGTAAAATCCAAGTAAAATCCATTAGCAAATATACCTCAAATATACCCACATCCCCTCTGGTTGTATGGAATGCTCATCTAATTTGCAATTTTTGTTTTATATTATCTTAAAGTGCTACCAGAGATCATTTTATGTTACAATTTGCTTATATGTCATGTATTTAATTAATGACATGTTTTCACATTATATAAACTAGGAAAATGCCAGTGCAGAAGGTAGTAGAGGATGAAGGCCATGCTCCTGGAGAAAATGGAGAAAATGAAGAAGAAAAATCAGAAAATCAGGCTGAGTCGGTGAGTACATGGACTACAAATGTAGCCAAATGTATGTGTTTTACGTTGGTTCAAAAATTTCAAAACAAGTTTTTTTTTTTCGTTTATCTCAAAATATGATAATGAATCTGAGACAAAGGAAAATAAGAATTAAACTTTTTTTTTTTTTTAATTTTCAAACCAAAGAAAAATTTGAACCACAATGTATATTTTTTTTTATGTTGTAGATTAAAATTATTTTAGGTTAAAATCATTTCAAACTAGGTTAATTTTTATTTTCCTTTGTCCCAGATTCATTAACATAATCTCAGACAAACGAAAATAAAAGTTAACCTAGTTTGAAATAATTTTAACCTACAACACATACATTACTGCCCTGCCTACTTTCATAGAAGAGTGGAATTTGTGTTTGGAAGTTTTTGAAGTTTGTCCTTTCTGTTATTGATTCCAGATTTTATTCAACAAAGTTTTGCTCTTGCTAAATTTTATCCATGCTACCAGCTTAATCTCACATAATTTATGGACTTAACCTAAAGGTTTGGATAGAGGATAGATAGATACAGCTGTAGATTTGTTTGGAGGTATTTACATGTAAACAAAAATTGCATGTCTATCAAGTTCGAAAACATTAATCTGTGCACCTGTTGGGATGTTATGATATATTTTAGGAGGATGGCAATGAACCAAAAGTAGAGGAAGTCATGGAAGAAGAAAGTTGGGAAGAAAACTTTAAGGAACACAGAGATACAAGACCACGAGGTGAGTTGGAATCTGATTTCTTTTTTCATGAGGCTTTCATTGTACATAACTGAAAGTTGCAAACATCACTGCAAGGACCTTTCTTTCATTAAACATGTCATTGATTGTTTACACTTATTGCCAATGGATGAGCTCAGGATAAGGTGCCTTATGGTAAAGATCTGCACAGAGCGCGTTTTTAAGCAGAAATCAGCAATGATCAGCAAAAGCAAGCAACATAGCACTGGTAGGCGAAACACTGTGAAGGCCCTGGTCTGGTAGGCTACCAGGGGCATGCATGTGCCACACATCTCTACAGGCAATAACTGCTGACCTGCAGTGGTCTCAAATTTAATATTGCCTAAATTGCATTTAGCCACAACAAGTTCATATTTTCATTTTTAGGCCCTTGTTCTGTTGGTTTGGACATTTCATTCCCTGGTGTTGAACATGTTTATGGAATCCCAGAACATGCTGATAGTTTGGCACTCAAGACTACCGTGTGAGTAATCAATTTTAATTTGTAATTAGTAATTGGACTGAGTGGAGTACAATTCAGGGAGTAATTGGGCAAGTAATTTCAAATCAGCTAAGCATGTAGCGCGAGGACAATTTGAAATCACGAGCACATTTACCCCTGAATTGTACGACATGGAGTTCAATTAATAAAAATTAATCACATCAATATCAAAATACGAGATTAAAAGTCTTTGTGGACTTTTTTGCACTCAAAACGTCTAGGATATTTTTTCTATCAGTTTGAAAGTAGGAGGAAAAAAGCCAAAAAAGAACCCATTTATTAAAGTGCAACTGATTGACGCATGTGCAACATAGGTGTCCAATTACAGCTATCCAATTACAAAAAGTTGTAATTGGATAGCTGTAATTGGACACCCACAAGACCGCGCACCAATTACGTAAGAAATAGGTGTGCGAATGACCAATCACAATCGAGAATTTTGTTATTGATATGATTATAGTAACTTTATTGTCAATATGTAATAGGTCTACACATAATCAATAAATTGGTTGATTAATGTATTTTTCTTTTTCAGTGGCTCAGAGCCTTACCGCTTATACAACCTGGATGTGTTTGAGTATGAGCTGGACTCAAGAATGGCTCTTTATGGAAGCATTCCTGTTATGATTGCCCATAGGTCTGTGACAATCAATAATCAATTTCTCCCAAGTTCTCTTGTTTCCTTCCTGAAAATATTATATTGCTTTTTAAAAAAATGACAGTCAGATGAATTCAAAGCTGAAGATGCTGTAAAGTTTTAAAAATGCATCAAAATCATCAGAAGACTTCAAAACAAACTCTTCTGCATGTTGTCAGAATGAAGAGAGAAAACAATTGGCAATTTTATAATATATAGATACTATACAAAGGGTCAAAAAAGTACATGTATATATAACAGGCTTTGATATAAACAATGCACAAGTCATGTAGACTACAAAATGGGAAACTGCCTGGCCAAACCTTGATTTATATTACCAGTACCAGGGGCGACAAAATAATGGTCTTTCAAAAATTATGTGACTGTCTATTTTACTAAAATTTTACGGTCTTGCAGTCTCGTTTTTTAGTGGTTCTCCAGTACGTCTCGGAGTCTCAAGTTTTTTATGAAGCTATTTCATAGTCACGGTGTCACATTTTAAAAAGTCAAAAAGGTCTCAGGCCAGAAAAGAAATGTTAGTCTCGCAAATTATTGAATTTACCTTTCGCTACCCCTAGTATTATTTTTTCATTGAAGAAAAAAATGAATACCATTGTAATAAAAACTCTGTGATACATTTGTGTATGGTTTCCTGATTTCACTAAGATTCATACACTGCGCATGCTATCTCGTAGAGCCCCGCAGAAGTATTGGATCCAAACGTATTTAGGGTCTTTCACTGTTAGAACTGTATGGTAGAATTGGAATAAATGAGTACTTTTCAATTTTTCAATGTTTTTACAATTTACATTTACATTTACATTTACCAAAATGAGAGCAGTCCCTCTCTTCGAGGCTTATGTGCTCTGGTCGCGGTCAAGTTCTTAAAGTTCTTAATGCGTTAGCTGACAAACCCCACTCTTAAAAGTGTGTTTTTAAAGCTCTAAAAGAGTAGTGTTACTACATGTTCAGCATGTGCAGGGACGATGCGTATTGTATAAATCATTAATTTTGCTGATAAATTTGTTGTTGTTTCCTACCATACAGTGCTGTGAGGACTGTGGGTCTTTTCTGGATGAATGCAGCTGAAACTTGGGTGGACATAAGCTCATCAAATGCAAGGAAGGTAACAGTTAACTTAGTTTTTTTTTTAATGGGTTTTTTTCCTTTAGTCTGATGATTAATTTGATTAAAAGCTAATAGAAATAAAAATATAAGAAGGTGTAAGAGAAGTATACCATGCACTCAACGAAACATCTTTTTTCCCATACAGTCACAGATCTAAGGGAGCCCCCCCCCCCGGCACCTTTCAGAAAAAGGAAAATGTTTTCAAATCCCTAATGTTTTCATTCTGTCCCCCTCCCCCTCCCCCTCCCCCTCCCCCTTATTTACTCTGCCCCACCCCGCACCCCATCCCCTCACAATGAATTCTGAATCTGCCACTGCTATATTTTACTCTTGAACAACAACAATAATAAAAAAATAATGGAATCTTTTATTAATAACCAAGCTAACTAAAAATAATAATAATAATAATAATAATAATGATATTTATACAGGGTGCGTTCTCACAGAATAAGGTTTTCAGAACGGCCCTGAAGACTTAACCCTTTCACCACTGGTGGCCTCTTTAGAGGCCAAAAAATAAAAGGGTCGCAAACACTGGTGGCCTTTAAAGCGGCCAAAAAAATGGAGTTCTCTTCTTTTGTGAAAGACTGGGCACTACGTTCCTTATATGGAAAAGGGTCATTCCACAGTATTCCGTATGTTGCGGAGGGGAATTTTAGAGACACTTATCTTGTTATAGTTTTATAGGTACTTGTCCTTTTCTTCTGGTAACCTATTGAGGCTTTAGGTCTTCAACAAGGCTATCTTTGCTACTGTCCTGCTTTTCTGTAAAATGCCTTTCTTAGATCACAGAGCTTCAAAAGAGGTCCGTTGCGGAGGGGAACAGAAAAATTGGTGTTGTCTTGTTTTTAATTTCATTCTTAGATTTCTCTGAATTCTGAAATGTTCTCTGAGCCTAATGGATTGGTGATTTTTCTCAATGTATGTTTATTAAAAAGATCACAAAAGGAAACTCAAGTGTTCAGTGTTTTCTCAAGAAGGCAGGATTTAAGAACATCATCCACTGTTGCGGAGGGGAAGTTGCGGAGGGGAAAATTTGTCCTTTATAGTTATTCATATCAAACAGACAGTTTAAAGCTATATGATTAAACACCCAGGTTTTAAAAATATTGTGTAACAGTTGCAGAATGGCTTTCAAATACCTCAAGCCTTCCCACATTTTTTTCACTATGTGTCACAATAAGGGGTTAACATAAAGCAGTTTACCAAATGGACTACAAGGAGGGTGCTACCTCCTGCTTAATGGTTTTTCTCTAATTTTTTCAAGATAATTTATTGTTAGCTCATGCTGTCTTCAGTAGCTATTCATTTATCCTTAAGATACATTTTTTGTAAAGGTTGGCAACAAAAGGTTGCTATGGTAACGAAATATAGCATCAATGAGTAGCATGAGGTCAAGCCATTTTTTTAAAAAAAATGTGTTTTTCACCTTTTTTCGGATAAAAACATATAAAATGCTACCAAAAGTAGCAAACTGTTTAATTGCATCATATTTCACAACTCTAGCAACATAAATTTGCAATTTCTGCATATTCCCACTAAATTTAACTTTTTCAGTAAAATCCAAGATGGCGGCCATCTTGGCGGCCATTTTGCACAAGTCCACAAGTCAAGCTTAAGGACTTTAAGAAAGACTATTCCAACATAATTTGCCATTATTTCCCCACAATACAATCCCTGTCAGTGGATATACACATGTAAAGTACTGAATGTGTGAGAAAGAATGGTGTATCTTGCAGAACAGAATTCCCCTCCGCAACAACATTTCCCCTCCGCAACAATTTTTCCCCTCCGCAACAGAAACTAATCAATTTCCTTTAACTACAGCTTTAAACATAAAATATTTTTAAACATAATACAACTTAGCCTTGGCCCAAAATTAGAAGTTTTGAAAATATGACATTGATTTTATCATTTACAAGCATACCAGCAAAACTTAATTAGGCCAAACTGTTGCGGAGGGGAAAACAGCATGTAGAATGTTGTCTGCCATTGTCACATTGACAGAAATACAAAGTTTGGCCAACGTCAAAGTTACTTTGTCTGAAGTATTTTTTGTCTCTGACCAGATGAGCAAAATTCCAGTTTTCTATTTTATACCAGCACAATATATAACTTTCCCCTCCGCAACAGCTATTATAATTATCGTTGGTAATTAATGATAATTTATGCATAAACAACAATTGACGACAAACATTCATTGTTATTTTTATAAAATATAACTAATATGGTACCAATTTATCAGGCATTTGAGTAAATTAAGCAGATTTGATTTTCAAAAAAATGTTGTCCAAATTACTGTGGAATGACCCAAAACTAATAATTTATGCAAGTGAAAGCACATGCTTTGAAAGCAAAATGGCGGTCTGTTTTCACGGCAGGAGTAATTTGCTGAACGCTAAACGCCGAACGCCGAATGTCTGTCAGCGGTTTATCTTGTGAAACATGCGCTTTACCATGGCGGAGCGAATTGTTATTTCGAGCAGGTATATAAAGTCTTGTACTACCAATAAAACAACATTTAACCTGTAATTCTAGTAACCTCACATATATGATCGAACTGGTAAAAAATGTAAAAAAACAGTACATAGGGGAAACCAAACGCACGATTCGTGAACGCTCCACGAACACAGAACACAGACAAGGGACAAACAACCCACATCACGCTAACTCCACAGCAGCGGTCCCTACACATTTCAACTTACCGGGTCACTCTTCCGCGGACACGAGACTCAACCTGCCTGAAATGCATCCTACCATCAATGCTTCCCGTCGAAAAGCACGCGAGTCCTTTTTAATTCATAGAGGGAACACTTTATCACCAGAAGGCATTAACCGAAGGAACGAACGCTGAACTTATACACTATATATTATTTTTATGTTATGTTTACAAGTGCTCTGTCCACATGTCATGTATTAGCCAATCATTTATAACCATGTATTTTTCAAATTTTAGGAGCCGTTACAATGTTTTCTCATCGCCGAGAATACAGCGACATATCCGGGACCTTCTTACGGCCCAGAGCGCTAAATTTGAAAAGCTTCCGTCTGACAAAAGAGCCAAATTACAAAGAAAATTGGGAAAATAGCGAAACAAGGTGTATGTTTTACTCCATAACAAAAAAACTAAGTACTTTGGCGGTTAGGTTCACCCTGGCTTTTTCAGAAGAGGTATTAAGGAATCATTTAAGACGCTTTTTATTTGCCTGAGATTTGGACAACTACTATCGAATCGCGTTCTAAAATGCGCTTTTTTCGCTGATTTCAGTATGGAAAAACACGGTATTGATATTCAGGATGGTCTTTCTCTTCAAGAAAGGACTTGCTAACTAAGGTTCACCCTGGAAATGTTAGCCTCGTGTCTAAACAAAAGATTGGCGAAGTTTGGATTTAATACGATGCGTGGAAATAGTATCAAAGCGCTATTTTATAGAAGGTGTTCCGTAAACTAAAAATAGCGCTCCAAAATGTCTTCCTACGAATTCCCACGACACCGGCAAACAGTTCAAATTTGAATAATTATCTCAACACAAACAATGTTCCCTCAGTCGTGAGAGGCGGGCGCTTGCTTTTTGCTTGTTCAAGTTTGGATTTCAAAGAGAAACCATCATTTATTTCACATTTCTCATTTCTCATTGTCCGGCAAATAGAAAGGCCTATATTATTTTTTAAAACCTCAGCTATTGACTCTAGGTCTGAACTACGTTAACCGATCGAGAAAAAGAGCGCGTCTAGATCTGGACTGCAAAACGTTTTGTAAAGAGCACGAGAAACAAAGCGCAAAGTAAAAGCGAGTGACCCGTGATTCACACTCGCTATTTGGCAACGCTTTTAACAGAAAACCATGTTCTGCGAAAAATGTTTTTGCCATCGTACTCTGACCATTGCGAATCTAACGAGTCAAAATGAAAATCTTGCCGCACACGAATTTGTTGACAAAACGCTCTGTAAAGAGCGAGAAGAATAGGACATCATGTCTTTTATAGACATTTGACGTACTTAAAATAACTTTAAAACGATCTAAACACTGAAAAAAATTTCGACCTTCGAGCCCCTTCAGTCGTCTGCCATATTAAAGTTCTGTAAAGAGCGCGAGTAAAAAAAAGCGTAACGAACAAGCGAGTAACCCGCGCATCGCGCTCGCTATTTGGCAAAGCTTTTAACTGAAAACCATGTTCTGCGGAAAATGTTTTTGCCATCGTATTCTGACCATTGCGAATATAACGAGTCAAAATGAAAATCTTGCCGCACACAAATTTGTTGACAAAATGCTTTGAAAAGAGCGCGGCGCGCCTTTAATTACAGCACGATTGTTAGCTTTATCACACCTTGGGATTTACATCACGCATCAAACCGTGTAATTGACAGCAGTTGAATCTGCCAAGAGACTAGAGTATTCCCAAAGCTTATTCTGTTGAGCAAATACAACCGACTGGTTGTGTATATGCAAATAATTATGCTGAGCATCACGAAACTGGGAACTGTAAGTACATGTCGCGAAAGACAATGGCATTCCGGGCGATGTCTCGCTACTCCATGACTGGCATCACAAAGTGTCCTGTGGGGTGGCACGCTACTCCATGACTGGCATCACAAAGTGTCCTGTGGGGTGGCACGCTACTCCATGACTGGCATCACAAAGTGTCCTGGGGGTGCACGCTATTCCATGACTGGCATCACAAAGTGTCCTGGGGGTGGCACGCTACTCCATGACTGGCATCACAAAGTGTCCTAGGGGGTTGTACTTTACTCCATGACTGGCATCACAAAGTGTCCTGGGGGGTGGCATGCTACTCCATGACTGGCATCACAAAGTGTCCTGGGGGGTGCACAGTACTCCATGACTGTCATCACAAAGTGTCGTGGGAATGCACGCTACTCCATGACTGGCATCACAAAGTGTCCTGGGGGTGGTACGCTACTCCATGACTGGCATCACAAAGTGACCTGGGGGTGTGCACGGTACTCCATGACTGTCATCACAAAGTGTCGTGGGGGTGCACGCTATTCCATGACTGGCATCACAAAGTGTCCTGGGGGTGCACGCTACTCAATGACTAGCGTCCCAAAGTGTCATTGCCGAGAATACAGCGACATATCCGGGACCTTCTTACGGTCCAGAGCGCTAAATTTGAAAAGCTTCCGTCTGACAAAAGAGCCAAATTACAAAAAAATGGGGGAAATGGCGAAACAAGGTGTATATTTTACTCCATAACAAAAAACTAAGTACTTTGGCGGTTAGGTTCACCCTGGCTTTTTCAGAAGAGGTGTTAAGGAATCATTTAAGACGCTTTTTATTTGCCTGAGATTTGGACAACTACTATCGAATCGCGTTCTTAAATTCGTTTTTTTTTTCGCTGATAACACCGCATTGATATTCAGGATGGTCTTTCTCTTCAAGAAAGGACTTGCTAACTAAGGTTCACCCTGGAAATGTTAGCCTTGTGTCTAAACAAAAGATTGGCGAAGTTTGGATTTAATACGATGCGAGGAAATAGTATCAAAGCGTTATTTTCTAGAAGGTGTTCCGTAAACTAAAAGTAGCACTCCAAAATGTCTTCCTACGAACTCCCACGAGACCGGCAGACGAATTCAAATTTGAATAATTATCTCAACACAAACAATGTTCCCTCAGTCGCGAGAGGCGGGCGCTTGCTTTTTACTTGTTCAAGTTAGGATTTCAAAGAAAAGCCATCATTTTTTTCACATTTCTCATTGTCCGGCAAATAGAAAGGCCTATATTATTTTTTAAAACCTCAGTTAATATACTCTAGGTCTGAACTACGTTAACCGATCGAGAAAAAGAGCGCGTCTAGATCTGGACTGAAAAACGCTTTGTAAAGAGCACGAGAAACAGCGCAACGTACAAGCGAGTGACCCGTGATTCACGCTCGCTATTTGGCAACGCTTTTAACTGAAAACCATGTTCTGCGGAAAATGTTTTTGCCATCGTACTCTGACCATTGCGAATCTAAGGAGTCAAAATGAAAATCTTGCCGCACACGAATTTGTTGACGAAGCGCTCTGTAAAGAGCGAGAAGAAACGATAAGACATGACATCCTTTATAAACATTCGACGCACGTAAAATAACTTTAAAACGATCTAAACACTGTTAAAACGCGGTAGTTTGAAAAAAAATTCGGTCATCGAGCCTCTTCAGTCGTCCGCCATATTAAAGTTCTGTAAACAGCGCGAGTAAAAAAGCGTAACGAACAAGCGAGTGACCCGCGCATCGCGCTCGCTATTTGGCAACGCTTTTAACTGAAAACCATGATCTGCGGAAAATGTTTTTGCCATCGCGCTCTAACCATTGCGAATCTAAAGATTCAAAAAAAAAATAAAATCTTACCGCACACGAATTTGTTGACAAAATAATTTGAAAAGAGCGATTGTTAACTTTATCACACCTTGGGATTTACATCACGCATCAAACCGTGTAATTGACAGCAGTTGAATCTGCCAAGAGACTAGAGACTAGAGTATTCCCAAAATGTCTTCCTACGAACTTCCACGAGACCGGCAAACGGATTCAAATTTGAATAATTATCTCAACACAAACAATGTTCCCTCAGTCGTGAGAGGCGGGCGTTTGCTTTTTGCTTGTTCAAGTTAGGATTTCAAAGAGAAGCCATCATTTATTTCACATTTCTCATTGTCCGGCAAATAGAAAGGCCTATATTATTTTTGAAAACCTCAGTTAATATAATCTAGGTCTGAACTACGTTAACCGATCGAGTAAAAGAGCGCGTCTAGATCTGGATAGTTTGATAAAAAATTTCGGTCTTCGACCCTTCTCAGTCGTCCACCATATTAAAGTTCTGTAAAGAGCGCGAGTAAAAAAGCGTAACGAACAAGCGAGTGACCCGCGCATCGCGCTCGCTATTTGGCAAAGCTTTTAACTGAAAACCATGTTCTGCGGAAAATGTTTTTGCCATCGTACTCTGACTATTGCGAATCTAACGAGTCAAAATAAAAATCTTGCCGCACACGAATTTGTTGACAAAATGCTTTGAAAAGAGCGCGGCGAGCCTTTAATTACAGCACGATTGTTAACTTTATCACACCTTGGGATTAACTTCACGCATCAAACCGTGTAATTGACAGCAGTTGAATCTGCCAAGAGACTAGAGACTAGATTATTCCCAAAGCTTATTCTATTGAGCAAATACAACCGACTGGTTCTGTATATGCAAATAATTATGCTGCGCATCAAGAAACTGGGCACTGTAAGTACATGTCGCGAAAGACAATGGCATTCCGGGCGATGTCTCGCTACTCCATGACTGGCATCACAAAGTGTCCTAGGGGGTTGCACGCTACTCCATGTCTGGTATCACAAAGTGTCCTGGGCGGGTACACCCCACTCCATGACTGGCATCACAAAGTGTCCTGTGGGATGGCACGCTACTCCATGACTGACATCACAAAGTGTCCTGGGCGGGTGCACGCTACTCCATGATTGGCATCACAAAGTGTCCTGAAGGGGTGCACGCTACTCCATGACTGACATCACAAAGTGTCCTGTGGGTGGTACGCTACTCCATGACTGGCATCACAAAGTGTCCTGGAGGGTTGCACGGTACTCCATGACTGGCATCACAAAGTGTCCTGGGGGGGTGCACGCTACTCCATGACTGGCATCACAAACTGCCCTGGGGGTGGCACGCTACTCCATGAGTGGCATTACAAAGTGTCCTAGGAGTTACACGCTACTCCATGACTGGCATCACAAAGTCGTCCGCCATATTAAAGTTCTGTAAAGAGCGCGAGTAAAAAAGTGTAATGAACAAGCGAGTGACCCGCGCATCGCGCTCGCTATTTGGCAACGCTTTTAACTGAAAACCATGTTCTGCAGAAAATGTTGTTGCCATCGCGCTCTAACCATTGCGAATCTAAAGATTTAAAAAAATAATAAAATCTTGCCGCACACGAATTTGTTGACAAAATGCTTTGAAAATAGCGCGGCCCGCCTTTAATTACAGCACGATTGTTAATTTTATCTCACCTTGGGATTTACATCACGCATCAAACCGTGTCATTGACAGCAGTTGAACCTGCCAAGAGACTAGAGACAAGAGTGTTCCCAAAGCTTAATCTGTTGAGCAAATACAACTGACTGGTTCTGTATATGCAAATAATTATGCTGCGCATCAAGAAACTGGGCACTGTAAGTACATGTCGCGAAAGACAATGGCATTCCGGGCGATGTTCAGTATATAGCCCTGGCCCTGAGGAAGACTAGTTCTATTAGTCGAAATATTGGCCATCTTAATAATAAATCTGCCCGTTGCCGTAGTGCCAGCCTTGCATTCAGCTTTATATTTTTACTACCCAATTGTTTTAGGACACTTCGTATTACATTCGTCTTTTGTGGAGTCTGCTCTATCTAGTTGATAACATTTGCCATTCTGTCTTCGTTTTAGTTTAGCGATGAATCGGGAGGTGAAGGTGAATACATCGCATACATCAGCGAGTGTTAATTCACTGAAATATAAAGCTGAATGCAAGGCTGGCACTACGGCAAAGGGCAAATTTGTTAAATGGCCAATATTTCGACTAATAGAACTAGTATTCCTCAGGGCCATGGCTATACTGAAAGAAAACATTGTAACGGCTCCTAAAATTTGAAAAATACATGGCTAATACATGACATGTAGACAGCGCACTTGTAAACATAAGATAAAAATAATATAAAGTGTATGATACAAAACAGAGTTCAGCGTTCGTTCCCAATGCCTTCTGGTGATAAAGTGTTCCCTCTATGAACTAAAAAGGCCTCGCGTGCTTTTCGACGGGAAGCATTGATGGTAGGCTGCAGTTCAGGTGGGATAAGTCTCATGTCCGCGGAAGAGTGGCCTGGTAAGTTGAAATGTGTTGGGACCGCTGCTGTGGAGTTGGCGTGATGTGGGTTGTTTGTCCCTTGTCTGTGTTCTGTGAAGCGTTCGAATCGTGCGTTTGGTTTCCCCTATGTACTGTTTTTTTGCATTTTTTTTTTTTTTACATTCGATCATATATGTGAGGTTACTAGAATTACAGGTTAAATGTTTTTTTATTGGTAGTACAAGACTTAACGCCTGCTCGAAATGACAATTCGCTCCGCCATGGTGAACCACATGTTTCACAAGATTAACCGCTGACAGACATTCGGCGTTCGGCGTTCGGCAAATTACCTCTGCCGCTGTTTTCACGAACTGGAGGATGAAAAAAGTATTGTAAATCGAACAAGAAAACTTTCCGCGCGTTTTTTTTTTTCGCCATTTTCGACAACAACCAAAGTGAAGTCAACAGTCAAGATCAAATTTTGACATGAATTCTAAAAGTTAAAAGGAAATATCTTCACAATTGTTCGACCGATAACTGCTGAAGCCGTGGAAGACGTTTCAAGCCAACTGTGAACCATAACCAACAAGATATTCACTTGAATGCGACAGCAATACTTTTAGACGGTCTTTACACAATGCGGTAAGAGTTATGCAGCATTTTCACTCTTTTTGCAAATGTTTTGAATGAAATAAATATTACTGTTTTAATGCATATGTTTGCTATGAAATTATCTTTGCGGTGATGTATTTTTTAGTTAAATAGGAAGTTTGCAATGTGCGCTAGCTTCGTTTGAAAAACTTGTGCGCCATTTTAAAAACGGCTGGTGTTCTGGGCACTTTTCTGGAAATAACGGCCGGTGGTGAAAGTGTTAAAAAATGGCTATGTATCTTCCTTGATCCGTGCCTGCTGTTGGATAAACGGGTTGCATTACTTAACACTGACATGAACTCAAAAAATCGTAGTAAATAATAAGCATAGAGTTACTGATTTTTACATCTTTTAAACTAAATCATTAAAAGTGCTACATTCATAAATAAATGTAACAGTTGTTAAATTCTAAGTGCTCTTTTACCACTAGCCTAGTTTATTTTTACACATTATTATATACAAATATTTCATAACTTTTTAACCTTTAAATAATTATTGAAAGGCTGGGTGCATTACTGCAGCAGTTATATGTTGAATGATGACATTTTTCATTCAAATCCTGTTTTTATTTAGCTCCAGAACCATTCTTTTGCTTGAATATTGGTAGTTAATGTCACAAATCTAGTTGAAGTACAGTGTTATAGATCTATCCAATCAGACCAATATATGCCACTTCTCAATACTTTTTTGGAGGATGCTTTACACATGTAATTAGCCAAAAATATATTTTGTCCTTTTGCGGAGTAAAAATACAGGATCCATACCTTTGGTAGCCTGATTGGATCTCAATTACTTTTACTGAATGAATCAGTCATTACTTTAACAAGAAAGTGCTTTTTTCTTGGCTCAAAAACACAATCCCTAAGTGCAAAAAGCCAAATTCAACACAAGGTCTTTATGCCCCCGGCCTTTTGCATGAATAAATAACATCTTGTTGTTGATTGAATCATAGTAATAAATTGGATAATACATTGTAAATAGTCATATAACTTTTGTTAGAATAATATTGTGGCAATGTCAAATGCTCAAAAACTGAACAGTTATGAATTTTATGCAACATCTTTTTTTTTTCTTTAATATTGAATTCAAAGATGTTTTGATGAATAAAAATGTAACATTCATACATTAAACTAATTGCACTCGCAGTATACAGGGCTCGCTGACCAATTTCTTGACTGGTGTTTGTGAATTGCAAAGTCAATGCTGGTGGATGATGCTTTTAAAAAGGATTGTTTTAATACTAAAGCCTGGTTTCCATATAATCACAGGGATCGTTACGATCGACGACCTCTGCGATTCTTGCGATCCTTGTGATCCTCGCGATCGCTGAGACCTCAGGTTTCCATATGATCGCAGCGATCCCAAGGAAACGTCAAGTAGGTCTGGATCCGATAAACTTTAAGTGCATTGTGGGATACAGGGCTTTGGTGTGCAATGCTTTCTGGGACATTTTGGATTGCAAGGATCGCAAGACTGGTTTCTATATAAAATCCTTTCGATCGCAAGGATGGCAAGGATCGCAGAGATAGAAATTTTTCTATCTGTGCGATCGCAATTGCAAGGATCGTAACGATCGCAAGGATCGCAAAGTTTTTGGTTTCCATATTGATCACAAGGGTCGCACAACACTTTTTTCTGTGATCGCTGCGACCCTTGCGATTATATGGAAACCAGGCTTAAGTTCACAACATTAGGGATACAATATTTTTTACTGTTTAAAATTTTGAAATCACTTTACTCTAAGATAACATTAAACCCATTCACAAATTGGATAAGTAAAGATTGTGTAAAGATCAGTGATCTGTGACGTAAACTGTTCAAATAGTAAATGCTTACATGCATGTACAGTGCACCCATAATTAAAATTAAATAACTGGCATATACAAATTATGAAAAAACAGTGAAAGTCTTTGCAATGCTTTGGCAAGTAAAAGAAAAGCAACAGTGACATATAAAATATTTGTGATGAGATCCGCTAGGCACACAACTATACATGTAGTCAACAATTTTACCTTCAGTGGAGCATTTGGTCATTACACGCCGGACAGTCAGTCGGAAGACTGAGCTGATCCATACCTTAGTCCCTTTGTGTTCCGCTCTTCTTTTGTTTTTTCAGTCCATGTTAAACTCACTGCTGTCATTTTTCAAGGATAATGAGGAGGTACCTCAGGTGGAAACCCACTGGATTTCAGAGAGTGGCGTCATTGATGTGTTTGTAATGTTGGGTCCCAAGCCTCATGATGTGTTCAAGGAGTACGCTTCTTTAACGGGAACCACTGCACTCCCACCTGTAAGTTTAATGAACTTGTCATTGACTCTACATGTATAAACAATGTTAATGTGCTCACTTCCCCATGACCCCTTTATCAATTTGTTAATAACAACATTTTGTTCTTTTGTTCCAACAGATGTTTGGAATTTCTTATCATCAGAGCAGGTGGAATTACAATGATGAAGATGATGTTAAGAAGTGAGTTGAAGACAAGCAATGCAACTTGTAGTATTTGCTAATATTAAATCTTTAAATTTCTGAAGAATGTAACACATGTTATGATCTTGTTTGTAATCTCAACTGGCAGAGCTAATTATTAGATTGTGTATGTCTCTTTACTCGTGCCGGTACGGCAACGAGTCAAGGATTGGCCTGCGTTTTTCTTCTTTTCCTCCTTTTCCTCCGTGTTTTCGTATCTACTTTTGTGCATTGCGTTAGATCTGGGTACGAGGATACGCACGCATGCACTGCGAGAAATTTCGAGCCCACGGTACTTGGGATTCGGTGTAATCGGCGTCGTTTTGCAAGCCTGAAGCGAAACAAATTTGGATTTTATTGTTTGTTGCTGTTTACTCGTGATGGATACGGTAACAAGGTTAAATTTGCCCTCCGTTTTTCTTTTTATTCCTTTTGTTTTCGTCTGTTATTTGTGCATCGCATTAGTTCTGGGTACGAGAACACGCACGCATGCAAGCAGAAGCGAAACTAATTTTGATTTTATTTGCCTGTTGTTGTGTTACGTAAGTGTTCCCCGCGAGTAACGTACATTACCGGTACGAGTATAGGCTACGGGTAGCCTCTTGTTATTTATTTGTTTGTTTCTGTATCTACTCCAATGCATAATAATGCTAAGGGATGACAGTAGACAGCAAAATTGGGTAAAGTTGCTGTAGCAATTAAACTAGATGGCAACCTGCATTCCTCGCCGCACACCACAGCTGGACATGAAGCAGGTGATGGGAGGATACCTTTAACAAGTCATTAAACCGATAAAAAGCAAGCCTGGGGACAATGACAGCTAATTGCTTGTTGTGGTTTTGTTTCAGTGTGGACAAGGGTTTTGATGAACACGATATTCCTTATGATGTGTTATGGCTTGATATTGAACATACAGATGGCAAGAAGTATATGACTTGGGACAAGCTAAAATTCCCTACTCCAGACCAGATGCAGAAAAATCTTGCTGCAAAGGGTCGAAAGGTACGGGACACACAAGAATGATGGGCGCGTGGGCCAGTCAAGCCACCATGCCATTTACTTAGCTTTAACATACATGTATGTACAGATATCAACTGGGATTAAAGGAAGAACAAATGCACCAAAGCCGGACACGAAAACCCCTAAAAACCAGCAGGTGGAGAAAACAGGGAACGTGTGCCCCCCGACTGAGGCAGTGGTGCCACCCTTGGGGTTTTAGGGTATCCTAATTTAAAAACGCACTTTACACTAATAAATAAAGGTCACCATATGAAGTATCTAGACACTTAAGAAGCGTAAAACCTAGTGCCCACATGATGATATTAAAAGAAAACTAAACGTAACCCTTACACGGTGAAGGCTGACCGTAGAATTATTCACCCTTCTAACGGCTTCAAGTTACGAACTCTAATCCTGCGCACCTGTTACCCTCCCCCAGACTTCTGATACGTGCCGGCAAAATAGTTAAGTTGTGCTAATTAAGAATCATCCCAAATTACATTGTGCATGGACTGGATGATAACAATGACAACTAATGCCAATCCAGTAGTATTCATGTTGCATAGCTAATAATGATGACACTCTATGCTAAAGAGTTAGCTGTTTAAATGTACATTTTTTGGGCTCAATTAAAAGTCTGATGGCCTTTTATTCTCTCTTTGTATAATTATCACAGATGGTTACCATTATTGATCCTCACATCAAGCGTGAAGGAGGATATCACATTCACGAGGCAAGTTTAATAACCAAGACACCATTTTTCGTACTCCCTTGTCATTGGTTGTTGTTTGTTTGTTTCCGGTTTTTGTTAACTTTATTAACTATTTTGCAGTTCTCTGCCAATGCCCATACGTTACAGTTTGTACTTATACATGTGCTTGAAAGAAATAGAGTTTGCACCTTGCCCTAATCCCAAGTTAAGTTCTCGGAGACCTCCATCAAGCGGTTACCCTCTTTGAAGCTGCCATATGTACAATTCCCGAGGGTGCTTCAAGCACAAGCGTAACAGATTGGCGTCAAGTGAAAAAAAACTGAAGCAAGCATTAGCACAAGCACACGAAAAATAGACATTTTGGATCCTTGTGCTTGGGCTTTTGCTTATGCTTGTATTGAGCTCATTTTCATGTTGACATAAAGGCGTTTGTGCTTGTGCTTTCGTTGCTGGCGCAAATCAGGCTTAAGTTAGTACTTTATAATATCATAGGAGGCAACAAGGCTGGGATTTTATGTGAAGAACAAAGATGGTGGAGAATATGAGAATTGGTGTTGGCCAGGTAATATTTATTTTGATTTGAAAATAGACTTAAAAACGTTTTTAGGTCGAAAGTTTCTAAGAACCTCCTGATGTACAAAAATTTCTTCAAAAAACTGATTTAATATTACCACAGCACTTTCCTGACAACGCACTTTCCGTACATTTGCACTTTCCGTACATTTGCACTCTCCGTACATTTGCACTCTCCGTACATTTGCACTCTCCGTACATTTGCACTCCGTACATTTGCACTTTCCGTACATTTGCACTTTCCGTACATTTGCACTTTCCGTACATTTGCACTTTCCGGACATTTGCACTCTCCGTACATTTGCACTCTCCGTACATTTGCACTCTCCGTACATTTGCACTCTCCGTACATTTGCACTTTCCGGACATTTGCACTCTCCGTACATTTGCACTTTCCGGTCATTTGTACTTTCCGGACATTTGCACTTTCCGTACATTTGCACTTTCCTGACATTTGCACTTTCCTGACATTTGCACTTTCCTGACATTTGCACTTTCCGTACATTTGCACTTTCCGTACATTTGCACTTTCCGTACATTTGCACTTTCCGTACATTTGCACTTTCCGGACATTTGCACTTTCCGTACATTTGCACTTTCCGTACATTTGCACTTTCCGGACATTTGCACTTTCCGGACATTTGCACTCTCCGGACAATTTGCACTCTCCGGACAATTTGCACTCTCCGGACAATTTGCACTCTCCGGACAATTTGCACTCTCCGTACATTTGCACTCTCCGTACATTTGCACTCTCCGTACATTTGCACTCTCCGGACATTTGCACTTTCCGTACATTTGCACTTTCCGTACATTTGCACTCTCCGTACATTTGCACTTTCCGTACATTTGCACTTTCCGGACATTTGCACCCTCCGGACATTTGCACCTTCCTGACATTTGCACTTTCCGTACATTTGCACTCTCCGGGCATTTGCACTCTCCGGGCATTTGCACTCTCCGTACATTTGCACTCTCCGTACATTTGCACTTTCCGCACATTTGCACTTTCCGTACATTTGCACTTTTCGTACATTTGAAATTTCCGAACATTTGCAGTTTACGGACTTTCCTCTTTCCGGACATTCCTCAATCTTGTTATTTTTTCTTGCACGTCCCCGGCTTTAAGTATTCTATATGCGCGCTTTACTCTGTTCAGTTCATTTTGCTTGGTATAAAAGATGGTTGCAGTAGACAACACGGGAACGAAAACATGGTCTTTTCTCTTTTCACTTAGGAACATCTTCCTGGATCGATTTTACCAATCCAGAGATTCGCAAATGGTGGGCGGGCAAGTTTGCCTTGAACGAGTATCAGGTGATTAAGCTGATGGTTCAATTTCATTTTGTACCATGGAAACGTTCTGTTGAAAATCTCTCCGTGGTCACACTTTAGGATCAAAGTCACACTCAAACGTTAAAATCACCTTATAGAACGCAATAAACAGCATCACATGAAAGTACTGCTCAGTAGCTTTTATTTGAATGGTCACACTTTCTGTTTCATCCACAGACTCAAAAGTTAGAACGACATTGTAGAGCATAATAAACAGTACCACAGGAAAGTACTGCTCAATAGCTTTCATTTGAATGGTCGCACTTCAGGATTTCATCTGCAGACTCAAAAGTTAGAACCACCTTATACAGCATAATAAACAATAACCACAGGAAAGTACTGCTCAAAAGCTTTAATTTCTACTCAGCAGCTTTCTTTTGAACGATCTCACTCAAGACTCGAATAGTCGAATACCTTATTATAGGAAATTAACAAAAAATGAATGCACTTTATGATGCACGATTTTACAAAATTCGCGTTAATTTAATGTATCTTAATTAATGTCGATGTAAATTTAATGCACGCTATTTTAAACATTGTTATTTTAAAGCACCTTTATTTCATTACAAAACCTTATTAGTTCATGATTCCTCTATTGGCTCTTCAGAGTCACTATGTGACAGGACGGATCGTTTAAAATCGAGTTCAAAATGTCTTTTGATTGATCTTGATACTCCTCTTTCTCCCCGAAAGGATAGAAACATCCGTGCACTTGTCTTGGAAGGTTTTATTGACGGAAGCCAAAACGCAGTTTGGCATTCAGAAATGTAAAGTGCGAGTTTGCAGAATTATGAAAATCGCAGTAAATAAAACAAGATGCTTATCGAAAAATTCGCGTTAATTTAGTGTAACGTAAATTTTCTTCGCGTTGTCAACGTGCATCGTTAATTTCCTATAATAAGGTAGCCACTCTTTAGGATTCCATCCACAAACTCAAAAGTTAAAACCAAAAACCTTACTAGTTGGACTTTCAGAGTAAAAGGACTAACTTATTGATCGCAATTGTTTTGCAGGGTTCAACGGAAACTCTCTTCACCTGGAATGACATGAATGAGGTGAGTGCGTTTTGTACGTTGCTGATATTTTTTACGTTGAAGTGAACTTTGTTCCGTATAGCCTGTGCAGCAGTCGTTCTCTTTATCCCATTTTTTGCTCATTTGCGCACCCAATTCCTTGACGCGCCTCCCGCACTTTCACTTATCGCTTTCACTTATCGCTTTCACTTATCGCTTTCACTTATCGCTTTCACCGTCGTAAATACACCACCTGCAGAGCGCCTCGTTTTTTTAAGTCGTTCGGCAACCGCTGACAAAATGAAACGGGGGAGACCACCGAATAATACTTTTGCGGTTTCCGCTTTGCGAAAGTCATTAAAAGGGAATTGCAGCGTTTTACTCGGACCGAGTTTAGTGTTCTTGAGTCTGCAGTGGCTTTCGCCGGGTCTTTTCAACCCCCGTCCGTAACAGTCGGAGGATTAAGAGAGCTCTCTCGCCGGCGCCCACAGGAAGTAGGGCGAGAAAGTGGCTTACACTTAAGACTAACGATTGCAGTTTTTTTAATTTTTTTTTTTATCGTTGGGGTGAAGTGATTTACAGGTGTTTTACCTCTGTTTCAACCGCTTTTCGCACTTACGGCGTTCTAAGTTCAAAACGTCAGCTTCTGAATCTCTTTACCGTGGCCAATTTACTTTATTGATGATACATGTATCAAATTTTGGTTCAGAGGCTTAAACACGAAGCTCCGGTATAAAAGGAGCCTGGCCTGGCCATTTTCACCTCCAGGCGTCAATCAACCACTGAAGCATTAACAACTGACAAAAACATGCGTCATTACAATTTGGAAAAACTGTATGACAGTTATATCAGAAGTCTTTATGAACTTCTATTTCTTGTTTTGCTTTGGTAAAATCTTGGTTTAATTAGATTTTTGAAGCAAATAATATTTAAAGGACGCGCAAGTTAACCGCGTTTTGTGACTGAAAGACGCCTTAATTTGTGTTTTACACCCACAGGTGTGAAATAGGGGAGGAGCTAAGCCTTTTATACCGGAACTTTGTGTTTAATTCTATCTAAATCTTATCGTTTTTGTTTCCTCTTCAGCCCTCTGTGTTCCATGGCCCCGAAATAACAATGCATAAGGACGCGCTGCATCATGGAGACTGGGAACACCGTGATATACACAACATCTATGGCTTCTATCAACACATGGCCACAACTCTGGGACAAATTAACCGCTCAGGGGGTAGGGAGAGGCCTTTTGTGCTGTCAAGGGCGTTTTTCTCCGGTACTCAGAGACTCGGTGAGTAACTGATAGCAGTAGAAAATTGAAGTCAAGATAATATGTATGCGCTTACTGAAAAAAGATAAAAATATCGCAACTGTAAAATGGTTTGAACGACAGCTCATGTTTACTTGCAGTGCATATACATACAGGGCCCCTCAAAAATTTAACCAACATGCCTTCCCAGGATGTTTTGTTCAACCGTGTAGCATGAAATTTTTGCGATTTTGCCCACGATCAGCAGAAACTCTAGCAAAATAGTTGTCCGCAAAAATTTCCACCCTTCAGTCAAATAACCGACTCAACTTTTGCAATATAAATCGGACTGTATAAAACCAAATCCAATATAAATCCAAGGGTCCCTAGCGGCCAGGAGCGATGAGAGGCGGCTGTGTTCGCAGGCTACTTAGCAGGCTACTTAGCATTTCGTCTTTTTCTTTTAAATAAACTCTCTGCTGTGCAAGTTCTCGGCTCTTTATCCGTGCGGTAAAGAAAACCGTGTTGTAGACAGCTCATTTCAGCTGATTACTTGGTTCCAGGTCCCATTTGGACGGGTGATAACATGGCGGACTGGAACCATCTCAAGGCATCTCTTCCGATGACTCTAACGTTGAACCTTGTAGGGTTACCATTCTCAGGCGGTAAGTTGCTTCTTTATATTATTGCAACAACAACACCGATCACGTGATATGACTCGTGTCTCTTCCAGTTTATTTCACCATGGTATCCTTACTTACTGGTAAAGTGGTATGCCACTTGGAATAATTTTATAGCTCATTTGTATTTGTTGTCTTTCGTTTGCATGACTAAACATGTTTCCTTGATTTCAGCTGATGTCGGAGGCTTCTTTAACAACCCTGATCCAGAGTTATTAGTGCGGTGGTACCAGGTAAGATGCCTCATTAATGAATTATTAGAGCTGATCATTAAAAAGTAAAAAGAAACGTTTTATTTTTCGGTGACCACAAACCTCGATTATTATTATTATTTTGGTCTTTCGCGAATTTGGTCAAATTTTAAAATGTGTGTTTCTTAAACGAAACACTGTGTTGGCGTGTATGGTTTCATGAAGATTCAACTTACTGTTAAACGAATAGTTTTGTAGTCGCAGTAATAAAAGTATCACTCTAAGCCTTGTTTTTTTTCCTTGGATGTGTTTCAGGCTGCGGCCTTCATGCCATTTTTTCGTGCGCATGCTCACTTGGATACAAAGCGTCGTGAACCGTGGCTGTATGAAGAACATCACAAGAAGAACATTAGAGATGCAATCCGTCTGAGGTACACTCTGCTGCCATACTGGTATACCCTGTTCTACTATGCCTCTGACACAGGGACACCAATCGTTAGGTGAGTGAGCTTGTCCGTATGCCGTACAGCATGAAATCTTTGCGGGAGTTTTATTTCAGTGCTTGGTGATTTTTAAGTTCCTCGCGATCTCTACCCAGTTTGTCAGTTAACTTTGAGTTGTTAGTGATGGTTGATTTCTTATTTTGCCTCAGGCCTCTGTGGGTAGAGTATCCAGAGGAGAAAAACACATTTGCGATGGAAGATGAGTTTTTACTTGGTAAGTAAATTAACTATTGTTATTAAGTTTTCCCCAAACTGGTAACGCGTACCGTTAATACGGACGTTGTAAAGATCTTGGTACATTTCTTTGCAATTCTCTGCAAAACAACAACGTCAAACGAGCAATTGTATGGTTTTATGAAGAACGTGAACACACGACGTTAAATTTTCTTTTCTTTGTCATTTTGCAGTTGAAACTCTCCATAAAACGAACAGCTCTCTATTACGGACAATTCTCTTGGTCCCGAAGATGCTAAATTTCATACCGGCAATTCCTAACTCCTTAATACTAACACCTCTATAATGCGGGCACTTGGGTCTGTCTCTTTGATCTCCGTATTAACTCTTTTATTCCCAGACTCAGTTATGGAGACATGCAGTGTATTTTAACTTTTGAGTCTGTCGACAAAATCCTATGGTGTGACCATTCAAATGAAACCTCTTCGGCAGTACTTTCACTTGGTACCATTTGTTTCTCAATATTTTACAAAATGAAATTTCGGATTTTCAATTTTGTTGTTTGTTTCTTGGGAGTTAAAGGGTGAAGGAGCTTCGACTGCAGTTTAATCGAGAAAACCGTCCGTCGTAATAACGAAGGGTTCATAAAGCAGTTCTCTTTGGTTATATTCCTCTAAGAAATCAAGCGTATGTAATTGCTCATTTATTTCCAGGAAAGGATCTTCTCGTTAAACCCGTGACCACTCAGGGACAGAACTCCATCGATGTTTATCTCCCAGGAAAAGGCGAGGTAGGGTTGCGTTTTCTTACTTGCTTGACTAAGCACCGTCCTGCCATCAAGTTGGTCTAAGGTAGCGTGTGTTATGGTCAACGTTTATAGATGAGGACACTTTGTGATGCCTATCATGGAGTAGCGTGGCCCCCTTCTGCGTGCAATGCTGGAGATTAACCCGTGCTTGTGCTTATGCTTGCCTCACTAGTGGAAATCAGTTAAACTTTCAGTTGTAACCTCTCCTTCCTTATTTTACTTCTTTGACTGTCAGTATTTCTTGTTTCTTCAGTATTGGTACGACTTGCAAGACTACAAAATTTACCGAGGACAAAACACAATTTACGCGTCAACTCCGCTTGAGAAGGTAAGACAATATAATCCATCGGACACGCACGCAACGATAAAGATTCCCCTGGGAACAGTAAAAGCAATCGTTATTTTCGTGGCTCACTGACGTTTAGATAGTTACTATGGTGGCTAGATGAGACATTGACAGGAAATAGTCAGATCAAATTGAGGTTCCATTTGCCAGTGAAAAGATGCGAGATTGCTTTAATGTGTAGTTGCGGTATTTATAGGCAACAGGGGATACTAAATGCTTTGGTTTTTGTCTTTTAGATTCCGTTGTTCCAGCGTGGAGGAAGCATCATTCCGACTAAACAGCGAGTCCGTCGTTGCAGCGCTTTGATGCATAAGGATCCTTACACCCTGACTTTAGCCTTGAACCCCAATGTAAGAACACTCTAACACTAACAATGTTAATGCATGGGGCAATGCCACGGGGATTTTGCTCTTCAGTGTTGGTCAATACTGTACTAATATTTTTTACTAAGTTCCGGTACGGACGATGCGGTGGTCTAGTGGTTAGCTCGTCGGAATTTTAACCTGAAGGTCGGTGGTTCAAGCCTGGTCTCTGCCGTCGTGTTGTTTCCTTAGACAAGAAACTTTGCTCCACGCTGTCTCTCTCCACCCAGGTGTATAAATTGGTACCGGCGACATAATGCTGGGAGGTAACCTTGCGATGGACTAGCATTCCATCCAGGGGGGAGTAGTAATACTCTCAGTCGCTACATGCTACAGAAACTGGGTTAAGCTCTGGCAGTTGTGAGCCATTAGGCTTGTGAAGTACCAGTACCTTTTCTCTTAACCAAAATGCTCTTGGAGCAACGAGTGATATTGGCCATCCTATTCTTCCTCAGCCAAAGGCACTTATTTATATCTTCAGTCCACTAGTACAGCAATTTTTAACAAAGCTGGAACACTATTTTTAGGTTTGTTTTTTGGCTTTTCAAAGTACTGTAATACTAAAAATAGGTGACATAGCTCGTTTGAGTCTTAGCAAGTTCAAAAGTCAAAAAAGTCGAAATTTAATTTTGCAAAATAGTAGAAAACAAACAGCGCTTTCAGAAAAATATTGCTCAATTCCTGAAATTGTCTTGCACTGGCTGCAAATATAATGTCAATCAAACTTTGTTTCATTGACATATGAATAATCTTTTAATCCCCTTACTGCCACCATGAAAGGATGTACTCCACTTTTCAGCCCCTCGTTCAACCAGAAAAAAAAAGGACAATTGCGAGGTCGTATCAATTCTTTGCAGCATGCTCACAGAATGAAAGGTTTTATGAGAAATTGTAGATCTTAAATGAGTCTATTTCTTCTAACGAAGAAGTTTGCTTTTTCAGGCTGAAGCTGAGGGGGACCTTTACGTGGATGATGGCTACACGTTTGATTACAAGAATGGCGCCTACATTCACATGAAGTTTACATTCCGTGGGGGACGATTGATAGCAAAGTAAGATCACTTTTCACTCCGTTCTCTCGTACAACTCCTTATAACTCATTCAGATTGCCTCAGAAAAGAAGGAATTATGCAAATGGAATAAATTATTTTAACTTGACCACTCGAGTGAGGCTTGAAGATTTAAAACGTACTTGTGTTATTTGTGTCTCGCCCACGTTTCGGGTGAGAGTGAATAACTAAGTAAGCCCACGTCAAACAAGAATTAACGAGTGTTGATGATGATGTAGCTCTCTTTTGTCTTGCGCCCTGTCGAGTGTCGATCATGTTTGCTGACTTTGAACTGTCCACCCCATTCGACCGCTCTTGATCACTCTTGTCGATTCTGAACTCTATCTCTTTTAACAACCAACTCTCGTTGACACTCGTGCGCTCTCGTTGACACTCGTGCGCTCTCGTTGACACTCGTGCGCTCTCGTTGACACTCGTGCGCTCTCGTTGACTTTCATCGTACTTTGTTCTAGTTTAATCAAGGCTTGAAAACCGTTCAGTGAGATTAGGATATTTTCCATTTCACCTGTAGGAATGCATCTAAACCCATCCCACTTAAGCCTCCCACTGAAGAGTCAGGGATTTTGTCATCCATATGGAATTTCCTGTTAGTAGCTTTATTGTTTTGTTTTTAACCGACTGACATCCCATTTGCACTACTGCCTGCGAACATAGCCGCCTCTCTTCGCTTGCGGCGGCCTGCGGCGGCCTGCGGCGGCCTGCGGCGTGGCGTCCGGGCGTTTTGAGACGCGGAATTTTTCGCAGGCTACATTCACACCATCAAAGGCTAGGCTCCTCTGGCTCTTGTTACACTGGAAAAATAATGGTCGGTTGGTTGGTCGATACTATTTTTTGTTTTTAAAGTTTTCTTTTACCGATATTATCAGTTTTAAAGCAAAAAAAAACACAGAATCCTGGCCGGAGAAAGTATCTAAAATTGTTCAAAAATATTAAACTGTATCCAATTATGGAGGGATGTGATGGTGTTCTAACTTTTGGGTCTGTCGACGATGTATGATGTTACCATTCAAATTAAACCTCTTCAGCAGTACTTTTGCATGGTACCAGTCCAGCCGAGCGGCTTTTTAGTATAAAAACTAAAGCTTGTAGGCAGTTTGGTTTTGAAAGCACTAAATTTTTTTCCATCTCTGTTGCAGGAAAGAGAAACCGAACACTCATTACAAGACCGATGCGTGGATTGAGCGTATTGCTATTCTGGGAATCAGCAACGCGCCTAAAGGAATCATCCTTACCACTGATGGTATGTAACAATTCTCAAATACAGATTTTTACCTGTATTGCTCACGGGAAGGCAAAGCCTCGAGGGGAATGTAGAGGACTAAACGTTACAAAAATTAACCGAGGGAGGCAGTAGTAAAAAAATTCAATATTAAATATAATTAGCCAACTGACCATGCAGTTGTTTTTACGATAGATTCGAGTTCAACTCCTCGGCCACGCTTGTAAATAGCCGGCGACTGGTGGCGTGCCTGTGAATTAGCTAGATAGCTAAGTGCTCGTCCACTATAAACAAAATTTACATTTACATTACATTCAAACATTGTTCACGTTGGCCAACATTTGGTTTTGCATCAGTAAGCCTGTGTTATTGGCCCAAAAAACCTCCCGCCACTCTCTTCTCCAATCGTGACTCGTGACTTGCTCGCACGCTTTTTCCCGCGCCTTCATGTTTTTCCTTCGTATACTGATTGGCTGCCTGTGTAGTGATTGGCCAGAGAAATAACCTTGGTTTTGGTCTTACTACACTCAATTGTTAATTACTGATATACTTACTTGTGACTCTGTGTCGTTTCATTTCTTGCAGGTGGTGAAACCAGGCATCTTCAATTTAAACACGACAGTTCCACAAACACCATGACCATCAAGAAACCTGCGGTGAACATTGCTCAAGAATGGACCATCTCTATGCACGCTTAGGCTAAATCTTTTTCTTGTTAAATTATCCTTTTTTACACAATCAATTACGGTTTAGGGCAATTGCTTTCACTGAAACGAGACGGAAAATTGTTTCGTCTATAATAGAGCACGATGGCAAGCTATGAACTTATAGAAATTTTGTACCTACTGGTTTGAGGAATGAGAAGTAAATCGATTTGTATAAACTTAACCTTGTGTTTGTTTTTTGCCTTTGTAAGATAGGAAGGGTTCAGGTAGTATCTTGGGAGGTGCGGTGGTCTAGTGGTTAGCGCATCGGACTTCCAACCTGCCCCTGTTGTTCAAAAGGTGGATAGCGGTATCCACCGGATAAATCACTATCCAGAGATAACGCAATTGGTTTTGCACACGTTTATCCGCTGGATAACGATTTATCCGGTGGATAGCGCTATCCGCCCCGGCTTTTGAACAACCGGGCCCTGATGGTCGGTGGTTTGAGCCTGGTCTCTGCCCTCTGCCCTCTGCCCTCTGCCCTCTGCCCTCTGCCCTCTGCCCTCTGCCCTCTGCCCTCTGCCCTCTGCCCTCTGCCCTCTGCCCTCTGCCCTCTGCCCTCCACGTTGTCTCTCTCCACTCAGGTGTGTAAATGGTTACCGGCGACATCATGCTTGGGGGGGGGGGGGGGGGGTAACCTTGCGATGGACTGGCATCCCATCCAGGAGGGGGGGGAAGTAGTAATACTTTCAGTTGCTTCATGCTATTGAAACCGGGTTAAGCTCCGACAGCTGGGAGCCACTAGGTTCGTTCGTTACCAGCACAGGCACAAGAGTGTAAAGAGTGAATGCACTGAGAAAGGCAACTCTAAGCGCCAGGATTTAAAGGAGCACTGTCCTGCCGGAATAACAAAATTGTGTTTACTTAATTTCCTTGTTATATAAACAAATGCCACCAAATATACAACTAAATTGGATAAAAAGATTCTATAGAGCAAAACAGAAGCAATAGTTTGGAGATAAAATGCAGGATTACAAGGATGGAAGTGGATTACAGTTCATCAATTTTAATTTCGCGACAGGTGGTCAAGAAATCAAAGTTTCCATTCTGGTGGAATTTTGAGTTTTTTAGTCGTTATTTTGTCTTTTTAGGTTCATATTTCTTTGTTTTCATCGCTGTTCTGTCTCTTGTGATACAAGCACAAGAAACGGGGAAGGCTGCAATAGGTGGTTTTCACGTTACGTCACGGCGGCCATGTTGGTGCACACCTACAAAAGAATTTTAATGAACTTCCGTTTGTTATGTGCACCAACATGGCCGGCATGGCCTTTGTCATTTGAGTCCCACTGGACTGAAGGTCACTGAGTAAAAACCATCTATAGACCATTTTACAATTGTGTATTTGGTGACCTGGCCTTTGAATGGAAGTGAGGCTGGAGGTGACCTTGTTATGATACAGAACTTAGTGCTTTTCGTATGTAAATTCAGCTAGTTAACATGAGAAAAACATTAACATATGAAAAGCACTAAGGTCTGTATCAAAACAAGGTCACCTCCAGCCTCGCTTCCATTCAAAGGCCAGGTCAGCAAGCACACAACTGTAAAATGGTCTATTGGCGACAAAAATAGTTGACGCGGCACTGTATATAGCCTGCGAACACAGCCGCCTCTCATCGTTCCCGGCCGCTAGGGACGTTCACGCGAACGCCCCTAGCGGCCGGTAGCGATGAAAGGCGGCTGTATTCGCAGGCTACACTGTATACGAAAAGCATATTTATCACCATCGCTTTCCATTCACTACACTCTGTCACGTTAACCCAGTTCCCCCATCCAATGTTGTGAATTGTAGCGACAGACTTGAAAAAGCGAAAAGCAGCATTGTCTGGTGGCTTGGGAATTAGGGGATTTGGGCTAAAATGGGTCATTTTGCCTACACTACCCAGAAATATATACAGGGACCTGTATGTCAGCAAGGACCTGATACCCAGTTTATTGTAAGACTGCCATCAACTTATCACCGTACACTTAGTTTCAATACTCGTTATCACAAAAGATCGATCTTCTTAAAAGTACCTGAGTACGACACCACACGATACGAAAACCCAAAACCACTTTGTGGAAAAAAGGCAACGTATACCCCCACGTGCTGTCATCAGCTGCAGTACCGCCAACTCTGGGGGCAGAGGTGCACGGAAACTAGTAAACTGTATCTCAAAATTTACATTATGAAGTTTTGGTGTTCGAGCAAGCGCTGACCTAGAATGATTAAAATTCGTAACGAACAACTATACATATCTCAAGTCCCCTTACGCGGATCCAGTCTTCTGGTCCGTGCCGTGCCTATTTCCGTCTGCTCCGCGATGCTACTTTGTCAGAAATACCATTTGTCTATAGAAGAAAATGGGGAGGTTGTCAATAAGAAGATTTGGAGAATATTTGTATCATTTAAAAATTATGTTGCAATTGAATTTGTTCAGTAGATATAAACTGTATTCTCCACAGAATGAAATATAAGCAATGACATCCTAGCTTACAGATTGATTCAGTAAATTGTAAAATGAATAAGAAAATAAGTGATACTCGCTTATGGTTTCGTTAAATAAAATTAAACATAAACAATGACGGTTTTATTTTTTACAGAACGAATCGATAAGAGAGTATCCTGTGGCTTTAAAATTTTGTTATGTGATACGATTGATTCAAGTTCAGAGAATTTAGTTCTATCGTATTTTTTCGTTCTTTTAAAAGTAGTTTATCGCGTTCGAAGAACGCAATCCTAATTTCGTGTTGGTTGTCCTGTGGTTTACATGCAGTAAAATTTGAGATTTTTTGGTAGACGGTCTTCCAAATGGCCGCCCCTATTGGTTTTTTTAGGGGCTCATTTCCGCCGTAAATTCCTTCGAACGCGTCTCCATAATCTGTGATTACTGCTAGTTGCATATTATGCCTTTGTACGAAACAAAATATACGCTGTTTTCTACTTGTTTAAAAGTTATATTTTTATCTCTTTTAAGATCCCGCTTCCCGCTAGTATTAATTTTTGGCTCATCCCGTTATTTCGCACCAGTTAGAATCTTCATCCTGATTCCGCTTTGCTTTTGAAAGAGATGACTGGGTCGTGATATTTTGCATTTTTTTATCTCGCCTTATCACAAAAATTTTAGTTCTTTTCTCCATCTCTTCTACAAGTAAAAACATAGATGTACTACTGATTCCTGCCTTTGTATTCTTTTCATGATCCCATTTAAAAATAAAAGCGGTGGTGTATTGACTTGTAAGTTTTTCATTCCTGTCAAATAAAAGTGAATTCATTTGCATCTTTACTGAAACACAGTGAAATGAACAGCTGAGGTTTCAAATGGTCCAATCATGGGTGTTGAGTTTCGATATTTTATAGCTATCGTGTTCTTCGATAAGACATCTCGAGCATATTTATATTATACATTCGAAGATTTGATACGCAAAAAAATGTAATTATTTCTTAAAATATTCGCTTATTCAAATCAAAATGGTTCAATAATTATAACGGCTCTGGACAGCATGCAATCCTCCTTTCAATTTGAGAGAAAATCCGTCGAGATCAAAAGGTCAATATCAACAACAACAACAACAACAACAAGTGTTTATTTTCAAAAAACAGTTACATTTTAGCTGCCTGCGTTTAGCGAAGGCTATTCTAGGCGGGCAGATTAAAGAAAAGTACAAGGAGAAAGTTATAACTTTTTACAATTCGAAAGTTTAGAATTGAGAGAAAATGAATGAATAGTTAAATAAATAAAATAATTGTTCTTAAATTTAACGAGAAATCAATTTTTTTTATTATCAAAGGCGTTTCAATATAGTCATTTTCGTTTTGTAAAATATCAAGTAGCAAATTGTGTAGTGTTTTCAAATAAATTTTCCTAGGGAGATCTCTAATATAGTGAGGTATCTCATTCCAACGCCAAATCGAGAGAGTGAATTCAAAGAGAACAAATTCATAACTGTGATCTAAAGGCGCAAATCTCTCCGAAATTTTACTGGAAAAGCTTTATGCTTTAGGCTTTTTAAATACTTTTTTGCGAAGAGTGGGAGTCGTGTTTAGCCTGTCTATTTTTATACTTCATGCACAGCGGATTTGAGAGCCCTGGATATTTTTGACAGCGGATTCTGGTGAAACTTAACCACTCATGCGAGACGGAAAAAATGATCAAAGTTGAATGTCGCATTATTAACCCATTGACACCTGAACCGCCCGTAACCGCCCGTACAAGACTCCACTGCTTTAAAAAATTGTAACTTTCTCAATCGTGCGAACATTGCCTTAACTAGCAGTTGTGAGCATTGACTAGAAAGTCTTTCAAATTGAGATACCCAACAAACACAAAAAAGTCAGCGATTTTTGCAAAATATCAGTGTTTGAATTTGGACAATAACAAAAATTACCGTTTTTAACGTCATAGAAAAACAACAAAAATCACGTTTTTGCCTTTAGTTTTTTTATTCAAATCATCGTGGCAAACCCAAAAGTCAACATTTACAGCAAAATTCAGTCCTAGTCCTAGCTTAGCAGTGAATTTTTTTGCTCTTATTCGTTGCTCGGGCCTAGCTACAGCTTCTTATACTAGTGCATACTCACCTCGCCTCGATTTTTAACACCACCACCGCACTGCATGCTGGGAAATAAACAGATTTTTCGACAGCGTCCATTCCGTCCTCCACAATTTTCATATATATACTAAGTCCACAGCCACTCTGACCCACCGCCGAAATTTCGCGCTTGTTGTGTTCTCCTGTGGTCGCAACTTCCAAAATATGCCGCGGTAGGTCGAGAAATTCATCCGGGGTCGAGTCCCAAAGCTACTTCGTTTCCAGGCAACAATTCCAGTTCAACGAGCAACGAGCCAAATTCGTAAACGAAGTACAACACCTAACTCGCTTCATTGAGAAGTGGACTCTGAACTACCTCCAAGCTTAATGATGCTCACCAGGCAGCTACTAAAGATGAAAAATGGCTGTGAACTTACCAAAAATCGTAGATAATTCATATTGGACCTTTTATTGCAAATCAACCAAGCAAAATGAGATCGTCACAATGACGTTTCCAGTAAACTCGAGCCTTCAGTGTTTTAGAACAGCAGCACTTTCAATGGTAACTCCAAATACGAAGTCACGAAATCCTATGGGGCGTGTGTATGCAGAAAATCACTCAAAAACGTAAAAATCCTCAGGTGTCAATGGGTTAAATTACATACACGAATATTTCTATCATGCTTCAAACAGTTCATTCAAATGTGAAATGTGTAAGGTGAAATGTAATATGTCATATGCAGAAAGTTGAGAAACGTGAGTAGAATCTCTTGTGTAGAACTTTAACGACGAACCCTGAATCCAGAGGTCCGTTCTCTGAATATCATAAGTGAAATTAACCGCATAAACGGTTAGAAGAAGCTTTATTTTTTCTCGGCGCGTTGCGCCTCGTTGTCGCGGCTTCGCCGCTCAAATTCGCCGTTTTCACTAAAAAAATAAAAACCTCTGGCACCCAGGGTATCAATGACGCATCGTGCTTGTTCAATGTCGCATTGTCAAACTCCAATGTAGCATAGTCAAACACAAAAATCGAACTGTGAGACTTCAATGTCGCAAAAGCAAACAACTATATCGCATTACAAAGAAAGACACAAATTTCGTTACATGAATGTTGAAAGCAAATGTTGAATTTTGTCGGGAATATAACGCCATAGAAAACTGAGTGCGAGATGGGCGCGCGGGGTCTCTCTTTTCTCGCACCCAGTATTCGCTGGGCCATTTGCCGCTCTCCAATGTTTTTTCGCTTCTCGCTCGACGGTCTACTCTGGGAAAGAGGGACTGCTCGTAGTCTACCCCGGGGGCAAATTTCACGGTAAATTTTGTGATAGATCCCGGGAACCGGAAGCTCCTGACGGGAGTAAAAATCTCGTGACTTTTACACCATTTCCAAGCCATAGCTGCGTGTGTGGCTGGTTTGCTGGTTGTTCGAAAGGGAATCAATCGACAATCCTGATTTGAGAACAAACGACGTAAAGTTTTATTAGTTTTAAATTTACTGAATTTATTTAGACTGCAAAACAGGCGGTTTTTCCCTCTTAAGCCATGCGAGGTTCGAAGCAAGAGGCGCGAAGCACCGATCCGCGCGGGAGCCTCACGCGCCCCGCAGGGTGCACTCCCCAGTCTCACTCTACGTATCCACACTCGCTCTACATCTTTTCGGTCGCGCACTTTTTTCGTCGGGAAGACTCGCGCAAAAATACGGACTGTTTTGCAGTCTAGAATTTATTTCTCTCCCTCTTTTATTTATTTAGCCTTGACACACTTGACAGGACTGGCAGTGACAGCCGGGCCTGACCTGTGCTGTCAGATGCTTTTCACGTGACTCGTTCCAGGCCACGCACCACAGACCACCATCGCTTGTTGTTGACGCCACAACCAACACAAAACCAAGAAGCCCAGAAGCCGGTATGGCGTCGATCATGCTTCAAGTCAGTTGTTTCGTTTTGCTAGTATTTCTCCATTTATCTTATGGCGATGATCCTCAACCACAACAGATCCATCTTGCTAGTACAGGTAAGGAAACGTAGAAGATCAAACGAGGATAACATTTCCTTGACTGCCCGCGCGCATTTGCGTATTATAATAAATACCTACAACTTTTTTCAGCTTGAACAAATTAAAGCCCGGGAACAAAGCATCCATCCTTTTCGGTAGAAAGAGCACCACTCAAGTTTGATCGAATTATGAATTTGACTGTTGTGTTTGACCTAGATTTGAGATAAGGAAAGAGTGGGGAAAAAATTGCATGTTTTGGCATGTGACGCACATTGCAATTGCTTAACGCCTAGACAAAAGACTTGGATCATGAATTGAGAGTTTGAATGGGCTAAACTACAGAACACTTGGCCAGTTTTTACCGTGTACCAAACGACTGGCTTGTTTGGCTCGTTTGCTCTTTAGTTACTGTAGAGTCAAACGTGCCACCAAACACACACACATTATTTCTCGTTCTTTACATCCACTGCCGGGCCAATTTAAACGAGCCACCAAATAATAAATACAAACACCTTCAAATGTGTCCCTGATTTTAATGTGCTCTAATTATTTCCAGTAGTATCAATGTCTCTTTCTGCTTCAGCTGGAACTAAATTAGTTTTTTTGTCAAGGTCCGTATTAAAACAGAAAACCTAAAGTGTTCATGATCGACATCACATACAATAAGCTAATATATAACATGTCATGTAAGACCCCTTTTAAGCTTACAAGTCATGTGTTATTAATGTAATTCTTTATCTGAGTTTAGAACTAGGATCAATAAATTATAGGGCATGAAATATGGTGGGGTATGGAATAGAGCTTTGATAAATTTCCCAATAAAATTTGAATGAAAGTTTCCCCTTTGTGGTCGTTCCTGTCTCTACAATAATGCTATGAATTAGTCTTGTGATGCCTGATGATGTGACGACAGGAAATGGGGTATTGGATGTTTGATGAGATGCAATTGCAGTGCACGTTTTCAGTTTCCATTGGTCAACATAACAGATCATATGTATCACATGATCATTTTTTTGAGACCATGGAATAAAAACAGCGGTACTGGAATTCAAACAATTCCAAAAAATATCACAAACAGTGATAATCCGTATTTATAACACTATTTAGTGCTCCAGGGACCTTTAAAAAAAAAACTTGAAAAAAAAACATGCATATAAACATTACACTTCTTTTATCACAAATCCCAAATAATTTATCTTCTCCTGCCTTGTGAGACATTATTTTAAGATCTTGTTGAGTTTCTTAATGGTGAATAAAAGGTCCTTTTTTCTACAACAGTTACATGACTTGTATGTATGTTTAAATGGGTTCACATTTCAAAAATTGACCACATTTTCAGGGCTCGAAATTGCGACCAACTGGTCGCCAATGCGACCAAAAATTGAGTGCTGGCGACTAGATTTTCGGAACTGGTCACCAGCTGGCAACTCACGTTTTGTCCGATAACCACAAAAAAAACTTCTGCTGCACTAAAATAAATCTTTTAGTTTATACACCGGAGTATAAGCAGCACTTTTTTGCCCAAAATGTTTGCTCAACATCGGGGGTGCAGTTTATCTGCGGTATTAACATCCACTGAGTTCTGCAAATCGTAGTTTATCAATCGTACTTTCCAGTGATATAAGTTGACCAGACTTTGAGAGCCTTTATTTGAGGTGTATAACGTGGAGCAAAACTTATTTAACTTAAGATGACATAGAAAAGTTAGTTTTGTTTGTCTCACAGAGCTGCCAGAGCGCCTCTGAGGCCAGAAATCAAATTGAGCAAAAAGGTCCTCATCGAACACGCAACACACGAACGCGAGCGTTGAGTTTATAAATTGTGAAATTTAGCCTCAAATTGTCAAAATACCTGTGTTAAAACAGTGCTCGCTATCTTTGTCAGACATTTTGAAGCTTTTAGCAATGAAGGAACACCGAAGACGAACGAAAGAAGCCAAAGAAGGTCAAAGAAAGTCTGTAAACAAGCGGCCATCTTAATGTCCTCAAGAAATTTGCACGGCTACCAAGCTTGTTGTGGCCTGAACGAACGGCGGGCAAACGAACGTGGTGTTTTTTTTTTTTCAATACAGGATGATTCGATGGATAGAAGCAAGAAGCAAAGTATAGCTCACGTTTCTTAGAGCCAATTCTCTGACTTACGTTAATTTTATTTAAAAAAAAACTTTTCCCCCAAAAATTTGAGCTTCAAACTCGGGGTGCGACTTATCTGCGAGTGCGGCTTTAATTTATATACGCCGGTGTTTACGGTATGTTGTGAAGAGGTAAAAGCAAGGGTAAAGGACCCTTGTTTGTCTAGTTATGAAAACTATGAACTCGGAACGTTTTGTGCTTACCTGCATCTCGAAAAACTTAGAACAAACCATCGCTAAAGACATGTCAGCTGTGAACACTGGTAGCTAACTTTCGTAAGTCTTTCCTATGCTGCTCTTTTCTACTTACATGTATGATATTTCTTGCATGCAAAGTAATTAAGTGTGTTTTATATAAGATAAATATTGAATAAAATTGGCAACCAAAATTTACAATCTGGTGACCAAATTGTTCCCATTAGTCGCCAGTTGGCTCCTGAACGAAAAAGTTAATTTCGAGCCCTGATTTTTCCATTGTCTGTACTTTTAATGATCATAGAAAAGACATAAAATGTTCAAAACTCAAGTGGAACCACGAACAACTGCCAATAGCTCTGGATTCAAACCGTCTAATTCCACAGTATTTTGCATGTCACAGAGGGGACAATTTAGAAGAGAATGTCATGGATACATGTACAGTATACATTGTATGTAGCTCTCTAGCTTAATTTAATTCAGTTCACTGTGGACTTGTTATGGATAGAACAACATGTACATGTAAGGCTCTTTTAATAAGTCAAAATATTTCCAAATGACTTCTTTCACATGTGGGAATATAATTCTAGTCATTCATTTACTGCTGTCATCATGGACGGGACCAGAAAAATGATTTTAACTGAAAGTTAAAATTTAATCTCAAATTTCTGTGATTGTATAAGGGCAGTAACAATAATTTAGTAATCAACAGTAAAACTGTCTAAATGGAAAAGGTCTTCCTCCTCTCTTACATTGTACAAATACAAACTGTACATATGTAACAATAAGTGATCATGGTTATTGTTAGAGCTTATTGTCACAAGCTGGAATTATGCTTCTACTAAATGTAAATTCCTTTAAGGTTACCATGTACCTTCAGGGGTGTCTCCAGCATAACAGCTCTAGCGTCTTAGAATTACGCTTAATATACCTAAACCCAGATATCAAATTAAAGCTTATAGAGCTGGCTATCTAAATATGGAAACCATTTGGTAATAAAATGAATTGTCGAATTTTTTATGAAGTCTTAATGCGAACATCCGAATCAGCTTTAAAACGCTATAACTCAAAGCGATTATTGTATTTTGCTACATGTAATTTGATTTGTTCTCGGGTTTCCGGATACGAAGCGCTAAAAAAACGTGTCGGCGATTTCTCATATTTAATTGCAGTGAAAAGTTACAGAATATTTTCGAAAGAGGGAGAAAAAAAATTGGAGTGATCACACGGAAATGGCTCTTGAGGAAAAAGTTTTCGGAAATAAGAAATTCGCCGACACGTTTTCGTTGATTATATGTTAGCCTAGCTTCTGTCCAAATTTGAGGAAAATCAAACAAATTCCCTTTGAGTTGTAGCGTTTTAAAGCTGATTCGGACATTCGAATTTAGACGCCGTAAAAAATTTGACAATTCATTTTATTACCAAATAGTTTACATATTTAGATAGCCAGCTCTATAAGCTTTAATTTGATATCTGGGTTTAGGTATATTAAGCGTAATCTTAAGATGCTAGAGCTGTTATACTGGAGACACCCCCGAAGATACACGGTAACCTTAATATTCCTTTACAGAACCTATAAATTCTATACACAAAATAAATACCTAAGTACTGCCCTCGGGCTGTGTTCATATACATGTACAGCCATATTTCAAATTTTCGGTGAATTTTTTATTTAGAGCATTTTGTATCCACGAGATGGCTCACAGAAACCCTCAATTGATAGAATTGATAGATGTTTTGAATTAATATGCTCTGCCTTTTTAATGTCCTTTGTTGTGTTCTTTGGTTTGATTTAGTCAACTTCTAAGTTTAAAATTTTAAAAATATAAGCCCTCTAATGAAAAAACATAGGCACGCATTGCGTGCATGAGCTATTTTGAAAATTACCTAAATGATATGAAATGGTGAAAGTAACAAAACAGCGGAAGTTAACTCGCACAAATAACCGCTCCAGATATACGTTTTTCAAATCCTCCGGCCCGCCCACTACCAAAAAAAATACCGAGATAACCAACTGGGTCCCGTTTCTCGTTTCTCGGCTAGCTTTTTTTCACGGGATTTCCGGAGTTATTTTTTGACGAAACTACGGCCCCAGTGAAATGAGCAACTTGTTTCAGTAATGAGTGTATTAAATTAAATGTCAACCAGAAAAGTCCTGCACATAAATTTGATGCATCCAAATTGAAGGCTTATTATTTCCTGGAAATTTGTATCTAGTCTTTTTTTAAAGGTTTCTTTTATTATTCACAAAAGACACGTGGAAAAGGTTCCTTTGGCCTGGAAGACGCAAACTAATTAAATTAAATTGTTTTCAACTCCAAACCACAAGCTAATTAAATTAGTGACACGAAAATTCTTTGAACCACCTGTTTCTGTAATGTCAACCAGAAAAGTCTTTCACAGAAACTAAACGCATGAAAAATGAATATAAGTAGTCTCCTAGTAAATTGGAACTAATATTATTTAAACAACTGTTTTTATTCTCCACAAAAAAGTCGTGTAAATAGAAACAGAACTAATTAGATTAAATTGTTTTCGACTCAAAACCACAAGCTAATTGAATTACTTACACGAACATTGTTGAGGTTAACATTTGGAACCAAACACCTTTTCCTGTAATGTCGACCAGCAGAAACTTAGCGCATCCAAAATGAATTTTGCTTGTTTCCTAGTAAATTGCAACTAATATTTTTTAAACAGGCGTTTTTTAACGCACCATATAAATTAATTACATTACGTTTTCTCGAAAACATGTTGAATTTCATCACGTACCAGGACAAAGTTCAATATTTGCACGTGCACACAACGTGACTGCTCATACAAAATACAGTCGCTTCTCGCTTATAGTAATCGCTTGAGGCATACAATTAATAACCTACACATCAGCTCACATTAATTCAAAGAAAGATAAACGTTTTACATACTGTAAATTGTAGATTAATTGCATTACATTTTCTCTGTTGAACTCCATGCATCACGGACAAGTTTCTATAAGGACAAAGTTCAACATTTTCACGTGCAGACAGCGTGTCTGACAAAAAAAATCCAATTTTAAATAGTAATCTCTTGAAACCCAGGCTTGAAACATACAATTCATGTTCCGCATCATATTATTTGAAATCGGCTTGCCGTTTTTGCAATAAAACTATACTCATACTTCAGTATAAGCTCACCTATGAACGTAACCGTAGTCCACATTTTTTGGACGTCTCATCCCCCGCAGACCATTCTACCATTCATGCATAGGGCACATTATAGGCGGTATTTCCGAATAAATGTCCTTGATATTGCCAGGTTAGCAAGCCAGTCGGGATTAGAGAACAGTTCCCAAGCAACAAATTTTCAAAACTTTACACTTTTAGTGTTTGCGGCAACAATCGCGGAGATTCAAGATGGCTGATTTTCAATTCATGTCAAGTGCCCTTCTTTGACCTTCAGTAATACCATTTTAGAAGCGAAAATTTGATTGGCTGACATAGTACACGGTGTACATACTAGAGGCAATCTGATTGGTGTGACATAACCCAAGACATACATACAAACAAACAAACAAACAAACAAGCTAACAAACATACTAACATCACAAACCAACCTTTGCGCCTGCTAATGAGCTATTTTTTTCAAAATAGCTCAAATAAAAATGGATCCATGTTTACCACATGAAAATGAGTGTCTATTTTCCTTTCTCTAAGATGTTCTGCAATAGGCCATTTCCGAGTTGCCTTTAGCCTCTCTATCAAAGCGAGGCTAGGTGCGAAACCTTTCATATGAAAATGAGTTTTCATTCACATGCAAATAAAACTTATTTGCATGTGAATGAAAACTCATTTTCATATGAAAGGTTTCGCACCTAGCCTCGCTTTGATAGAGAGGCTAAAGGCAACTCGGAAATGGCTTATTGGTATAGGATTTAATGGAGCCGAAACCAATTGTAGAATTGCACACATTTTAGGCATCCTACTGATGAACAGTTACGACACAGAGATATATATATATTTTTAGCAACTACTGTGATTTGCAGTCTGTCCATTAGAATTCATTATTATAAATTATAAAGGAAAATAACAAAATAACATAACAAAGGAAAATAAAGATTGAACTGGTTTAAAATTTTCAAACCAAAACAAAAATTAAAGTTTTTTTTGGTTTAAACCTCCCCAACCCTTTAAGCCCTGATATCAAAATTTAAATTCTCATTTCTTGTCCCTGTACATTTCCTACATGTATATAAGTAGTGGGGAGAAATTGTTTGGATATCAAGAGAATTCATCTTGTGTGATCATGTCCTTAATTCTCATGACCTTTTTGATTGGTAAGGCATTGATATGACCAGAAGAAATTTGATGCTGATCACTCTTAGGGCTTAAAGGGTTAATTGCTTTTGATACCCTGTTCCCCCTTGGAATTTTCCAATGACCTTCAATGGTGGAGAGTATAGGTATGTCCCCCAAAGCAAACAATCCCAGCTCTGGTATGTTGTAACCCCCCACAGGTGACCAAATTCTGCCTTTTTAGTGATGGCAACCATCTTATTAAAATTTTCAGGAGACTCAACAGAGATGATGGTCACATGGGTGACATTAACGTCTACAAACTTCTCTATTGTGGAGTACAATAAAGGCGGGTTTCCCCTGACGATGCGGGCGAATGGCAGCATCACTAAATTCACTGATGGTGGATCAAAACATAGAGTATTGTATATACACAGGGTGAAACTGACAGGACTAGCTTATGACCAGACGTATGGTATGTACTCTGAAACTTGTCTTCTTGACCCGTAGATCTCGCTATTCAGATCTCTACTACTACTTGTCCTAGCTGTCACTGTAGATCTCCTCCCACCTTTTCTGTATTCCCTAGAAAAGATACTTACATCAGAGTACTGTAGTCCCATTGGTGGATCCACAGAGTCTATCTCCATGAAGGGGGCAGAGATGCCAACCTCTGGAGATTGAAAATAGGGAGTTTTTTCTGAAGGTGAATTTTGTTTGCGCCAAAGGCATGAATTGAGCGATATAGTCGCGAGCATCTAGGGGTGTCCGGAAATTTTTTTTGGCTTTACCCTCTAAAGGTGCTATTTTCGGCATTCCTGAGACCCGAAAAGCATAAATTTATGAAGTTAATATGATGAAAGACCGCATTTTTTTTTGGATTTTGGGAAAATTTGGGTTAAAGTCTTAGCCTATTGTAGAGAAAAGATCCAAAGTCGCTTTTATCCGAGAGATTTGGTGACTTGTACGTGAGACCGGGAGATTTGTTCCATACTTGGGAGACTCCCGGATAATCCGGGAGAGTTGGCATAAGTGAGGGGGGCATGGGTTCGAAGTGAAGTGGGGGGGGGGGGGCAGTCAGTGAAAATGTTGGATACTTATTTAAACACCTGGGTTCAGATCTGAAGTCCATATGCTAGTCACCACCACGCCTCCACATACATGTACATGTATGGCATACAGTGTATTTTCTAGTAAGCATTATTCTTTGTTCCAAAACTTTTAGATTATCACTGTGGTGGGCCTGATGGTTGGAGTGAAGTGTTCGCATTCAAAACCTTCAAGTCTGGTGTCAATTGGAGCCCTAGATTAGCTATATTTGGAGATCTGGGAAGTGTTAATGCCAAATCTTTGGGCTACCTACAGGAAGAAACTCAAAATGGAAACTTTGATGCTATCCTTCATGTTGGTGAGCTAATTTTGGAGTTTGGAGTTTTGTTTTTAGTTTTGATTTGGTTTGAAATGTTTGTGTTTGCATATTACATGTATTTAAAAAAAAGAAATAGGTATTTACATGTAATATTAAATTTATATAAATACTTAAATAATAAATAAGTGCCGGTTACATTAGGTATTACATGTAATTATACATGTAAGTAAGAAAATTTACATAATTCTTATAATAATAAATACATAATTGAATCAGACAATCGGTGATCCACCGATCATGATGAACATCCAAGTGGTGTGACTACATGTATCATTGTGAAGTCACATAGTTCAACAAAAGGATTTTACTTTCAGGTTTGGTACTTCTGCTTTGGACTTGAAATGAAAGGAAAACTTTTCCTTGTGCTAACATATTGTTAATAAATGTAAAAGGGCCCACATGTACATGTACATGTATTTGTATCTAATGCCTTCTTTTTGTTTTCTTTTCCAGGTGACTTTGCCTACAATTTGGCTAGTGTAAGATGATTATTGTTTTTTTTTTCTGATCTTTTTCAATTACTGTTTTTCCTACATGTAGCATACATGTACACAACATGTACATTTATGTACTGAGCCCAAAGAGTTAAGCAACAAGCATGGAGAGCAAGTCACGTCAAGGAAATGATTTTAGTGTGTCTCTAACAGGCGTGTTTCTTTCTCTCCCATCCCTGCTCCCATGTGAATCGCATATTTCCATGATCGCTGCTCACTCTTTGCACTCACATCCCTGTGGTTACTCTTGGGGCACAACCTAATACATCCACCATGCTTTGATCAAATATATGCATTAATAGTTATTGTTTGTAGAAATACTATTTTCCCAGTGGTTTACCTCTCCCATAGAGAAAGTACAATGGTTAATTTGTTCTTTTTCTTAAACACAGAGTGATGCACTGGTAGGAGATGACTTTATGAACCAAATTCAGTCAGTAGCTGCCTATTTACCTTACATGACCTGCCCTGGAAATCATGAATATGCTTAGTAAGTTGACTTATGAAATTTAAAATTAGAGTGCAGTACCTCTCATGTGTAAGTTACCTGACCCTCTCATAAGATGCAAATTGTGTGACACTCTACACAATTCTTCTAGTGTGCAAAGCCCTAAAACTTTGTTGATTACAAACTCGAAGATCTTTACTTAAAAGAAAACTACAAATGCATCAAATCCTGCAGTACCTTTCGATGTCAGGACTTTATTGACTTTATTGACTTAATAAAATGTAGAAGTACATGTAGTCAGCTAACCGTTGAAGTGCAGTTCCCCATGACAAACTGCTGTGTGAAATTAATATTATTATAGTTTCTCATGGATAAATCGTTCATAATTTATGGCAAAATTGCCACTGCAATAACTGTCACACTACATGTACACTGTACGTGAATCATGTACCCCACGATTCAATTCATGTATAGACAACCATAGAATTTTACACTTTCTCTTACCAACTAAACACGTTTCCCTTGAATTCTGTCAAATAGTTACTAGTATCTTGAAACAAGGTTGATCTTGTCATCGTTGAGTTAAGTTTTGACCTAATAGCAAAATTGTTATAATGCCAGTCCAGAGTCAGTTGCCCTTTCACAAACTTGCTAATCTTGACAAGATCTCTCTGTCGATCTCTTGTCAATCAATGACCTGCCCTTCTCAATTTTTGTTTTGTATCATAATAATTATTCGAAAGAATTAAATAAATTCAGTGACTAATAAGTAATTGTTGTACATGAATTTTATTTCAGCAACTTTTCAAATTACAGAAACAGATTTTCAATGCCAGGAAACTCTGAAAGCATCTTCTACAGGTAATGCCCAATGAGCGTATTTCCTTAAAATTACTTTAACTGCAGTAAAAGAAGAGATAGTGGATTGATTTCCTTCATCACTTCTTTTATTCTAGATGGGCTATTAAATAAGACTTATTCTACTATCAGCCATTGACAAATAAAACAATTTGATATAAATCAAGTGTTGGTGAGGGATGGGGTGGGGTAATACATTGTACATCTAACTGTCTCAGGTGTTATGTTGTTGAATTATTACATATTTGTCCCTTAACTTGTTTAGCAGGAATGGAGCCATGGCTTCCCCTGTATTCATCTTCCAAGTTTGATTGATTAACTGTGACTTTTCTAGTGAAGACAGTCTTGTTTATTATTTTTAACCACTTTTTTCATTGTTTCTGTTTCTTGTTTCAGTTGGAACATTGGACCTGCGCACATCATCAGCATTTCAACAGAAGTCTACTTCTTTCTTCAGTACGGACTCGAACAAATTGTTCAACAGTATCAGTGGCTAGTAAAAGACCTACAGGTTAGAAAAATAGGATTGCAATGTACATGCACTGCAGGAAAGTATCACTGTGCATTTGGTCCTGTGTTTTGAATGAAGATAGAGTGGTTTTCAATTGAGTGTCGAAAATAATTTAGCGATTGCTGTTGTTTTGCATTGCTAGCTTTGTGATTGGCTAAAAAATCTTGTGCTGCTTTCTCAACCAATCAGAAGTAAAACCAAAACCAATCGTGACTTGTTTGCACATGTTTTCCCGCACTTCACTCTGCATATTTGTTGAATGGAGTAGAGCCTGTCTCTTTTTTCATTCAACAATGTTCAACATGTTTAATAGCTTTAATTTCAACATTCAACATGGCGTGATGTAATCATCAGGATATCCAAACACAGAGAAGTGGGTTGAAAAATGAGGCGCAGCCAAATTTTTTTACCCACTTTGAGGTGTTTGGACACCTGATGAAACACTCTTTCTTGTGTTTGATATAACTTCTCAAACTGATCATTAAATGCGGAGAAAACGAAGGAATAAAATCGCCAAAATCTATGCAAATTCCAAACCTCCTTCAAGGTAGTGATTTCCTTTGTGTTATCTTTATAATTGAGTTTGAGAAACACTGTTCAACATTCGTTGAACATCTGTTGCAACATGTGTTGATCACCAAATGTTGAACCATGTATCATAGGCTTATGAAGCCATATATATATAGGAGCTGGTCAGCTGTTGAGTTCTGACCGATGAGATGATAAAGTGTGTTAATGTATAATATGAACAAAAATCATAGCGTGGGTGATAGTATTAAGGAGAAGAATATCTCTACCTGGCTTCAATAAGAAATGTTGAACAACATTTTTATTGCCTTCATATAGGAGGCAGCATCCCCTGAAAACCGCAAGTTACGTCCCTGGATCATCACGATGGGTCACAGACCAATGTACTGTTCCAACAGTGATGGAGATGATTGCAGTAAACATGAGAGTGTGGTATGTTCACTAAAAAAAAAAAATAAAAAACACGGGGATTCCCAATAAAAAGTAATGGGGTGATTGTTGTTCCTTTAAACCTTTAACCCAAGAGTGCCAAAAATCAAAATTCAAGAAAAATCCCAAATTTTATTTTGCAAAATATTAAAAAAACAAATGGTACAATGTACCATGTAAAAGTACTGCCAAAGAGGTTTCATTTGAATGGTCACACCATAGGATTTTGTTGAAAGACTCAAAAGTTAGAACTACACTACATGTCTCCATAATAATTATTGACTCTGGGAGTGAAAGGGTTAATCTAAGGGGTTGAAATTAGTGGTTTAGTACCACAAAGGCGGTTTGATTTGATAATAACCACTGTTTGAGTTATTCTGATGCCATTTAGGGTATCCAGCCAGAAAAAATATGTGGACAGGAAAGAGTTGGTACCACTTACGGATAAAAATTAACATGAGCCACAAATGGGTTTCTGGTACCTCTTGGGTTTCCTTTCAAAATGTCTGACGATCACACTGTCAATTCTAAAAATTTGGCCTTTTTTTTCATTTCCATCCAGGCCTTCCGCAGCCAAAGACGCTTATTAATATTTATATCTTCAGTGCACTGGTATAGTAATATGGAACCAAAGTGATGACATCACAAAAAACAGATTTGTGATATTATGCAATTTGATTACATATTCGGAACGGGCATGACGAAAAATGCCCGCTTGCCAAAAATCAGCATGTTATTGCAATTTGGGGGTGAGATATTGGCACCGTTACGCTCTGATGACTCCATACAAACCCTTCTAATTTTGCCTCAGTTCCAAACGTTTGGAACTGAGGCAAAATTAGGGTTGTAAATTATAAAGGTGCTAATATCTCACGCCCAAATTGCACTAGAACGAGGATTTTTGGCAAGCGGGCATTGTTCGTCATGCCCTTACCGAGTATCTAATCACATCCCGTAATTTCACAAATTTAAGCTTTTGTGACGTCACACTTTGGTACTCTATTATTGCCAACAAAACTGGATCATTTTTTTAGCCTGGTTTACACTCTTACCAAAATTTTTTGGATTTTCAAAATGGTGACATTGGTTAGGCACAACCTGAGCTGAAGTGTTCAGAGTCAAATTGATAATGTTACATCCCTGTTTTTTTGTAGGCACGCACTGGACTCACTTCTGCGCATTTGTTTCCTTTGGAAGACCTGTTTTACAAATACGGTAAGTGAAATTACTTGGCAGGCTTCCGAACAGAACAGACTACTAGAAATTTCTAAAATACCATAAAACGCTGCAGGTTATTTTACGACTTTGCTAAATGTCTCTGCTGGGAATCAAACAAGTCAAGTAAGTAGATATACACTGAAAAGCTGGTTATAAAGAAAACAAGTGAAGACTATTTGAAAAATGTGTTAAAAACACTTGTCATCAAGGCCAATTTTTCATCTACCATTTGGTTAAATTCCGTGGACCTATATTTTGCTATACACATTTTCATTTCGAGTCTTTAAGCCAAGCGCACAAAAAGCATCAAGTTACTTGGAACCTTTAGAAACATAGGCTCTATCGCGACAGGATGTCAATAAAACGTGTTTTAATTTGAATTTGAAAATTATCAATGATATGATTTTAAACTAAACTACTGTATTTTTTACTGTTTTTTTTGTCACCAGTCTGTCCCGAAATTAAACGACCTTTAATTTTTTAAAGACGATCAAACAAGTCTTTGAAATCATCGATGTCCATCGATACAATTTCGAAGCTAGCTGCAACTGTGTTTTCATCAATTTTTATGGCCGCAATCTGTCTAAATTTACGCACCACTCAAAAGCCTTTGATTGTCACACGTTAGCTTTTGAAAGAAAAGTGTTTACGTGTATTAAATAATTTTCTTTTGAATAACTGTAAGCTTCATCCTTTTATTTTTTTTCGCGTTTCTACTGGTTGTGATACGAATTAAATGATGAATTTTCTCTACGATTTGTAAAACAAATTCTGGGAAAATTATAAAATTCTCTGCACACACATTACTGGCAAACAGACATTTTAATGTCTGTTTTTTTAAAAAAAACAAATTTACCCAGAGAACATCTTTCTGTTAGTCTTCGTGTAACAAGCTCCTGGCTTATGTACATAACGCATTCTAAACGTGAGTTTTGGTTCGCTTATCTCTGAACGGTACTGTATATATGTAAATAAACAGAATTTTCAGAAGCACCCTTTATTTCACTTTATGCAAGCAATTAACATTTTAAGTGTAAGGCTTCTATGGGCCCGTTTACATGAGAGTTTTCGTCCCGGGATAATTTTCCGAAGCACCCTTTATTTTACTTTATGCAAGCAATTAACATTTTAAGTGTAAGGCTTCTATGGGCCCGTTTACATGAGAGGTTTCGTCCTGGGATAATTTTCGTCTCGGGATGAATTCATCCCGGTATCTGGCCATTTCCTTTTTTGCTGTTTACATGGTTTCGTCAAGGGAAGAGTTCATCCCGGGATTATTTCATCCCTGTTATAGGTACTGGGATAAAATGTTATTCCGGGATGAAACGCGACGAAAAATTCCATGTAGTAAGCAATCTTCCCGTGATGAAAGTTCGACCAGCTTTTTCGTTATTATGAGCTGCACATAAACCACAGGACAACCAACACGAAATTAGAATTGCGTTCTTCGAACGCGATTATTTCTTACTTTATGTCCAATTATTGGGTAAAATGTTTTGTGTCTTTTACACTCGGCTGGGATCAACACTCACTTCGTCTCGGGCGAGATTCCTGGATCCTGGAATGAAAGCTCTCATGTAAACGAACATTATTTTCATCCTGCAGGGATGACACTCGTACCAGGACGAAACTCATCTCGGATTTCATGAAAACGTGCTCAATAAAATTTAAATAAACTTTATCAAAATGCGATCCAAAAAAGTATTTGTATCAAAACCATGTGTATTATATCATTACACAAATTTAAATTTTGAAGAATAATACTAAAAGTTACCAGCTGTGGATTTCTCTTTCTCATCTAGAATACGGCTTCGACGTACAAATTAAACCCTTGGGCCTCAACAGACTAGAGAGATATAAATTGTCGACAACTTTGTGTATTCGACAACTAAAATGAGTCAACCACTATTAATGTTCGATCCAGCTTTTCCCCACACTTGAGACCAAAGTTATCGATATTTTTTCTGGAGAGCTTTGTAACTAGCATTCACTGCGCATGTCGGCATTGTTTCCAGTGCTCGCCGCACGGCTACACATTTACTAAATATGTGCCGACAACTGTCTCACGAATTGTCAGCGGACGATAAACCTGCCGCGTTTGTTATTGACAACTAAAGCAATTTTCCTTTTGAGAATAAAAAATGTTTGGCTGTCGACAGCTAATTGTTTTAGTTTGTCATCGATAACTTGCTTCACCGACTAGCTTTCCTGAGCTTTTTTATTATCGACAACTTTTTATGATCGTCAACTAAATAATTGTTATCATTCGAAAATGTCTTAGGTATTCGATTTCACTGCTAGAACTCACTGCACGTGCCTCACGCCCTATCACCGAATCACTAAATTTGTCCTCTGTTATTTCGTCATTGGCTCATTAGAGCATTCGGGTTGTTTTTCCCAGCCCTTTTACCCTTCAGCGACGTGGGCTGTCGGTGAATTCACTCCACTATCGATAACAATTGGTCTGATCTGTCGAAGCCCTTAGGTGTAATTTTTTAGGCATAAATTAAAATTAATTCTTTGTGAGAATTAACTCGATGAACAGAAAAATTGCCTGATTGTTTCCTTCACTGCTTGCCTCACTTCTCTGATCTTCCAGCAAAACAGGAACGGGTTTAGTGACGAGTTTAAGTAAACTAAAGTTACTGCAAAATACCGTGCGGAAAAGAGGTGTAAACTCTTGTTCCAGAAGCTCGCCAATATGCCATATGGCAGAAAACAAGCAAGTAATGTCAACTGCAGCCACAGTGCACTGGAGACTGCTTTCTTGTATCGCGCTAAATTAAGTGGACGTGTTTGACCCGGTTGTTCAAAGTGAACATGCACTTGTGGTCGGTGATGACGAAGAGTGAAAAAAATCTTGCTGTAAGAGAAGACTGAAATCACTAAACATGCTGCTAATCCTACATAGCTATACCATAAAGTTATTTGGTAATTCCAAAAGTATAACATTGACCCAACAATGGACACGACCCAGAAAACGGTTGCACTGATTACATATCTTCGCTTTAAAGTTACATTATGTCTGCGCCTCAACCCCGATAGTAGGGCGAGCAGTCTATCCACGCTTATTGCAGTCATTGTCAACAAAGACACCGAACACAGTATAAAGCTCGAGATAAAACTTGCGGATAACGCATTACGACAAATATCCCAGCGTTCCTTTATCACAGATATCCAATAGGTAACACCAACAGGCTCAGACACAACGCCAACACAAAGATCAGTTGCCGCTAAGTTACGAAACAGAAGTTTTGCTGGCGGATGAAGGGACGTCTCCTTGTTAAGAGCAGCTAAGATCAGTGCGTTCCCCAGAAATGCAGTGATGGATAAAACGATGTTGAGCACTGAAAGACATATCAGCTGATTGTATAATTCTGCAGTCAATTCTGCTGAGCAAAACAGTTCTTGTATGGTTTCCAGATTTCCATCGCCAGTGAGATTTTTCGTCGCCATTTCACTGCAATGTAAATGTGCGCACTTCGGATAAACCTCTTCTTTATGAGTACGATTAATAATTTAATATGCGAATGTCTATTATAAATGTTATAACAAGCAGCTGGCTTAAACAAGACAAAAGAACTTTAAGATTTCGTGCCACTTTCTGATCACTAATTTGAAATGTTTTTCTTAACCATATAAACTTAAAGTACCTGCAGTAGCCAACCAATGTTCATTCCTTATTTTGTCCTTATTTTTTCCGCCGTCAGTATTATGTCAACTGTCAAAATTACGTAAATGAAGTTGGTTTTAATGGCCACGAGGCGACTTGTTTAGTGTTGTGACTATATGCTTTTTTATATCAAGGCTCAAATTTTTCACCATACCCCGTTTTTGTTGACAATTTGATAAAAAAATGTTTTTAAACCTTTTTTCTTGCCTTTTAATTAAACATAGCAAAAAAAGCAATTTAGAAAATATTGCGCTAAAGGGGCCCCATGCAGAGCAAAACTGGCGTCTGTATTTTTTTTTTTTCAATTTAAAATCATCGATACTAGTGAACTTTAGATCGGACCACGAGTACGAGATTGAGTACGAGTACGACTTTTCAAACCTAGTTCGTGTGCTCTAGATAATCATTTATGAACACAATTTTATACCTAGAGTCTCCTTATCTTCTATTAAGCAAGAGGACGAACCGACAGCTTTGGGGACGTGACTAGCTTGAAATTCGCAAGTCGTACTCGTACTCAATCTCGTACTCGTACTCAAATCTAAAGTTCACTACTATTTCAGAGACTAAACCACCGTCAAGCAATGTAGAAAATATTGCGCTAAAGGGGGAATAAGTTCGTGTTCCAGTAACCTGTATGATGCCTAGTGATGTTGGAACACGAACTTATTACCTAACCTAAAGGGGCCCCATGCAGAGCAAAACTGACGTCTGTATTTTTTTTTTCAATTTAAAATCATCCATACTATTTCAGAGACTAAACCACCGTCAAGCAATGTAGAAAATATTGCGCTAAAGGGGGAATAAGTTCGTGTTCCAGTAACCTGTATGATGCCTAGTGATGTTGGAACACGAACTTATTACCTAACCTAAAGGGGCCCCATGCAGAGCAAAACTGACGTCTGTATTTTTTTTTTCAATTTAAAATCATCCATACTATTTCAGAGACTAAACCACCGTCAAGCAATGTAGAAAATATTGCGCTAAAGGGGGAATAAGTTCGTGTTCCAGTAACCTGTATGATGCCCAGTGATGTTGGAACACGAACTTATTACCTAACCTAAAGGGGCCCCATGCAGAGCAAAACTGACGTCTGTATTTTTTTTTTCAATTTAAAATCATCGATACTATTTCAGAGACTAAACTACCGTCTTCCTTTCGTCTATAGTTTTTGGATGTGTGTGACCATTCTGAGTGTCGTGAATTTTAACAAGCACTCAGGGAAACACGCACAAACACAAAAAGGATAAAATACTTTTTTAAACGAAGTTGTCGTTTTCACCACACAATTTTATAATTATTATTTCGATAGCAAGTTTTGTCAACTTTAAACTAGGGTGTGTTCCTTTGGGATGATCTGGATCCGGATCACTGATCCAAGATGACTTAGCCTATTCCAGGCTCCGAGATAGTGGGGAACGCGCGAAGTAAAAAAAAGGGGAAAAAATCCAGCTTCCCCGCGATTTTTCCCCTTTTTTTTACTTCGCGCGTTCCCCACTATCTCGAAGCCTGGAACAGGCTAAGATCACTCGGACCATGAAGCATCAAAGGAACCGATGAATCCACTCTGGACAAGGATTCATCGGTTCCTTTGATGCAGCATGATCCGAGTGATCTTGGATCAGTGATCCGGATCCAGATCATCCCAAAGGAACGCACCCATGATTAGTTTTCGGATCGCAGGATAACCGGTAATTTACAGTTTTTTGTAAGGGTCTCAGCACATCAAACAAAACTCCAAAACTTTTGCGTACCAAACAGGAATTCAATAGAATTAATAGAATTGTTTGTGCAAAGCAGCAAACTCTCTTCTACCGCGTTGTTACGCCGATACTTAGCATTCTTTCGTCTTGATATTAAACGCTTCCGGTTTTTTTTTTAATATGACGCAGTTGCAAACTTTAAAAGGTTCAGAATTTACATGAAAAATTACCGTTTTTCTATTTTTGCATCATAAATAATTCGCCGGTATTGATCGCGTATCAACGAAATGTTTTAAAATGTAAAATTTTGTCGCAAATCTCGCAGCGCTAGCGGAATATTATTAGCGGCGAGAGAAGAGATCATCGCTTCCCGCGAGATGGCTCTTTTTATTCGATTTAAATCCGACTTTGTGCACTGTTTATGTCGATGGTAGCCGCTCTGGACTTGTACATATACCTAGAATTATTTTATTTTAACAAGCACTCAGGGAAACACGCACAAACACATTTTTTTTAACGAAGTTGTCGTTTTCACCACACAATTTTTATAATTATTATTTCGATAGCAAATTTTGTCAACATTAAATTGAATGATTAGTTTTCGGATCGCAGGGTATCAGCACATCAAACAAAACTCCAAACTTTTGCGTACCAAACAGGAATTCAATATAATTAATAAAATTGTTTGTGCTAAGCAGCAAACTCTTTTCTGCCGCGTTGTTCACAGATGATCTTAATTAAGTTACGCCGATACTTAGCATTCTTTCTTCACGATATTAAACTTACGTTTTCTTTAATATGATGCAGTTGCAAACTTTAAAAGGTTCAGATTTTACATGAAAAATTACCGTTTTTATATTTTTGCATCATAAATAATTCGCCGGTATTGATCGCGTATTAACGAAATGTTTTAAAATTTAAAATTTTGTCGCAAATCACGCAGCGCTAGTGGAATATTATCAGCGGCGAGAGAAGAGATCATCGCTTCCTGCGAGATGGCTCTTTTTATTCGATTTAAATCCGACGTTGTGCACTGTTCGTGTCGATGGTAGCCGCTTTATACTTGTACATGTACCTAGAATTGTTATGGAAATTCACGGCTGTTTAGTTTAACAGATCGCATTTCATGGGCAAAACAACAGCGCTGTGAAATTCTCGATAAGAGATGTTACCGCTCCATTTTCTTCAGAAAGAAATCACAGTCCAGTGCGGGGTATTTTCCTTGTGAATCGTATTGAATGAATCGCATTGGGGGGGGGGGGGGGGGGGGAGGCACGAGAAGATTATGAGAGGTGGGAAAAGAGAGAGCGGAAAGCAGGATTCCCAGCATTTTGTAATGTTTTGCAGTAGAAAAACCGCAAAGACAGAAACGGCACCATACACACTTACGACGTAAGCATAAAAGCGAGGCCTAAGGGCCACCAAATTTCCCGCAAACTTCAAACAAGTAAATATTGCGGCGGAAATAAGAGCGATTTGTGATTTAGAGATTAAAAATTAACCCAGAAGATATTCCTGGAGCAGTAATAGTAAATGAAAGTGACGTTGGAAATGGACGGTGGAGAAACTAACCTTCCGTAAGGATCCTTCGGAAATGCATGAAACGTCAAGTCTTTCCTATTATCGGAACGATTAATGCAAAGCGCAGCAGTGCAGCATTTGTGAATGTTATTTTTTGTCGAAGTAGTGGCTGCGCCTCTGCCAGTTTAATTGCGATGCAGCCCTTAGGCCACACTTACATGCTTATGTCGTAAGTGTGTATTGAGGGGTGGGACGGAAGTTGAGTGTACGGGAAGCGGAAATCGCACACCCCCTGTCTTAACCCCCCTGTCTTAACCCCCCTCCCCCGGCCCTCTCCCTCCCATCGCCCCCTCCCTCCCACCGCCCCCTCCCTCCCACCGCCCCCTCCCTCCCATCACCCTCTCCCTCCCACCGCCCCCTCCCTCCCATCACCCTCTCCCTCCCACCGCCCCCTCCCTCCCATCACCCCATCACCCCCTCCCTCCCATCACCCCATCACCCCCTCCCTCCCATCACCCCCTCCTTCCCATCACCCCCTCCCTCCCATCACCCCCTCCCTCCCATACGTGTAACAGTACTGATAATCACTGTTCGTATCTTCAGGTGTTGATATATCCCTCTGGGCGCATGAACACTCCTATGAACGACTTCTGCCTCTGTACAACCGACAGGTAGGTTATAGGGTTTTTCATTTGAGTGTCGAAAGTAATTTCACGATTGCTTTGGTTTTGCATTGCTACTCTTTATCATTGGATAAAATATCCCGCGCCACTTTCTCAACCAATCAGAAGCAAGACCTAAACCAATCGTAACTTGTTCGCACGCGTTTTCCCGCGCTTGTATTTGCTTCGAGTTCTGATTGGTTCATTGGATTGTCTGCGTCTGTTGTGATTGGATAAAATATCCCGCGCCACTTTCTCAACCAATCAGAAGCAAGACCTAAACCAATCGTAACTTGTTCGCACGCGTTTTCCCGCGCTTGTATTTGCTTCGTGTTCTGATTGGTTCATTGGATTGTCTGCGTCTGTTGTGATTGGATAAAATATCCCGCGCCACTTTCTCAACCAATCAGAAGCAAGACCTAAACCAATCGTAACTTGTTTGCACGCGTTTTCCCGCGCTTGTATTTGCTTCGTGTTCTGATTGGTTCATTGGATTGTCTGCGTCTGTTGTGATTGGATAAAATATCCCGCGCCACTTTCTCAACCAATCAGAAGCAAGACCAAACCAATCGTAACTTGTTATCTGCCCCGCACGCGGTTCAGATAAATTGAATCTTGCAATTTGCAAAAGTACTGTTACACGTAAAACGTTTTTCGTGCAACTTGTGTCGCAAAAAAAGTTGTTGCAAGTTGCAAATTGCCATGTAACTTGTCTCGCGGAAAATAAACTGGATTGCGCAAGTTGAAAATTTAGCCGGATTTGTCAGTAAAACGTCATATGCATGCTGGGCTGTGATTGGTTGACTTAAAGAGTGTGGTGAAACAATTTGCAAGAGCCATGTTAGACGTAGTTTTGTTGTGCAACTTGAAGAAATTTGATACAGAAAGTAGAAAACTATTCAACTTTTGGTGCAACTTAAAAAAGAAGTTCAGTTGCTTGAGGAGGTAAAAATCGTACGTGCAACTTACAAATTGTTGCGTATAACAGCACCTTAATAGATCTCTAGCATCTTTGTTTTATTTTTCTCGAAGGTTTGCAATGGGTCCAAGGATGAACCATACACTAACCCGTGCGCCCCCGTTCACATCACCACTGGATCAGCGGTATGTCATTAACTACGAGGAAACATTGCTGCTCAAAAATGCTTTAGTTCTTTTTTTTTTTTTTTAATTAATCCTGAAGTATAGACACAGTGTTGCTCCAACCCTTTCAAGCTATGTGCCCCCCTCACTCCCCCGGCTTGATTTTGGAAAAATTGAAAGCCATCTGATTTGAAAAAGATGCCGCCATGCTTGAAAATAGTGTTGTGCAATACGGCTGAGTATTTAAAAAAAATCACGAGTAAGTTTTTATTTTTCCTCGCCTAAAGGCTCGAAGAAATAAAAACTGACGAGTAAAAATGCCCAGCCGTATTACACAAATTTTCGGTGAATAAATTGTTTGTTAAACGGCAGTCCTCTTCTCATAAATCTCAGGCTTTTAAAGAATTTTTCCTAGCGCGCGGTCAGAAGACTGCAAAAACGTGAGACAATTCCGATAAAGGTGAATTTACAGGACAGAGTACATGAATCTGTAACGTAACAGTCAAACGAAAAACAACGTGTGCGCGAGTTACTGACTAAACAATCAAACACAAAACAACGAGTACGAAGGTGACAATAACGTAATCACATTTGTAATCATAATAATAATAATATTAAGTAATGATCCGCATAAGAAGGATAGCGCTGAACGGCAATGCACGATGGAATGTCAACTTTTTTCATTGTTACAACTAGTGATCTCATTGGCCAAGACTCAACAACTGCTAAAAAGTTAAAGTTCAAGGTGCATTTTGTCTAATTTTTTAAGGTTTCAAGTAATTCGAGACCCAATCGCACAACATGCAAGTTTTAAAAGAAATTGTATTTGGGGAACTTCATCAAAGAAGCAAAATTATTAGGTATTGTCTTTTGCTATTCTGAATGGTTAAGCACGAACATTTCCTAAAATTTATTTGACGCAAATGGATTTTTGTTATTTTTAAAATGAAATATAATTATGAACCATCAGCTCTTCCCCTTTTCTTGAAATCAAAGATATTCTATGTGGGAAAGAACCAATGCCGCAGAACAATGAAGTTTACTATAGTTCTTATGTGGAGCATTACTTAATAAATATGAAATACGGACACTCCGTTAATACGGACAGTTTCAGGGGTTCCTTTGGTGTCCGTATTAACGGGCCTTGACTGTACCACACACAAAAAACTCACTGCTTCAGAAACAGAACCAAACAGCGCGCCAGCGGCCGTTGTAAAGTTATAACTTCCCAGTCTAATTTGGTCCGTGTTACAGGCTCATGTTTTTCTTCCAGGGATGTTCGGAAGACCATGATCCATTCGGAAAGGACTACCCTCCCTGGACTGCATACCGTTCAGAGGATTATGGCTACACACGAATGACCATTTACAACAACACACACATCTACATGGACCAAGTCAGTGTGGATCTGGTAAGACATTGAATCTTCCGGATCGCTGTTTACCGATTCTTGCCCATTTTCTTTTTATAACTGTAATCCCCGATATTAAAATACAAATTCTCCTTTCGTTTCCCTATGGGTTTCTTATAGAAATAGTAGGAGAAGTTGTGAAAATATCAAGAGAATAAAGTTGTTGTTTATAATGGACGAGCACTTAGCTATTCAGCTAATTCACCGGCACGCCACTCAAATATGGAAACAAATATTGTAAATTGAACATAACATGTTAAAAATCCCAACTGGCAGGAGGAAGGCCAGTTGGCTATTTCACAAGCGTGGCCGAGGAGTTGAAGCTCGGGTCTACCGTGAAACAACTCCAGCTAGTGGTCAGAGCGAGACTTGAACTCGGGACCTCCGGATTTCAAATCCGGCGCCCAAACCACTCGACCACGCTGCCTCCTAAGGATCTGTAGATGAAATCCTAAATTGTGACCATTCAAATGAAAGTTTCCTGTGGTCTTGTTTATTGTGATGTACAAGGTGGTTCTAACTTTTGAGTCTGGATGAAATCCTATAGTGTGACAATTCAAATGAAAGCTACTGAGCAGTACTTTCCTGTGGTACTATTTATCGTGCTGTACAAAGTAGTTCAAACTTTTGACTCTATCTGTATGTAAGAAATTTTTAATTGTGACCCTTCAAATGAAAGCTAATGAGCAATACTTTCCTGTGGTGCTGTTTATCATGCTGTACAAAGTGGTTCCAACTTTTGAGTCTGCAGATGAAATCCTACAGTGTGACCATTCAATTGAAAGTCTCAAAGACAATTTTCAGATCTCTGCGCTCCCCTGTATCAACTTGTTTTTTTTTCTTCTGTCTGTTAACGAAAGCTTGACTGACATTAGCTCTTTCTTTGTTTCTAACCAGGGAGGAAAGGTAATTGACAAAGTATGGGTAATCAAGGACGTACATGGACCAGAAGCTTGGGTTACAAGAAAAATTAACTATTAAAATCAAGACAAAATGACCACCAGCCAGAGATATGCAGTTGATTAGCTTAGGGGCTTTAGTGCTATACCGCCGCGCGTTTTTCCCTCGTGAATACGCTTGGGGGAATAAAACAAAACAAAACAAATCACATTGAGGTTCAGCGTTGAATTATTCATTTCTTTTGTTTTATTCCCCCAAGCCTCGGATCCAAGTATGAAATTTAATATATCGAATTTGGTTTATTCCAAACGCTCTTTTTCTCTAGCACGATATTAGAAATTTAGAGAGACAATGACAATGTACAACTTAGGCCCAGTTCAGACGTCGTGTTTCTGTCGTGCCGAACTAAATTCAGGAATTGAATTCGACTTTAGAACGGCATTGAGGCAACTTGAATTTAGTTCAACACGGCAATTACATTCGACAAGACCTGTCGTGCTACACGGCAGTAGCGCGGCTTGGTTTCCAACGTCTTGCCAATGCTGTGTCGAACATGAAAAATGTATATTTTTAGGGTTTGGTTCTAGTACGCTGACCGTCAGCTCTGGGGGCAAGAATAGAACAAAAATGGCGGCTGAAGCACGACGTCTGACTAGGCCTTATCTTCAGAGTATTCCCGTTGATATACGACCACTGAATGGCCATAAATTAACGGGGTCTTGAAATAGGAAAATGACCGCCTGTGCCTATATTTTCCTAGCCTACGAGCAGGCTCTACCCTACTATTTGCGAGGGATTTTGTATGCAAGTTATGAGACGGCAAAGGGAAGGGTGAGAGAAAAGTACATTTCCTGCACCGACTCTTAACTGACTCACGCATTCGCAGGGAAAACTCGTAAGCTGCTTTTTTGTTCGGGCTAAAAATGCCGTGGTTGTGTTAACTACAATTGCAGACAAGTAGTAGTTGGGAAAGTTATAAAATTGAATAGTATAATTATGTGCTGAATTACATCAATCTTCTCTTCTGAGAAGCCCCCACAATTGGGATCTCAGCGAATGTCCGGTAATACACAACATTGTAACTGGGGGGAGGGGAGAGAAAGAAAAAATGGTGAAAACTGTTAATCTTTCCAACTCTTCCAGCCTGTTCCAGGCTTCGAGATAGTGGGGAACGCGCGAAATAAAAAAAAAAGAGAAAAAATCGCGGGGGAACTAAGGAGAATAAGAAATGTTTACAGGCTCCGGCTCCGCCGACCGCCCTCTCCCCAGTTCCCCCAGTTACCCCGCGGTTTTTCCCCTTTTTTACTTCGCGCGTTCCCCACTATCTCGGAGCCTGGAACAGGCTACAACACTTCTGACTATGATTGTAGATCGTAAGGCGATGTCAAAGTCACACTGTAATTTGTCTGTCAGCTGTTTCTGAATGCTTTTGACGTATTGTAATATTTCATTCTATTTTATTTTTCACTCTTTTTATGCTAGAAAATGAATAAAACAGGATTATGATCAAAGTGTTGTTTCTTTCTTCTCAAGTATTAAATACTTTATGTATTCTGCTGTGGCGACAACCTGTCCTTGTAAACCATCTCTTCTGTAGTTTATGCTGTTTCACGGAATAGACAGCATAAGCTCGCATAAAATCTTTATCATTACACATATGACCGAAAAAAGTGGAACTCGGATTTGCTGACATTGTGTTGTCAAGCCCTTCAGGAACGAAGAGAAACCAGTGTTCAGTAAGGAGACGACGTTCGCGCGAACGTGTTTCACCTGGCTGAGTTCGAAACTACCTCGTCAGGTAGTTTTAATCATGCTCAGCATAAACATGTTTCGATCATATGATTCGCGCAACAACAACAACAAAGCTTTATTGTACCCAGAGATGTTTAAATAAACAAATTACAAGGATTAATTAAATATAAATACAAGAGGCTGCAAGCAGCTCGTGCGCATGCGTAAGAAAGTTTTGTGATATATTTTAAACATGAAAGAAGATGTCCGACATGGAGAAGAGTTACTCTTCATTCAGTCATCGTTCCTGCAAACCACGTTGTTTACTATTGAATGTTTTGTAAATGAAGGCTGTACCACAATGAACCCAGTGATTCTTCTAAGTCATATATACCTAACGCGTTAACATCAGTAATCTAAGTAGGGTTGAAGGAGATGTTGTCGTGACACTTAAAGGGACACTGTCACCTATTTTTAGTATCACTTTGAAAAGCCAAAAAACATATTTGTTTCAATGGAAACCTTAAAATAATGGTCCAGTTTTGTTAACAAATACTCTTCGAAAGCACAAAAAAATAGTATTCGTTATCTTTGGCTGCGGATGGCCAAGATGGAAATGGTTGCAACTTGGAAAAATCGCAGAAAAACTTATTATGGTTTGTTCTTCAGTCCTTGAAGAAATCACTTGATGTCATCTTCTAAAAGCAATTTTATGTTTGAGCAAAGGTACTTTGTCATATATTTCGTGTATTTTGACCAAAACACAGCAAAATCTGCGTGACAATGCCCCTTTAGGTAATGCTGTTTTACCAGAGAGAGTAGAGTAGCCGGAAGTCACTAAACAGGAAGTCTATGAACGGAAAGTGCACAATTTAAAATGTGCATGCAAAATCGTGACACCAAAAAAAAATTAAAAAATAAGAAAAACAGAGCCCATTTTATAACTAATCGCGTCAAAGAACGCAATCCTAATTTCATGTTGGTTGTCCTGTGGTTTATGTGCAGTAAAATTTGAGATTTTTTGGTAGACGGTCTTCCAAATGGCCACCTCTATTGGTTTTTTCAGGGGCTCATATCCGCCGGAAATTCCTTCGAACGCGTCTCCATAAGCTGTGATTACTGCTAGCATAGTTAGTAGAGGGGACTGGTTAGGAAACCCGGCGAACTTCAAAGGCGCCAAACAATAGGGGCTCTCTAATGTTGAACAAGCCCATCACGTGACTCTGACCGTGCACAGTCAAAACAAGATGGCGGACAGTATGGACGATCTGTCCGATCTCTTCGTATTCGGAGATGATTTTGAAGCGATTCTTGATGTTTTGGAAAGCGATGAAGCCATGGAAGAGGACTTTGTTGAAGCAGTTAGCTCAGTAAGTTGCAAATATGTCTGAAAATGTTTGAATCGAGCGAAGTTGCTTCGTAAACAACGAAGTACACGCTAGAACTCGAGAAAACCAGAGTTGAATCTTTGTTAGACATTCTTATTTGATCTTTTACCTGATGGACTATAAACAAGTTACAAGTTTTAACTTTTATAATGAAGAGAAGACAAGCCAAATGGAAAACTCGATCTCTCGAGATCTACAAAGTTGAAGAATTGTGTTACACAAATCTCTATCGGTTGCCCTTGGATATAAGAACCCTTTGCTCTGGTTATGTTCAACTATGATTTCTTATGATTATATTTCTTTTCAGGCTCAATCGCAATTGATTATATGTAGTGAGTGTGGCAAAAAATACAAGACGAGAGGCGGATTCGAGCGCCACAAAGCAGTAAAACACAGTCAGAAACAAAATACTCAAGCAAACAAGGCCTATTTCACTCCAAACATCCTTCACCAGATTGTTACGAGTACCCTGGTAAATTTACAAGGAAACAAGGTTTTTTCAGCAAGCCTAAGAAAGGAGTTCACGAACTATGGATTTGAGATACCCCAAGAAGATGCGCCGGAATTTTGTGAACTTAAGACAATTTATGAGGCATTTAGGAAGAACAAAAATGTTGAGAAGTTGTATGGAGCATATTATGCTAAAGTCCCTCTGAATGCGACAAGATTCTTCAAAGGACTATCACGAAATGCTTCCACATTATTATCAACTAAAGTTGCTGATGGTATGATTGCACACTGCAAAAGAGAGGCATCAACTGAGAGCGGCAAATGCAATTTAGCTGCAACATTATCTGAGAAGGAGAAGGCTGGCCTCCAGTATGTTGGTGGATATGTTCTGCACAAGCTGCACAAAAAGCACAGCTTTTCAAGTTCAGCAGAAAGCCTGCTGGCTATGTCGATCTTAAAAGCTGGGAAACAGGAAACAAACACAGAGTCTCAAAAACTCGTATCAATACTAAACCGTGGAGGGTTGTGGTCTATCACAGGTCCAGCACAGAAGATTTTTATAAAGACTGAACATTATTTCAGGCAGTCCACCTCGAAATCTGGTTTGCAAAAAATTGACATTGTTGACATTGCACAGAAATCAATGAAGGATTGTGATGTTATATCAAATTTTAACTTGTTATTATCAGATGCTGAGTTTAACATGGACAGTCATGTTTGCAAAGATGTTTTGCATAGTATTGTGAGCTTATATGTCAGGGTACGCTCATTTTCATTTGCAAGGGACAAAATTCAGTGCCACAAAATCCAAGCAAAGCAGGGAAAATCCAAAGCCCTTCGAAAAGAAATCAGTAGAAGTTGCGATGAAAAGGAGCAACAAAGGCTTCAATGATGTAAACAATCCAGTCTAATTTTTTAATGAATTTTTATGCTATTTAATCATGTTGTTGTTAATAGTGTAAAACAAATGTGTAGTTCTGAAAAATATCTTTACCCTTCCCTCTTTCATTCCATTGAAGGGAACTGCCCTACTATGACTCCCTCCCCTTTGGATTTTCTAAAATAGCCATAAACAATTATGAAGCATTACATGTATGCAACTCCTTTTGTCCAGAGGAAAGTTTGGTCTCTTCTGAAACTACACAATGTTGATGGTTCTCAATAAAATCATGATAAAACTGAATAAATTGAATATACCTTATCTGTCCTCACAAAAGGGTAAACTGGGTTTTTCTAACATTTGTTTTCGAAACTGATGGTACTAAAAATATATTATGCCCTCTGGGGGCATTAAACTAAACATAGGTCAAACTTGTGGAAATACCATAAATCATTGGAATTTGCAAGTCCTTTTAATTGAATCGAGCCTGCCATGTTTAATTCAAAACTATAGTGTTATTGTTTTAAAAATCTAAAAGACTTAAGAATTAAAAATCTAAAGACTTAAATAACCCACTTAGCTTTCATTTTGGTTATACACGAAGTCCTACCACTGCAGCTAGCTCTTTTTCAAAGCTCAATAATTTATTGACAATCAGGAAAAACTGGAATTTTCTAACAATTATTGTTGGAAACTGATGGTACTAAAATTTATATTATTCTTGGCTTGCACATGTCATCATAAAAATTCAAAAATCTCAACTTTAAACAATGTTTTGCTTCCGATTTGGAAAGGTTTGAAATGTGTCACGCAATTCGTCAGGCTGTTTTAGATAAGCGGTGAATAAACAAAATTGAACCAGTTGAAAGTTATTTTTGCATTATAGATGCTTATAAGCTGATTTAATGGAACCTATAGTGAATCCAATCTTTGTGATGGGATTTTTTGCGTAATATTATGATTATGAAGTTTTGGTCGCCACGTTGGTGTACCAAAGTGGTACACCAACATGGCCGCTCCATACATTTTACTTAAAATGTCTAATATTTGTTCACCTGTAACTCTTGAACGAAAAGCTCTGGCGCTTCAAAATGTGGCCTAGATGTGTAGTTTTAAACTCTCTACAATTCCATAAACATTTTGGAATCGAAATCTGTTTTTCAGTGCTTCCGGAATTTTGATATGACATGATATGACGAAAGTGCAAGCCAAGAATTCTCTTATATATTACGTTACCCTCTTATAAAATACTTGATCAATAATACTCCAGTTTTGAATTAGATGTGACATAACTGAGGCAACAGACTAAACATAGGCCAGTAACCCATTGGAATTTGCAAGTCCTCTTAATTGAATTGAGTCAAGGCTGCCACTGTATCAGCGTCAACAATAATGCCTTATTCAGAGGTCATGTCTAATTCAAAACTAGAGTATTGTATTATTGTTACAAAAACCTAAAAGACTTTAATAGAAACCTTCATTTTAGTTATTCATAAAATGCTGCAGCTTTTTCAAAGCTCAAGTATAGACAACTAATTAAGCTTCACTGTTTTCCTGCATGGCAATTTAGCATCGGTGATCTGCTCCCATGCTCTACATTTATCCTTCCTGCCTCTAGTGTTACCACTTTCACAGGATACTGTTCTCTGGATTCTGATGGTGTTGGCATTATACCCAAAGGTACGGATATCCGGATTGTCACTGCGCCTTCCCAGCTTGCGTTGGTTCCCAAAGTATTCCTCCACTGGGTCCTGGCAAAAGCGCTCTGTCAGTACAAACTCTGTCCCTTCCTGAAGGAGGAACTTTCTATGGAGAGCGCGACAAAAATCGCATGATTGTGTGAACGGGCCTTTACGGTGGCCAATTTACCTAATCAACTTAGTTGATAAAACCAAAACCGTATTTTACTATTCCACCAAACGAATTCGTCAGAGCGAATTCGAAGGGCTCAAAACGTCAGCTTTTGATCTTTTTCATACGGTGGCAAACAATTGTTGTGTGTTTCGATCCCCAACCGACGCAGCGCTACAGAAACAAACTCCATTATAGCTACAAAGTAGTCGTGGCCGAGTGGTTAAGGCGATGGACTAGAAATCCATTGGGGTCTCCCCGCGCAGGTTCGAATCCTGCCGACTACGATGAATCAATTTTTTAATTCGTTTTTTTTTTTATAGTAGACATGATTGTTTTAATTTAATTACTTACATTTACCGTTTGACACCGTACATTGACGGGAAAAGCATTACGTTTTATTTTGTCTTCTAACCATCTCAACACTGTCTATAGGTTTACTCATGAATCGTTTATTTTTCGCATCCATCGTATTGTTATCTGTTAGAAATGGAAGCCACTTACCTGACCCGCCGAAATTACAAAATTCAGAAAATTCCACTAAGCTTATTTCCATCTTACATCGCCAAATGCGACCAAATATCAGCTAAGGCCCGGTTTAAACGTTGCATTTCACATGTGCCGAATCTAATTCAGGAATTATAAAATAGATGTGAAGTTCGAAGTTTAACTCAAGTCGCCGGAATATTCGACAGAAGTTCGACAGTTGTTTTATACGTCGAACTTCACATGTGCAGAATCGAATTTTTAAACTATGTTTTACCAACAATCCCACATTTTTTTATAACTGTATAAAAACTCGTTGAGGAATTCAATGTGACTATTAAATTAGACGTCTAAATCTAATGTCGAATTTGAATTTTATTATTAGATTCGGCACATGTAAAATACAAGGTTTAAACCGGGTCTAAATTGGAAAAAAGGATTCTATAGAGCTAACCAGAAGCAGTAGTTTGGAGATAAAGTGCTGGCCCCGGTTGTTCGAAAGGTGGATATAGGTGGGACCTGGATTACAAGGATGGAAGTGGATTACAGTTCACCAAATTTGATTTCGTGACAGGCGGTCAAGAATCAAAATAGTCATTCTTATGGAATTTTCCTTCTTTTAATTAATTAAAATTTCTTTGCTTTCATCTCTTTGGCGATTTTTTCTGCCATAATCATAAAAAACACGATATATCAGCCGCGGGACTGTCCCTTTCACGCTTCATGAAATAAACGCGAATTTCAAAAATTCGTGTTAATTATTAAAGTCGCGTTATTTTCTAGAAGCGTTATTTTCTGCGATCTTAATTAAATTGAACGTTAATTTCCGTGGCATTAATTTCTATTATTTTGCCCCAAATTCTGAATCATGTCCTCGGCTATATTAAAGAACAGTTTTCTTTATACAGCCCAACTGAAGTTCATTCTGGTCCCCAGAATATGGTCTTTCAGTGCTTGGTTGACTGTCAGTTCCGACAAATACCTTTGGAATAAAATAAAATAAAATAGAAGACCTCTGCAATCGCGGTTATTATTTACTTTTTTCGGAAGTTGAATCTTTTCTTTCTTGTTAATTTCCGATATTCTACACATTTTCTCCTTCATTTCGCGTTTATTTAAGTCGCGTTAATTTCAAATACGTTAATTAACACAAGCTAGCTTTAATTTCCTGTTATAAGGCATTCCCAGTGTTTCAAAGTTAAACGTAATATTTCACACTACAACATGAAGGACAAAATTACTGAATACCGATTGGCCAATACAAACTGAGATAAATCGCAGGGGTCCTCGTACAATTACAATTTATTTTACTTCAAAGTTTTAAACAATTGCCCAACTCACTTTAGCGTGAAAATTAATCCTTAATTGAACTCAACCCATGCAATTGCAACTACAAAGTGTCCGTGGGTAAATCTCCGACAAACCAGCGATGTGGAATTAACGTCTGAAGTTCAGTCATCCAATACATGCAGGGGGATACAAATTCGAATACAACAAACCAGCCACCTGTAATGGATGTTGAGTTACCAACTGGGAGGAATGCATTACTGTATATATATATTATATATATATATATAATGTATATATATATATAATGGCTCTCCCTATATATATATATATATATATATATATATATATATATATATATATAGGGAGAGCCATTATTGTTCGTAATGGGATAGAAAACAACTAAACCCCTTTGCATCACATCAACAGTGAAATGAAGCAGCTATATACCGCATTAGTGCTGTTATTCCTCTCATGTAACAATTGCGACGGGCAAAGCTTGGAACGTAATGATTCTGCAATGAATTACGTGAATTTTGTCGAAAATCAGTTTCGGATGTTGACGTCGTTTATTCTGAACTCATTAGAGGTTTCAGAGCTGGGCGAATGTTTTTTCGAATGCCTGGTCAATCAAAATTGTTTTTCATTAAACTTTGGTGGAGCAGAAGCTGAAAACAGACACTCGTGCGAGTTGCTAAGTGGGGATATGTTCAGAGAACCAAACAAGCTTGTAGCTCATGAAGATTTTCACCATTATAACATCAAGGTACCTTTTAATTTTTAAATCAAACTTGAGTATCAACGCCTTTTGTTATCGGAGGAATAAAAACGTCGATTTGGGTGCAAAATAAGATCAGCGAGGATTTTCGGAAAAAAAAATTGCAGTTAGTAAATTTCGGGGGTAAGATTCCTTTCCCTAAAATTAGCTGCCGTTAGATTTTTTAAGCTAAAACAACCGAAAAGCACTAAAATTATATGAAAAAAAACCGCGCCATTCCCCTGATTGTCCCTGATGATTTCAATTCCTTTATAGTTTCAAAATTTGTTGCAAAAATACTAATTCAATATAAACAGTTTTCTTTATCCAGCTAAGAGGTTATGTTATTCTTACTTCGTTACATTTTGTTCGTTCCTTTAAGGTGATGTTACACGGGACGATTCTTATCGACGATTTTTAGCGCAAAAAAAATTAACGACAGGTATTTTACACGAAACAACTTGAGTAAAATTCGTATTTTTGCGTTGCAAGTTTTGGAGGCTGATTCAAAAATCGTCGGCGCACCCATGTTGCACTAAAAATCGTCGTTAGGAATCGTCCCGTGTATAAACATCACCTTTAAGGTGATGTTACACGGGACGATTCAAAACGACGATTTTTAGCGCAACAAAATTAACGACAGGTATGTTACACGAAACATTTTGAGCAAAATAAGTGTTTTTGCTTTGTAAGTTTCTTGAAGCTGAAACAAAAACTCGCAACGGAAACATTGCGAAGAAAATCGTCCGTGCAGCGCTAAAAATCGTCGTTGCGAATCGTCTCGTGTAAACATCATCTTTTGAAACCTGTAGCCGTAGCCGTAACTTAATAATAACCACCCTGCACTTCGCTCGCATTCAGTGCACTTCAAACAAGACATTTTTTTTAATCTGAAACGAATTTAGAATTTAAGGGCGTGCAAATATCTCGATTTTTGTGGCCCAAACATTTCACTGACAATGGCTAACTTAATATATTTCTGTCTATTGAATTTTGTCATTTTCTAAACTGAACAAACATCGAGAAGACTCAATAACTGTACATAAACAGTTTTAAGTTCAACGTCTCATACTTTTGTAGACGCCATGCATGAAACTCCCCTGTCAAAATGGAGGAACGTGTTTCCCAATCTACGATCGAGATGACTACACTTGTGCTTGTGTCCCAGGGTACAACGGGCGACACTGTCAGAAAGGTAACGTACTGAACTATCGTAAGTTGTAATATATATAGTTAAGGCTTAGCCTAACAGCGGCGCCCTCTGAAGAGCCTCTGAACAAGCTTAACAAAGATGAAACTTAAGGAGGCCCGAAAGGGTTTCTTACAGCTTATGTACATGTCAGAACAATACACATTAAAATTTTATGGTTTTAGTCTCTGAAACAAATTGTAGATAAGCTTATGACATGGTTGTTAAAGTTTCCTTCAAGACCATTTATGACGTCATATCTGTTGTCATGGTAACTATAACCCTCCAAAGAGATACCCCTCAAAAGTCAGTTTTTTAAATCTATCTTTAAAACTAACTCGGTGACCTATGTTTTTTATAAGCGTTTTTAAAAGTTTGCAATATTCCTCACCTCCTGTGTAAATTTGAAAAAAATCTGTATTGTGGAAATCGAGATAAATCGAAAAGGCCTTTTAAAGATTTAAAAAAATTCCACTGTACAGTTTTTTTCCAAAATGTCTCAAATGTTAGATAAAGTTGAATGCTACTTGCATGAAAATTTTCAACATAGGTCACCGAGCAAAGTTTTGAGATAAAGAGGAATATTTTATGCACGATTTATTTCCGGTTCGCGCGATTTTACGCAGTATTTTTATTTCCGGTGAGCTGCGCGCGCTACTTTTTGATAGGAAAATCAGCTGACGTATGCGTCAAAGCATGACGAGTGCACGTCGCGCGCGCACGCAGCTGAAAACCCTTTCGAGCCTCCTTAACTAATAGGTGAAAGATCGGAAGCACAAGAATTAAGATTAATATTGACGACCGGGCTATTTTTCAATTTTAGCAATTCTCAAAAACAGTATTACCCGACCGTCTGCACAGTACATTTAGACCGTACAAAAGTTCACAAAAACAACTTTTTCTCCGTCTAGAATAACTATTACGACTATTTTCCGAAAATACAGTTGTTGCTTGTCAAAAAATGCCCGCGAAACTGATTTGGAAATCAAAATTGCAGGGCGACGCGAGTATAAAATCTAAGTCTTGTTTTGTTTACATAAAATCGTTTTTCAATCTCTGTAATAATGAACAAACAGATAAAAATGGACAACACAATCTTCTTTCGAAAAATTTTATTCAAATCTCCATGAGTTTGTTTAAAAGCAAACGCGTACCATTTATAGCGCATCGAGGCCGAGCCGTGTCTTGATGAAATTCAAGAAATTAATACAACTGAATTTAAGCTACACGTTTATAAACAATTCCCCAAAACATAACGAGAACACAAACAAAAGGTCAATCACAGATTGATATCAAGATAAATTCCCATCGAAAAATGTAATTTGTTTTACCTTTAAGTCCCTCCGGCGACTCGGACTACTGTACTTGGAAATTCTTTAAATCTCCGCTTTGGTGCTGAAATCCGTAAAACGAACCCATCTCTTCACATTGCTAAAACCGTATATAGTTCCTCGAAGCAAGATTTTACCCCTGAAAGCTCTTCTCTTTCCACTAAAGCGGCTTCTGAGTATCCCTTAATTAGTATCCTGTCTGGAGTAGCAAACCGCCCAAAAAAATGTTGGGTAATAACGACTTTAAGGTGGCTGAATACAGTTTCCCGACAGTTTGCACGCGCTCTTCAAATTTCAGCTGCTTACGCGAGTTAGCGCGCGCAGAGTTTTGAGAAAAACAAACGTGGCGCCTATTCAGCGATCATTTTATTTCGCCCAGCGTGGATCGCGAAAGTGTTGTTTTTCGTCTTAAAATCAAACAATTTGTTGTTCGTAAAAATGTTTGTTGAATCAACAGATAATATAACGACCATTGCAGAAATACACTGCCTTTTTGGTCGTTTTGTCTTTGGATCGAGAACCGCTCGAGAACCCAGTCAAATGCAACGCATGCGCAGTTGACCAAAAAAATGTGACTGGATGTTTTAGCGACTTTTCTTGGAAACGTGCTGATTTCTACGAAACCACTCATTAGAATTTCACGAAATTTGGCACAATAATAGTTCCGAATGACACCGCGGCAGAACGCACTGCGCATGAGTAGAAAACTGAGCATCCGGTGAATTACGCATTTCCGGTGACATACTGTAATCCCATGTAAATGTTGTAGTTAATGTTTTTATCTCGGGTAATTTTTATTTTTCCATTGTTTTTGGGTATGGTAATATATGCTCATCAATTTGAAACAAAGGAAAAACAAAAATTACCTGAAATAAAAAATGAACTACAACATAAACAACATAAAACTCCCGTACCGCGAAATTTGAAAACAAAAAGTAAGAGTTAGAAAACAAAGGTAGAGAAAAGTTTGTTTCGTTGAAAAGTTTTTTCATCGTTCAAGTTTCAAGCGTTTGCACCAAGGGGTTTGGTGTTTGCACCAACAACGAAATATGAACAAATAATTTTTGCATCGCATTTTTTCACAAAAAAACAAGTCTTCACTCCATCTCGAAATGTATTCATGCAAGAACCGATCGTGTACGTAGCATAATTTTCTTCGGTTTTGGTCCTTTCATCATTGCATCTAGAAAATCTAGGTCTGTTGGTTCATGCAGAAGTGTTGTGTTTAACGGACCGGAAGTGCTTGAAGTTTACGCATGCGCAAACGTTCTGCCGCGGTGCCGTTCCGAATATGCCGAACTCACCTGCCACCAAAAATTTGAAATCTAACAGAGGAGATTTTTACAAAACCTACACATATTAAACCACAAATTACGGAAGATCCCTCTGTCAAAATTACATGAGACTAGTGTTAACATGCGAATAATTTTACGAGTTTACTGGAGTTAAATGATGGACAAAATCTAATGACTAGATTTTCTGAAAATAAACGAAACCAAATATTGCAGGCTCATTTACAATCCACCGTGTTGCCATGGCAACACCCTAAAAGCTCAACAAAAATATGAAAATACATAGCTTGTTGCCTAATCGTATGCCTGACCAATTTTTGACGCCCAGACGTTAGTGGTTTTAAAATGACAATAAATGATGCATAGGTACAGTGAAACTGTGTTCAGTCACCTTAATTCTCCGCTAAAAACAGCATAAAAATCCTGCAAGGCTGACGACCAAGCTGCCGGCTGGGTAGCCGCGCGAAAAACAAAGCCTCAAAGATCCCGGATGTTTTGTGGCGTCACACGCGCATGTTTTGCGACGTCATACGCGCCAGCGAGCTAGCCCAACGCGTACGGCGGGCGGCGGGCGTTCGGCGAGGTTGTGCCTAAATCATACCGTCCAGAAGGACGTCGGACACCTTATTGAGACTTATATAACGTAATGTCGACACTTTTTAAGTGTAAAAAAGAAATTCTAAACACCCCCACTCAGGATTGAACCTGTGACTTCAACTAGGCTTAGGCTTACATAGCCTACCGTACCACTGTACCAACTAGCTTCTCGGGTTGCTTAGTCCTAAATTTAACTGTATAAATTGCTACCCATAACCTCAACTGAAAGCTAACCAGTTACTCCGTTATATAAGTCTCAATAAGGTGTCCGACGTCCTTCTGGGCGGTATGATTTGGGCTTGACCGTTCGGCGGCGGGCGCACAACGCGCCCGCGAAACATTCCGCTAGCCATGACCATGAAAAATGACGGCATGGGTTCTATGAGTATGGTGCTCCGCCGGGCCTTCGGCCCGCGGGCTCCGCTATTAAATCAGGGCCCGCGGAGGGGGAAGGGCTGGTAGGGCCGCGGCCCCACCACTTTTTTGCGCCCCCGCCCCCACTTTTTGCGCTATTTCAATATGAAAAATTATTTTCAATTGTCAGCCCTCCCACTTTTCACCTTGCTCCGCGGTCCCTGAAAATGCCATATACCACAGTGAAATGGACAGTGTCGCAGGAAAGTATGGCTCACTGTCCTTCATTCGAATGGTCACACTTTATTATTTCATCCACAGACGCAAAAGTTAAAATCACCTTGTACAGCATAATAAACAGGACCATAGGAAAGTACTATGCGTTGGTTTACCATGTTTATCACCGCTGTTTGTGTTTTATTTCTTATCAAGTTACGATAGCCTAACAACAAGAGTTTATAGGAAAGTACTGCTCAATTTCATTTGAATTGTGCACTTCAGCACTTCATCCACAGTCTCAAAAATTAGATCCACGTTGAACAGCAAAATAAACAGAACCACAGGAAAGTACTACTCGATAGCTTAAAGTCTATTCTACTTCTCTATGACAGGAACAATTACAATCTGTGAGAACGAGCGAAAGGAAATACACTGCAAAGACGGAGGAAAAATATTTGTCAAGTTTGCGAAGTTTGGAAGGCTGGATGACTACACGTGTCCTCACGACATACACGATTATCAAAGCCAGACCAACTGTCTTGCCCAGACCTCTCTCGATCGAGTGCGGGCCGAATGCCAGGATAAAGCCAGCTGTAACCTAATTCCAACAACAGCATTTTTCGGCGAAGATCCCTGCCCTGAAATATTTAAATATCTGCTGGTCAAATATAAATGTAAAAAGGATTAGTTTGGCCAATGGGCAGCTACTATCAACAACAAGAGAGAGACTGATCTAAGAGAACAGAATCCCGTGCCCCATGACACTAATTTTTTTAATCGATAACAATATAAATATAAAGTTATCTTAGGGGCCGATTACATGGCGAATTTCAGCCCGGGCTGAGATTTCAGCCCGGTTGACCGGGCTGAGATTTCAGCCCGGCTTCCGAAATAAATCCTCTTAAGTTAGCGATTACATGAACAAAGTTTCAGCCCGGGCAGACTTTCAGCCTGGGCTGAAAATTCCAGCCCGGTTTCAGAAACCGGGCTGGAATTTTCAGCCCGGCCAAACGGGCTGAAATTCGCCATGTAATCGCATCAAAATTTCAGCCCGGGCTGAAAAGTGAATTTGGGCACGCGTAGTCGAATCTTCGACGCCATTTTGATTATCGTTATCAATCTTCCCGCGTAATTTCAAACTTGGCGCCCGGGCTGAAATCTCAGCCCGGGCTGAAATTTGTCATGTAATCACAACGAAATTTCAGCCCGGTTGACCGGGCTGAAATCTCAGCCCGGGCTGAAATTCGCCATGTAATCGGCCCCTTAGATGCCATTATACTGGTTTTAACGCATAGTAAAATAAACAGTGTCGCAGGAAAGTATGTCTCATTTTCGTTACATTGCATGCAAGCAATGTAGAGAAATAAATGAATGTTTTTTTTCATGTTGTTGTTTGTTATAATGTTTGTTTATAATGTGAGTACGTGCTATGTACATAAATGTTAATATTAAGTAATTCATTTAATTAGATAATTATGCACTTTTGCTGTTGTATCCGCATCTATTTTAAACATGGCGGTGGCCAGCTCGAAAGCCAGTGGCTACTCTGGTCACCGCGCACACATTCATTATACAGTAGGTTTTTTTGCAATGTTCTAGTGTATTTATTTTCTGTTAAAATAGTAAACACTATTATTTAAGTTTAGATCACTTATAAATAGTGCAATAATAAAAGAAAGTTGAAAGTTTATTTGAATGGTCTTACTTTATTATTGCATTCACAGGGTGTTATGTCTTGTTATGTCTCGTTTCAGACAATGCATATTTATGTCACGCTAAAATGTTTTCTTATTTGTAAACATCAAGAAAATGTAAAATTAACCTTAAGTTGTTTCGTTTTCACGAGATCGCTCTTAGAACCTCTTTGATCTCTGCATTTAACGATTAATTTGAAAGTGTTTCATCAGCATCCGTCAAGTCGGTTAAAAAAGAATTCGGTTGCCGCTTCGTTTTTTACTGAAACCACTTCTCGATGTTTGGAAATCCTGATTAAGCATTGTATAAGACTTCCTAGGCTTCGAGAAAATTTACTTATATTCAGTAATCCTGTTCTGGGTTTAAAAGCCATGAGACTCAAAATCTCGAAAGACATCCCGGGGAATTACCTACGTTGAAAACTACTGACTATCTAAAGTGGCCACGTTGCCAGCACAAATGCCTTGATCGTGTAGTAACCGGGAGACGTAGGTTCGATTCCCACTCGGGACCATGTTTTTTCTTTCTTTTATGCATTGTGTAAGACTTTCTGGGCTTCGAGGAAATTCACTTATAGATGGTTTTCACTCACGTGACCTTCAGTCCTGTGGGACTCAAATGACAAAGGCCATGGCGGCCATGTTGGTGCACATAACAAAAGAAGTTCATTAAAATTCTTTTGTAGGTGTGCACCAACATGGCCGCCATGGCGTAATGTAAAAACTACCCATACAGTCAACTCTGTCACCTTTAGTGCAGGAATAAGTGGTCACTTACGGGAGGTGGTCGCTTAAGAGAAAAATCAATTTGAAACAGTATCTAACTAGGGTTTTACGATTAAGCGGAAAATTCACTTAAATGGAACACCTTATGCCGCCTACTAAAACATATGTAATTGAATCCACTTTGTTTGCCCATCATTAAATGCACATTTATCTGTTTGCTTGTTTCATAACTGGAAGCCCAGACAAATTGAATAAGTTACTCCAAAACAATGCAAAAAATATCAGTGAAAATATAAAGCCACGTGACCACATTTAACTTCGATCAAACTTTACTAAAAATCAGTTTCCGTGTTTTGTGAGTGCCATCAGGGGTGCGTAAACATCCAGTTAGTTCACTGGTGTAAATAGTATTAGACTACGAGTAATCCATTTTTTCAGAGATAGCGGTTGTTGGCGAAACACAATGCAAGCGCACGCGAAAGTTGCCACCGTCGAGGAGACGGGACGCTTGGAGAAAATAAGAGACTTGTTTCGTCTGCTCCACAATCCCTTAGAAATATAAGATTCTATGTTAAGCCAAATATTGGGTCTGATCGACAGAGGTTAACACGTTTCCCGCCGTTTTAACCCTTTTCGGACCGAGCATTTTTAGACCTTCTGGTACCAGAGGGATCCAAAACCCCTTATCTAAATCCGTAAATATAAAAGCTACGGCAATGAAACTTTGAGGGTGCAGAATATGTCCGAAATTTTTGAAGGAGCGACAAGTAAGACTATAGAGATGCACCCGTGAAATTTAAAGGTGTGAAGAAAAAAGGAAAAAAGTTCTGACACTTCTCAAGTCCTAGAGTTTACGTATTAAAAGAATAACTAAAAACAATAAACAATAAAAGAATAATTAATAAACCCGGCTGTGAAAACTTCATGTTTGCCGAAGTTTGTGACAAGCTTTTGCGTCATTTTTGCGTTTGTAATACAGAAGCCGCCTCCATGCAGTAACTAATTTGGTACATAATAGACACTCTGCCACCTTCTCCAACTTTTTTATCCGGGATTTATTCATTTTTGCTGTTATTTTTTGTACTAGCAAATGATCTTTTGGATACTAGCTGATATAGATGAAATTCTTTCACCACCCATTTTTCTTGTCCAAGTAATGAACACGTTTCTTTCACTGCTGCCGTTGTTAGCTTTGTTTGGTGACTTTTCCGGGAAATGATTTATTTTCTTTATCTTAAAGCGGAAGAATTAGAAAGTAAAGTTTGTATTCCATTCCATCCAGATGGCTAGCGGAATGTTTCGCAGGCATGCACGGAATCGTGCAGGGTTAGATCGCGGGCGCGACGTCGCCCAGGGCTAGATCGCGGGCGCGTACAACGTCGCCCAACAAGCGCGTACGACGTCGCACAAGTGCTTGGTTTGTAATTTCGTCTTATCAGGTCTTATCGAAGTAATAACACACATTTAAAATATTCAAATGGAAAGAGAAAGCTTTAAAGAATACTCAGAAGCCGCTTTAGTGGAAAAAGAAGAGCTTTAAGGAATAAAATCTTACTTAGAGGAACTTTATACGTTCTTAATCAATGCGGGGTGATATTTCTTCTTCAGAAGTTTAATAGAACCGAAGAAGTGGAGTTTTAAAGAATTTCCAACCAGCCGAGAGACGTAAAGGTAAAACAAATGACATTTTTCGAATCTATGTCAGTTTGTGTGACTTTTTCTTTGTGTTCTCGTTAATTTTGGAAAAATGTTTATAAAACGTGCTCAAATTCAGTCGTATTGATATCTCGAATTTCATCGAGGACAGCTCCTCGATGTGCTAATGTTTAATACGCATTTCGCTTTTAAAAATGAAACTAATGGATATTTGAATAAAATTTTTCAAAAGAAGATTTGTTATCTATTTTTATGTGTTTGTTCATTCATTACATAGGTTGGAAAGCGATTTTATGTAAACAAAACAAGACTTGGATTTTATAGTTCTAACTTCACTCGCGTCGCCTTTTTACAAAGATGTACTTTTTTCAATTTTGATTTCCAAATCAGTTTCTCGGACAATTTTCGATACGCAACAGATGTATTTTATTCGGAAATTAGTCATACCAAATACTAGTTATTCTAAACCGAGAAAAAGTTGTTTTTGTGAGCTTTTGTACTGTCTAAATGTACTGTGCAGACGGTCGCGTTATACCGTTTTTGAGAATTGCGGTCGTCAATGCTTCCGACCTTTCACCTTAGTTAAGCTTATCATCAGCTTTCTGTTCAGAGAGCTCCGCTGTTAGGTTAAGCCTATCTATATATACCTAATTCAATAAAGGTTGCTTTGGTCATTGGTAATTGGGCATTGACATTTGGGCATACGGAACACAATGCAATGCTTTGCTTGAGTGACCGCCAAACCATAGCTTTCCAATGCCCAATTACCAATGACCAAAGCAACCTTTATTGAATTAGGTATACAGCTATTTCAATTAACGTTGTCGGTTGAAAAAGGCGAAAAGCCAAGACCGTAAGGTAGAATGGGATTTTTATTCAATGGCTTTTAACCCTAACCCATACTACCTTGCGGTCTTGGCTTTGAGCTTTCATCCGACAACGTTTATTGAAATAGCTGTATACTGTTTATTACAAGGCGTGATGTAGTCAAATTTAATAATTGCATTATGCAAATTGACATCCGCCGAATTAAGGCCGATAAAGTCTTTCCATTTCCGCTTAATCGAAAAATCCTACTGAGAAACAAAACGGTTTTTTACAAAGTGGTCGCTTACGGGAAGTGGTCGCTTAAGAGAGTGGTCGTTAAGGAGAATTGACTTTACACTCTTCTTCGTGTTTGATATATTTACGTAAAAGAAAATCAATAAAACAGTGGCAATCCAAAAGATTCTCAGCTTGTGCTTTACGACTGTCATAAAATCACCAGATTGGCTGCTGAATAATTGATCACTCATGAAACAATAAGTACTCGTCAGCTCTGACAAAGTCGAATCGCGGGAACGGTTGTTTTAACGGCACCAAGTATGGCAGGCTGTCGTTTACCCGTGTTACTACTCTTGCTTGCCTGTGTTCTTTGGGGAGTTTGGTTGAACTGCACTGTGACTGCACATCAAGGTTAGGGTTACCTTACCTTGCTTTCGTGGACTATTACTTGTGCATGTATGATGGTTTTTTTATGCGTTTTTTTTTTAAAAGAATTCCAGCCAATTTTTGTTTCAGTGCTGTTCTCTGTTACGCCCCAACGCAGCTTGTAGTGCGAGAAATCGTGCGTAGCCGTGCTTAAAATAAGTACATGGATCTAGGCATTGATTTGTGTTCTTTCAAGCAATTTATGGAGTGGATTTTATAGGTGATTTTTAGCAAATTCAGAGTAATCAATAGCAGAGGTAAAAATACATCTCTGGAACAAAAATGATACTCCATGTTTGGGTACAATTTGATCAATCAAACTGTCTTGAATATTTCTCAGTGAATGTAATAAATTCAATAGTAGTGATTCGTTGCCGAAAAAGAAAATAACCTGCATTTATTTCACTCAGTTTAGAAATTGCGTTGATAGCCTCTCAGGAATATCAGAAGTGAATAAGGCTCAGCATGATATGAAAAAAATTAATTCAGATAATCCATGTCGGTGGGTGTTCATGAAGTTTAAATCGCACTAAAGGACAAAACTTATTTTTCGGGTGTCAAAAAAAAAAATCTGTCATGGTGACATTAAAACAGGTGCGATTGCAGTTTGCCCAGAACAAAATTTGTTCACCGCTGAACAAACTTCAAAGAGGCCGTCGAGTACCTCCGAAGCAAGCCAAACTGGTACAAATCTTGAGAAACAATAGGCGCGGGTGGTTAGATTCGGAAGTGAACTGACAGGTGACGACCAAAGAGCCATTTCACGCCATTCAAAAGAATCCGGCCGAATATTCCGATATTCGCAGTATTCGCAAAATTATCCACCGCATACCTTTTTTATCCTGGATGTATTGAACTATATGTGTGACTATATCGTGAGACAAACGATAAATAAACTATCGACTAGCAAATAATCTTGAAAAATTCTCCCTCGCCTCGTTTCCCTGCCTCTAGCCTCCTATTATTATTTTTTTGCCCTCTGCCTCAGACCTATGCCAGTTTGTGCATATTTTTGCCCCAAACCTTGCAGTTGCATTACCTAGTACAAAAAAGGAGGCTGATGTTACCAATCAAGCGCGCGCTCGCTTTTCTCACACGATACACGAACGTTTAGTAATGTTTGGCTGTTGAAATATTACAGAAGACAAAACAAAACATGATTTTTTTAAAAACGTTTTCTATCAATCCGTTTTTTCAAAAATATCTGTTATTAAAATAGTTTCGTCCGTATTCTAAAAATATTGATCAAGTTTTTCTTCATTTATCGGTTATTTTTTGTAGGCAGCTGTCGACACAATCGCTACGTTAAGTTTTTTCAACCAGAGAACGACCATTATCTTGAAGGGCACGTGTTTGCAAACAGTTCTGTCGAAAAACACGAAAAATGTGAAGAACGATGTCTCCAGGCGAAGGAATGTGTATCAATCAACACTGGTGCACAAATTAACGACAAAATGGCCTGTGAGCTCAGTGATTCGGACTTCTTACAGCATCCGGAAGATCTTAAACCAAGACACGGTTGGACCTATAGAGGAACAGAGGTACGAATTATAAACGATGACAAAAGATATTGGATAGGTTATTCCATAAACAGCGGAGCTCCCAAGGAACAGAGTGATTGTACATAAACAAAGTTTCAATAATAACGTTTAGGTTGACTTCAGCCTGAACTCTGTCAATAACACTTTATTCTTTGATGATGATGTTGATGACGTTGATGATGTTGATGATGTTGATAATAATAATGATGATGATGATGATGATGATGACGACGATGATTGTGGCTTTGGTGTTGGTAACGGTGGTGGCGATTATAATGGTCATGTTAATGATCATGATCTATGGTATAATACTGATGATAATGATGATGATGATGATGATGATGTTGGTGATGATGATGATGATGATAATGTTGATGTATGACTACAACAGTGACAATTTTTCTACGATAGATCACAATTCATGATGAAGCATTTAATAATTTTCAGTGTTAATTTTACTAAACTTCCATCATGATCTTGGTTAAATCTTGTTTCAACTGATTACACGAGAGTAAAGTTTATACGAAATTTGTTTCTTCCAGAATCCTTGCGCCACTAAACCTTGTCTTAACAATGGGAAGTGCTTAATGGGATATACTGACAAAAAATACCTTTGTGTCTGCCATGCTTCCTACACAGGAGAAAACTGCGAGCAAGGTAAAAGACACCCTGAACATTGTTATTTACCTGCCTTGACACGCGCAAGCTAACCGCGGAAAATGTGATCCGATATAGCATTCTTGTAATGGAACTGTTTGTTATCTTTATGAATTGTTTCTTAATTCAGGGCACCAAACAATAGTCGGAAGTGTTAGCCGCTTGTAGTTTCAGCCGCTTGAAGTGTCAGCCGCCCTACCCCTACCCTACCCCTACCCCTACTTCTACCCCTACCCCTACCCCTACCCCTACCCCTACCCAACTGCTACCCCTACTCCTAACCCTACCCCTACCCCTACCCCTGCCCCGCGAGAAAGCGGCTGACACTTCAGACTACCTAAACAAACGATGAAATATACATTTTGAAATAGTTTATAGGAAAAGGAGTGAGGCGAATTTTTACCTTCATTTTATTGTAGTTCATTATGTCTAAAGAACAAATTCAAAATAATAATAGTTTCCAGAGGAAAAGAAGGAAAATCGGTTTTTAGCTGCTCAAGTATAAAGACCTATAAAGTGACTCTAATGTGGAAGAGCCTGGGGCTATAGTGATAACGTAAACTACGTAAATGAGAAGACACATTGGTCTGTTTACTTTATTATTCCTTTTTTGGCGGTACAAATGTCAGACAGCGACTACTTACAGTCATCTGATGGCCAAAAGAATGCTTCGAAACACTCTAAATCGATGATCGACTGTATAGCATAAAACAACAGCACCACAGGAAAGTACTGCTCAATCCACAGACTCAAAAGTTAGAACCACCTTGCACAGCATAATAAACTGTGTGAACACCACAGGAAAGTACTGCTCAGTAGCTTTCATTTGAATGGTCACACTTTAGGATTTCAATCACAGACTCAAAAGTTAAAACCACCTAAAACAGCATAATAAACAGTACCACAGGAAAGTACTGCTCAGTAGCTCTCATTTAAATGGTCACACTTTAGCTTTAGGATTTCATCCACAGACTCAAAAGTTAGAACCACCTTGCACAGCATAATAAATAGTACCACAGGAAAGTACTGCTCAGTAGCTTTCGTTTAAATAGTTACACTTTGTTTTTCAAGCACGGACTCAAAAGTTAGAATCACCTTGTACAGCATAATAAAATACTGCTTAACATCTTTCATTTAACTCATGATCCCACTTTAAGATTTCATCCACAGAGTTAAAAGTTAGAGCCATCCTGTGAAGCACAATCAGACTGGGAAATAAACAGTACCACAGGAAAGTACTGCTCGATAGCTTAAAGGTCTATTCTACTTTTCTATGGCAGCAACAATCACAATTTGCGAGGAAGAACAAAGGGAAATACACTGCAAAGACGGAGGAAAAATATTAGTCAAATTTGCGAATTTTGGAAGGCTGGATGACCACACGTGTCCTCACGACATATACGATTATCAAAGCCAGACCAACTGTCGTGCCCAGACCTCTCTCGATCGAGTGCTGGCCAAATGTCAGGATAAAGCCAGCTGTAACCTAACTCCAACAACAGCATTTTTCAGCGAAGATCCCTGCCCTGGAATATTAAAATACCTGCTGGTCAAATACCAATGTAAAAAAGATTAGTTTGGCCAATGGGCAGCTATTATCAATAAGAGCAAGAGAAATTGATGTAAGAGAACAGAACACCTTGTCCCATGATAATCGTTTTTAATCTAATATTAGCTTGCGCAAACGCTGTGAAGGTTATATGCATTCTCGCTCCCATGACCGAGAGCAGTTATCATGTATCATATAGTTCTCATGATTGCTGGAGGTATTTTGCTTGTATAGCGAAGGGACATCGCGGCCCGCGGGTTGTATGAGATGTGAAAACCAATAAACTTGCCAACTTTAAAATTACGTGACGTCATTCAAAATGTCCAATCAGTGTGACACCGAACTAATAATAGATTAAAAATACTTTTCATTGGAAGCTAAGAGGTCTGTGTATTGGAGATGTGTCTTCTTAGATTATTTTCTCTTAATAACAGTCACAAGTAGCAGGAAATGAGATAAAAAAGAAACAGAGAATTGCAATTACTAGCAATTCAGCGGATTCAGTCCAAACCATTTTAAAATAGCAGACAGAATGGCTTTGCATCTTGAAAATTTGAAGGACAATGGCCCATGTGAGAAAAATCTTTTGAAGCTAAGCACTGGAATGGCTGAAGGGAAGGAAAGTGAGAGAATTAGTCCAAATAAGTACTACAAATCACTTAATCGTGTTTTAGATGAAACGTTTGTTCACTCAACGCGAGCAATAAGCAACCTTAACTAAAAGCGGAATATACTATTACTAATGCTCTGGCACGAAATTTTATTTTAATTCAAAATTAATTCAACAAAATTTGCAACGATTGTGGCTTTGTAAACTAATTTCACTTTTCACCCCCAAAACACCCAGAACATAATTTCGTTAATTGATCAAAGGCTCCTATGAATATGAAACGCTCCAAATAAAAGGTTTTCACCGAAAAAATCATAGCAGCAAGACGTTATTACATACATTAGCTTAATATGTTATTTGCGGTCGTGTTAAGAAAATCTGTTCCAGATCAATTAGAGGTTTGACTACATTACTTAGGTTTTTATTTCGTGTATAGAAAATAGTTCTAATGAATGTTAAGGATTTTTGGTTATCCAAGTGCAAGTTGAATGTTTCAGCGAATATATTTGCACTTAGTAACTCGAGTCTCCTCTTAAACTCACTTTGCCAAAGCCATAATTTTTGTTAGAAATGAACACTTGAATAAGACAAATTTTCAAAATTGAAGGTTGTGTCGAATATAAATATTTAAAACAAATTCGCAATCTTTACCCTGGGTTCAAAAGGGTATATAATTTTCATATGAACGCGTCACGGTATGTTTTTCAACACGGCCTCGATATTTTAGTTTTTAAATATAGAAGTCTACGATATTTATATGATTTATATGTGTGATGTTTGGTTCTACGCAGTTGTTTAGTAGAAAAACTCAAGGATATTTAAAAGTGATTTCAAATTTTTTTAATATATTAACTATCGTCGTGCTGTTACATTTTTGTTATTTTTTGTTGTATATAATTATACAAGGTGAGAAATCACATTGACTATTAAATATTTAAAGGGGCAGTATCACGAGGTTCCACGCGCGGCACTGTTCACTATTCTTGCACCGGAATTTTAGACATATCACTGTTAAAAGTGATTTTTTCTTTCTTCCGGCTATCAAAACGGATTTTTTGATTCAACAAATACCTCCACTTCTCGACGGCCTTTTTGAATTTGCGGAATCAAACTTGAAAACTGGGCCGACGTTTTCAAGTTTCGACCTCGTGATACTGCCCCTTTAACGACGCAACTACGCAAGCAAAAGCACAAGCACAAGCACAATAAGACGATAAAACAATTTCTTTTTTCTTGTACTGTGTAAACTGGGATAACGCGAGTATGGGAATAACCGCAAGCAAAGACGACATAAAAACAGTCACTAGTTGTCAGCGTCCATTCTGCTTACAAGATGTCGGCCGGAAAGACCGATTCAAACTTGGTGTAAATATGCAGTCGCGTTTAAATCACTGCGACTGCGTATGTTGCCTTCGCATGTGTAAACATCCTTGTTGTTATGCTTGTGCTTATACTCATGCTTCAAGAGAGAGCCCGTGGGATTTGGTAGAATGCTAGCCGTCCCTTTTCAGACTGTTGAACGAGCGAAAAAATCACGAAAACAAGGGGGAGAGAAGTGCATCTTCCTCAGTCCCCCTCGGTTGGTATTACTTTCGCTCGCTGGCTTGGTTAATCGCGTGAGACTCACCCTCTCTGAATAAGAGGCTACACAGTGATCACGAAAACTATCTTTCAAGGTTTCAATTCTTGTTTAGTGATTGTGAGCGTTTAGGGTTAGGGTTAGGGTTAGGGTTAGGGCTAGGGTTAGGGTTTAGGGTTAGGGTTTAGGGTTAGGGTTAGGGTTAGGGTTAGGGGATAGGGTTATACTCGTTCGAAATGTTACCAGTTTTGGAAAAACAAGCAAACAAATTAAATTTCTGCTTCATTTGTTTTGTGTTTAACTCATTCTTTTCTTTCTTCCTTACAACTGAATTCGAACTGGATTATAATCCAAGGAGTGATATACCAGTAGATTCCTCAACGTTGGCGATAACTAAACTCGTCTAGCTCTTATACCGAGCTCACAAGGCAAACAAGAAATGCATCAATGACTCCAACGTTGGTAAAAAAGAATTACTGACAGTGATTTTACAATTTGAAACTATATGAACCATTGTTGGTTGAAAAAATTACAACAGTGATTTTATACTTTGAACTATACAAATAATAAAACTTAAACCCTTTAAGTTCTAATCGCTGGAATATACAATTAAACTGTATGCGTTTATGAAACTGATAAAATCTTTGTAACTATTCATTATTAAAATTGAATAATTAAAATTTGTATGGAAACCCACACGCTAGTCCTTTTTCCGTAAAACAATGTTTTTGATTTGCGTGAAAAGAGAATTTTTAGTACATGATCATTGAATTTGCTTGCTTGACGTATATTTTTAGCCTTTCGCATTCCTATGGCGGAAAACCATGAGTAAGACGGCATGACAACTGAAGCAGAACAGTATAGATTGGACAGGTTGTTGTTTCTGTTATGGCTACATCACTTTACGAGAACCTCGAGGCCACACAACAGACCGGTTAGTAGAGTGGTAGGAATTACAAATGACCTGGCTTTGCTTTGCTTTGAGAGCAATCGCAATTAAAATGTTTCTAAAATCATTGTTTGTATCAAAAAGGAATTTCGTGCACCAATAGCCGGTCACTGACATCTCTTGTTGCTATTTAGATAGCCCGACATCCTTTCCTAAACTATTTAATCTTGTATTATCACTGAAGATTAAAACCTTTTACAACTTACATTCGAATGACTACATATTCCCAGAAATTCGTGACTAAATACGACCTGAATTTGCCTCCGGCATCTGTCAACCTTCGTTTCCATAACAAACGCCATCTAGCCACTCAATAATTGCATTATCAACCAATGTTGTTTAGGTATCTAAATTACTGATTGTTTTCTGTCCTTTGTTGTATCGAATGATTTTAATTCTTAAGGCATGATGTGTTTGTGTGCTGTTTTGTCTGCTCCTAAGCCGTCATGGCCACCATTGCAGGTCGATCGCTTCTTGCAATACTGATTTTGTGTACACTCGCCTCCTTTTGTCGAGGAACATGTGTTTCCAGTGTGTCAGAAACTGTTCATCGTTACGCTAAGCAGCATTTTAAGCGAAACTGGGTGAAAAGGGTCAAAGAAATAAAGCTGTCTTCAACGTATGAGGGTGCGTCGTTTGTTTACCTTCCACATGAAGTAATTCTGATGAAACAAGCGGTTTCCAAAGAGGAACAAATACGGTTATTTTCCCACTTTGTTCCTTTCATAACGGCTGATGGAAGACAAGCGGATCAGTCACTGTGCGCTGAAGATAGATGTATTCTTTTCACCTCCACAATGACAGACCAAAAAGATGAGAATCTTCAGAAGCTAGGATCTACCCTTTTCTCGGAAACAGCGGAACAGCTGGCGAACATCCAGAAACTAAAACCTGGCTACACCGATCAGCAACTTCGACTTAACATCGAAAAAGCCCGCAGATTTCCTTCATTGCATGGTGTTTGGTACAATGAAAACGGGTACTTAAGGAGCCATCGCGACAGAACGTGGCATCAAGACAACAAAACTTCACAGACTGAATGGGTTCTTTCGATTTCACTTGGGGCCACTGCCCGCTTCACCTACCATCATCCACAAGACATACAAGGAAATCGCAGTACTACTGTTCTAGTAGAATCGGGTGACGTCCTTTTATTCAATGGAGCGTACTTATATCACGGTGTGCAGGTACTCGAGCGCAGCATTCCCAATTGGTGGAAAACGGAACTTGGCAATTTACAAGGACGACTAAACCTCCAATATCGTGTTCTCACAGGTAATTCTCACTATTCAGAGAAAAACGGAATTAACGAGAATACGCGCTTTGTCTTGCAAGAAAAGACTGTTAAGAATAACGAAATAAATCAACGTAAAGAAACGTGTTTAAAAGTCCCAAAAGGAAGTGACCAACCCAGTACTGTACCAAATGAAAATTGCCTGAAATTAGGGGACGACAAGTACAGCACTGATCGAGACAATGCCTGGCTGATGAGAGTGGAAGACAAACCCAGCACTGATCGTGACAATGCCTGGCTTATGAGAGTGGAAGACAAACTTAGCACTGATCGAGACAATGCTTGGCTGATGAGAGTGGAAGACAAATCCAGCATTGACCGTGATAATGCCTGGCTAATGAGAGTGGAAGACAAACCAACTACTGATCGTGATAATGCGTGGCTGATGAGAGTGGAAGACAAACCCAGTGCTGACCGTGACATTGCCTGGCTCATGAGAGTGGAAGACAAACCTAGCACTGATCGAGACAATGCCTGGCTCATGAGAGTGGAAGACAAACCTAGCACTGATCGAGACAATGCCTGGCTCATGAGAGTGGAAGACAAACCAACTACTGATCGTGATAATGCCTGGCTGATGAGAGTGGAAGACAAACCCAGTGCTGACCGTGACAATGCCTGGCTCATGAGAGTGGAAGACAAACCTAGCACTGATCGAGACAATGACTGGCTCATGAGAGTGGAAGACAAACTCAGTACTGATCGTGATAATGCCTGGCTCATGAGAGTGGCAGACAAACCCAGTGCTGATCGTGACAATGCCTTGCTGATGAGAGTGGAAGACAAACCCAGTGCTCATCGGGACAATGCCTGGCTGATAAGAGTGGAAGACAAACCCAGTACTGATCGTGACAATGCCTTGCTGATGAGAGTGGAAGACAAACCCAGTGCTCATCGGGACAATGCCTGGCTGATAAGAGTGGAAGACAAACCCAGTACTGATCGTGACAATGCCTTGCTGATGAGAGTGGAAGACAAACCCAGTGCTGATCGTGACAATGCCTGGCCGATGAGAGTGGAAGACAAACCCAGTGCTGATCGGGACAATGCCTGGCTGATGAGAGTGGAAGACAAACCCAGTGCTGATCGTGACAATGCCTTGCTGATGAGAGTGGAAGACAAACCCAGTGCTGATCGTGATAATGCCTGGCTCATGAGAGTGGAAGATAAACCTAGCACTGATCGAGACAATGCCTGGCTGATGAGGGTGGAAGACAAACCCAGTGCTGATCGTGATAATGCCTGGCTCATGAGAGTGGAAGACAAACCCAGTACTGATCGGGACAATGCCTTGCTGATGAGAGTGGAAGACAAACCCAGTGCTGACCGTGACAATGCCTGGCTCATGAGAGTGGAAGACAAACCTAGCACTGATCGAGACAATGCCTGGCTCATGAGAGTAGAAGACAAACCTAGCACTGATCGAGATAATGCCTGGCTGATGAGAGTGGAAGACAAACCAACTACTGATCGTGATAATGCCTGGCTGATGAGAGTGGAAGACAAACCCAGTGCTGACCGTGACAATGCCTGGCTCATGAGAGTGGAAGACAAACCTAGCACTGATCGAGACAATGCCTGGCTCATGAGAGTGGAAGACAAACCCAGTACTGATCGTGATAATGCCTGGCTCATGAGAGTGGAAGACAAACCCAGTGCTGATCGTGACAATGCCTTGCTGATGAGAGTGGAAGACAAACCCAGTGCTCATCGGGACAATGCCTGGCTGATGAGAGTGGAAGACAAACCCAGTACTGATCGTGACAATGCCTTGCTGATGAGAGTGGAAGACAAACCCAGTGCTGATCGTGACAATGCCTTGCTGATGAGAGTGGAAGACAAACCCAGTGCCGATCGTGATAATGCCTGGCTCATGAGAGTGGAAGACAAACCTAGCACTGATCGAGACAATGCCTGGCTGATGAGGGTGGAAGACAAACTCAGCACTGATCGAGACAATGCCTTGCTGATGAGAGTGGAAGACAAACCAACTACTGACCGTGACAATGCCTGGCTCATGAGAGTGGAAGACAAACCTAGCACTGATCGAGACAATGCCTGGCTCATGAGAGTGGAAGACAAACCCAGTACTGATCGTGATAATGCCTGGCTCATGAGAGTGGAAGACAAACCCAGTGCTGATCGTGACAATGCCTGGCTGATGAGGGTGGAAGACAAACCCAGTGCTCATCGGGACAATGCCTGGCTGATGAGAGTGGAAGACAAATCCAGTACTGATCGTGACAATGCCTTGCTGATGAGAGTGGAAGACAAACCCAGTGCTGATCGTGACAATGCCTTGCTGATGAGGGTGGAAGACAAACCCAGTGCTGATCGTGATAATGCCTTGCTGATGAGAGTGGAAGACAAACCCAGTGCTGATCGGGACAATGCCTTGCTGATGAGAGTGGAAGACAAACCCAGTGCTGATCGTGACAATGCCTTGCTGATGAGAGTGGAAGACAAACCCAGTGCTGATCGTGACAATGCCTGGCTGATGAGGGTGGAAAACAAACCAACTACTGATCGTGACAATGCCTGGCTGATGAGAGTGGAAGACAAACCAACTACTGATTGTGATAATGCCTGGCTGATGAGGGTGGAAAACAAACCAACTACTGATCGTGACAATGCCTGGCTGATGAGAGTGGAAGACAAACTCAGCACTGATCGAGACAATGCCTGGCTGATGAGAGTGGAAGACAAAGCCAGTACTGATCGTGACAATGCCTTGCTAATGAGAGTGGAAGACAAACCCAGTACTGATCGTGACAATGCCTTGCTAATGAGAATGGAAGACAAACCCAGTACTGATCGTGACAATGCCTTGCTGATGAGAGTGGAAGACAAACCCAGCTCTGATCGAAACAATGCCTGGCTGATGAGAGTGGAAGACAAACCCAGCATTGACCGTGACAATGCCTGGCTGATGAGAGTGGAAGACAAACCTTGTATGACTGAAAAAGTATCCGTTGAAGGCAACAAAGTAAACGAGAACGATAATCCAGTCTGTGAAATACGTTTCTTGAATCACAGTGTACTTGGGTTCATAAGTTCGGGTAGTTCAAGCTGTTCAGCACTATATTTGTCGAAACAATCACATAATAGGATTCCTGAAGCTACATCATGGCTTCCTTTAGTGGACGAAATTGATAAAGAAGTTACGGGAATTTCCAGTTTTCCAGACTGTGAGGTTTTTCAGAACCTTTGTTTCCCAAAGACCTTATTCAGACAGTTTTGGTGTTTTAACTACACGATTAATAAAGATCACCAAAGACAGGCTATTCGGGCTCTCGGTGGCAATGCTGACACCAATCATGTAAAAAAAGAGTTTTATGAGAAACTTAAATTAATACAGGGATTGAACATTCCCGTTCACGAACACAACATTGTCATGAGTTTTGAAGACAGCGATGTAGTGGAGGCAATGTACAAAGCAGGGCTGTTGGTGAATCCTAAGAGGTTTATTCTCAATGGAAACCATATCTTCAGCACGAAAGAGCAGCAGGAAATCAGGAAAAAGACGACCCAAGCACTGGAGTTTATTCGCCAAGCAGACAGCGTCCTCTACGAAAGTATACTGCAGGTTGTAGCTTGCATTGGCTACTACAAAGCTGCAGAGAAAGGTCACCTTGGCGGTACCGTGTCTTCAGCTGTCGGTCTGATATGGTTGGATCCGAGCAAAGGGGGAGACTGGTCTATTTCCTTCTTAGCAGAGCAGATAGTGCACGAATATATTCACACCACGCTGTTCATTGCTGAAATGGTCCGTGGTACGTATACTGACGCTCTCCTTGTACCAAAGTCCTTGGTTGTGTCAGCTATTCGTCGGCAGAAAAGAGGCTATGACAAGTCCTTCCATGCAGCTTATGTCGCAACAGGCTTAGTAGCATTCCACGCGGACACGGGCAGCAACGGTCGGGCTTCCGAGCTTGCCAAGTACCTGAATCAGTCCGTCCATGATCTTGAAAAGGTGCATTCGGAAACAGGTATTCTTGACGAAGTTGGTGCTGGAATGCTTCTTCATTTAAAAACTTTTCTTCGCAAGGCTAAGGTCATTTAGAGGGGATAGTTGTGTTTCCTTTGCTAATTAAGGGGGAAGTATTACAGTGATTAAACTTTTTTTGGTCAAAACCATGTTACAATGTCTTTAATTATTTACAAAGTAATACTCAAACACAAAGAGAACGAAATCAACCAATTATTGAAAGAGGAACATTTGTGGTCTGTGCTAACCCATATTGGAGACAAAAATGTGGGAAGTTGAAAAAAGCCAGGCTAATTGTTTTGAAGTTGCAATTCCTCAGTTAGACCAAGTCCGTTTATGACTAGAAATACTTATTGACAGTTTTGGTACATTTTTTTGGTAATTAATCACACCACACTGGACCTTTTTTTCGGTTTATCAAGTTTATGTTAGTACAAAAGCATTTTGGTTTTTGAATTAACACCAAATCCCCGTGACACTTCCCCTTTAATGTGAGGGTATGTATTCTGTCTTGCTAATATTTTCATTGTGTGGCAAATAACGACTTCAGCAGAACTAGCGAGAAAATTTTAAGTTAACGAATCTCGACAGTCAAAAGGACTAAATTTTTGCTTTTCTCCTTCTAAAAGTTCTTGTCGTATTTTTCTGATCAATACGCTAAAAGGTACTGCGCTAATTCCAAAGGTAGTCATTTTAGATTTTAGCACCCTAAGCGTAGCTATCTACACATTTTGACCCCTTAAAGGTACGACGGGCACCCCTGTCCTTTTTGTATGGTCGTCCCTAACTCCCCATCCCGGGGGGAAGCATATATAGGCCGCTTAGTTAATGAACTTAATTCTGGTGAAAGTCATTTATTAATATAACTAAGGGGTGCTTTTAAATCGGGCGTTGATGATATAACGAGAGATATCTCAGTGTCCCTTTGCAAAACTTGCTGCTTTCAAAAGTAACCGAACGCTTTTTATATAAACAGCATCCATTGTAGGTCATGTTACCATTAATTATTGCAGCCGATTTCACTGCAGTTTGCAGGTCGACCCGGATTTTTCAAACATGATTCGCCGGCTATGATTCGCGATCGCTCGTCATTGTCGTTCTAGGATCAAACAATTATAAAAGAAATTCACACCGTAATCCAACTTTCATAGAGTAAATGCTGAAATGCTGAAATGAGAAAAATCCATAAAAATCTCAGCGCAGTGTGCCAAACCGTTTTCACTCAAACTTGATTAGCCACCGTGGTTCGCCAGTCATGATTTGCCCATTCACATGGCCATGGGGAAATGAGGGTGACATGGAAAAAAGATTTACAGATCTTGTTCATTGTGGATGTTTCTATTTCAGGAAGTAAGTATCCATACACTCTGTGAGCTCATATATGGGCAAATTCCTTCACCATTGTCTTATCTTGGGCGAATCATAGCCAGCGAATCAGGCTTGAAAAACGAGTCTCGGCGTACTGCATAGAAATCGGCTATAAACGTTACTGAACAGCATATACAGTCCTCTGACTCCTCTCGCCAGGATCAATACCAATTAAATAAGTAGGCTTAAACGGTCTTTAAGCATTAGCCTGCGAGCAGGCTCACTTGTTTGGGGTATCGCGCGAGTATCTTGGCGGCGAAGCCGCCAAAGCAACCCCAAATAAGTCAGCCTGCTCGCAGGCTATTAATCATTGTCATGTTTACGTTACTTGTTAAGCCATTTTAATGTTAACCTAAGAATTTAGGCAAAACGGCATTAAATGATATTTGCTGAAGAAAATGTTCTGTTTTATTTGTCTTCTTAGTGAGCACCAGGGGTGATGATAGCTTTCACGAGCCAGTTAATGTGACCACTCAATAAATATGATGAGATATAAGGTCTATAAGTAGCAAAATCAATAAGAAATGGCCAAGAATGAAACACTTTGAACTCCGTGATTTATATTATTAGGCGAATAGCATCTTGTTCCTTGATGAGTACTGTTCAATTTCGGTGTTTTACGATATTTTACCTACGACCACACTTTAATCGTCCGACAGTGGGTCGTGTTAGCGGGGTTCCACTGTAAAGAATGGAAAGGAGACCGGGAGTGTGAGTGCTTTATATACCGGAGGGGGGGTACTCGTGTTAATTTAGGATAGGTGTGTGCCTTGAAGGTTCTTGAACCCTGACCCTATTTAAAAAACGAAAAACGAAAATTGATACCCATTGTAAGGCCCAAAACCAAAAAATGACAAACAATTTAAGGGAAACACGGTAACTCAGACTTGTGTGTACTGGTCGTTTATTTCGTTTCTGTAAGCATCAAGCATAGTTTAGTTTAGTTTTAATTAACAGGCCATATCTTTTTCGTTAAGCTGGGCGGTTGAGGCGTTTAGGTATTGCAATTTAGCTACTATAATTTAGAGGAACCCTATCTAAGGATCACAATACCAAAAAAGATACCCTATTTAAGGACCGAGCAAAATCAACAGTGGGAGCAGAGGAACGATGGGCACAGAGAAACAGGCTAGATCTAGAGTGCACGAGGATTGACGAAAGAGTAATGGATTGACGAGAGCCGGCATAGGATCGTACCAAAGTTAACGATAGCAAATTAGAAATTACGAGAGCCCATAATAGTTGACGACAGTGTCCGAAGGTTGATGAGAGCGAATCAGTGAGAGATGGTGAAAGCGCATTACAGTTGACGACAGTGTAAAAGGATTAATAAGAGATGACGAAAACGCACGATAGTTAACGACAGTGTAAGAAGGTTGATGAGAACGAATGAGAACGAGAACGCGTGATAGTTGACGACAGTATCCGAATGTTGATGACGGCGAATGAGAGACGAGAGCGCATGATAGTTGACGACAGTGTCCGAAGGTTGATGAAAGCAATGAGAAACGAGAGCGCATGATAGTTGACGACAGTATCCGAATATGCATGAGAGTTGACGAGAGCGAATAAAAAATGACGAGTGTGAATTATAGTTGACAACAGCGAACGAAGGTTAACTGCGTGAAGTGGACGACGGCGTACGAATGTTTACGAAATCACGTAAGACATGACAAAAGCCTAAGAAAATTGCCGAGAATTCGTAAGAGTTGACAAAATCAGAAGAAAATTCACGAGAGGGGATGAGAGTTGACGAAAGAATATGACAATTGCCGACTGGGAATAAGAAATAATGACAGTGCATGATAGCTAACGACTGCGTAAAACTCAAGTGCAGAAATGAGAGACAGCGGAAAGAAAGCTTGATAGTCCACCCCGGGGGGTACTCCCATATATGAGCTATATAGGTATGTGCCGCTGTGAAGGGTATGGTTTTCAGGCAGTTTAGTCTGGGATAGGGTATAGTAATCAGAGAATTTTGGTCTAGAATAGGGTATCATTTTCCGCAAAACTGATCAGTTGCGTGAAGAATTTAGTCTCTACAAGGTTTACTGGCAAATGGCATTTAAAAATCGGTACGGCAGGCAGTACGGCATTTTTACTGACCTCTGGTAACTAATAACAAAGAAAGTATTCAAAACTTTGGTCTAGGATAGGGTAGGGTTTTTCGCATAAGAGCACTTGTGAAGTAATAAGAGTACAGAGCTTGACGAGAGCGAATGTTGAATGAGAGGTAACAAGAGCGAATGCTACGTCATGAGAGTTGACAAGAGCTTGCTCGGTTTACGATAGCGCAATTAAGTGCTGATTAGAGGGCACTCGGAAAATTAAGGTTTACAAGCCGTGAGTGGAAAGTTGATTAACATGCATGAAAGTTTGTGAAGTAACGCACGAATGTTGATATAGATAAATGCGCTTAACGTTGTTAGTATAAGGAAGAGTTGATAATTAAGAGCACACGAGAGTGAATAATCCTGTACAAGATCCTTTGAATGATGGACGAGAGCGCAATTGAGAGTTAATGACAGGGCAGTAAGTTGATATGGGTGTAAATGATGCATGGTCAGAGAAAAATCTCTCTTATAAATTAAGGTAACATTCCCTGTTCAACGCCCAAGTCTCATGATCATTTTATGCATCGATATGCAAGTACTGAGAATGTTAGATTTCAGTGAAAGTCTTTCGCGTGTCGAGTTAACGGCTCTCTTCAGAACGAATTTCAGTACAGATAAAAATATAAACATTACACCATGCTAAAAGTAGCCTGTTCCAGGCGTTCAGATAGTGGGAAGAAGCGCGAAGAGAAAAAGCAAGAAAAAGGCAGGGAGGCGGGAGAAGAGGTAGTCTCGTTTTTATTCGCGCCGTTCTCCTATACATCAGTCATTTCGCACCCGTTTCCTCACCACCTGAACGCCTGGAACAGGTTATACTAATAGCTTTGCAAGATTTGTATTTACTTGTTGAGGTACTAAACTCCTGCAGTTTCATACGGGCACTTAAGTAATAGAAAGTTAAGTTACCGGAAAACGTAGGCTGCGTAACTGGCGGTTTTGTTGGCGCGCGATGCCGAATTCTCGAGCTGCGAAGCTGGGAATCGAAACTTTGCCTTTGCGCGAGCAATACTACCAGCTACGCAGGCAACGGAAAATGTTTATCTTAGAATAAACCGTGTCGTTCTCCGTCCTGATAAACTAACTCCCGGCAGTCTTATCGGGAGGGATACTTCTCCCTCATCCTCTGCAGTTGGTGGTGCAGTTTCATTCTCATTGTCATCATCGTCACCATAGTCTTCATTAGCAATTCGACAGAGCCTGTTATCCTCCTCTGTTATTAAAATGTTGTCTGATCCATCGGAAGAAAAGTCGAGTACTCGGGTTAGAATACACTTAGGGGAATTCCCATCACAGACATCACCGGAGGTGTATGTTAGTGAATCACTTGTCTGGTTTAGCCACTTTAGGGATACTCTTTGCTGCACAAACTTTCCACCATTCACTTCTATTTGTACATCCTCCAGAAGAACTGCTAGCCAGAAAGATGAGATCTCTCTTCTACTGTTGTGTCTTACTGCCAATATGTCGTCTTTCTGGTAAATGGTTTGCACCCGTACAGCCGTACTCCACAGTGCTACATTAGCATCCACAACTTGGCAGGCTGTTGTTACGTCTTCGCTTTCCCCTAACGAGGCTGTGATGGTAGTGGGACACATACTAAGGGCATAAGGAAGGGTGCCAGTTAGCTCTTTCGTTTTTGAGCGGACATTTTCCTGTCTTACGCCTCTTCCATACTCCCCAGCAAATTCTCGCATCACAGTTTCTCGCCTTGTGTCTTTTTCTTTGCTACCTGTTCCTTCAGTGATTCATGACTGCTTGTTTGGTCGCGTCTTGATGTTTGGGGGTTCACCTTTGATAATTTTCTCCGGATAAAATGAATTGGGCCCAGTGAAATATGAGAAATCCTTCTGATAAATGCGCAGCATATCGTTTTCCACGCAGCGCGCTCTTCTTTAAGCGTAGTTAGCCACTGTAGGCATGTCGTGGTCTGCTCGCATTCCTTTGAAATAGCATTCCACGCCCAAAGTTGTCAAAGATTGGCAAAGATTGATAACGATCGATCGAGAAAAAAATTCAAAGTGATCTCTCGAGATCTCTGATTGAGTCTGGACTGAATGAAAAAGACACCACGTCGACACCATGTGCAACATGTGATTCTTTGAGTGACACTAATGACATGTGCCTGAAGGAAGCCAGTAACTGCAACCACCGCGACTACTGATACTACGGCCAAGAATAAGGATACTGTATATTATTATTCTTTGAAGTTACCTGAAATGCAAAAATTAGTTCCAATTGCGCGCAAACAGGAAAAGAATCTAAACCTCCGACTCCAAAAGCGCAACGAGGAAAAAGGTCGAAAGACCCGGTCGAAAGGGTGTCTGATAAAGACCGATAATATCCCATATACAGTAATATGAATCACTCCCTGGGATTCTGTCACGTCATTATAATGTGACCATTGTTTCAAATTGATACCCGATATGTCACAATGACAAAGGATGTTTCTGCGAGTGAAACACGCGTGAACATGCCTGTTGCGCGTCCTCGCGACATGAGATTTTCACGCAACAGTCTCTAAAGGAAAAGAAGAGGCCCTGGAACCATCACAACAGACTGGATTCCAGCAACCTGGATTCTGGATTACAATGGTTGGATTCCGGATTCCATTAGCTGGATTCCGGATTCCAAAGCTGTGGATTCCGGATTCCAAAGACCAAAATTACCTGGATTCCGGATTCCGGATTACCTTACATGGGGCGATTTTAAGGCTCAGCCTAAAACAATAATTTCCTCTTTCTACTCGGTCGCAGCGAGTCTACAACAAAATAAGAGAAGGCTAATGAGGCCTGGTAGCAGTCATTTTAGAGAGCAAGAAAGGCAGGCGAGAGGAACAAGATGCTGTATATGTGACCAGTTTTAAGCATATAATTAATTTTCCCAAAATATTGAAACTAGTTTATCAGTTCCCTACGACGCATTCCAGGTCTTATTGCCTCGAAAAATGACTGCTACCCAAACCAAAGTCGATGAAAATATTTTATTGAATCAGTGCATTAAAATGTTACAGAATGATATGGGAAAATGTCGAGAAACTGTTCAATTCAATTATTTTGTTTTTGTCCATCTTTTTTCTGAACAATAATGTTCTTGGCTCGGTATTTCGGAAACTAATCATAGCGCGTGTTCATCCGAGGTTTTGCGTCTGTTTCTCTTTCTCAAAGTACTAATTATAGATATAGGATGGGTATGAAAGTAAGGCAAGAAAATGACAGAAATCCACATTGACATGTTTCAAAACTGAGTTTAAAGTCGATGTTTACTAACGCATTGATATAATAACTATATTACATGTAAAGTAGTCATTTATTTCTTTAATTTTAGATTGAGTAATTATTTTATTTAGTGTTCAGTTAGTTTTATTTTGTTTAATTCAGTGTTATATTTTCAATGAGGTTTTCTGTCTGGGATTTCATTCATATTTCGTTGTGGCTAATTTCACTCGCAAGTAGAAAGTATAGAATTCAGCAGAAACAAAACCTTGGTTTAATTTTAAAGTCCAGGATTAGTATCAATCAGCTTTCAAAAAACCGAGCCATGTGAATTACACGTTGTAAGGAAATAGGTAGAAGAAAATAAGGTTACTTGAAACAAAGACCTGTAGAAAATATCATACTGTACATAGTAAATTCTAGTTCTCACTCGTGAGCTGAAATTTGAAAACCGAGAAGAGAGCAACAGCTAAATTGAAATTTTTCTTTTTCTACTATATTAATTAACAAAAATTGTTTCTTCTTCGAAGCAAAAAAACTCTTCATCGATATACATTACTTGCAATCACTCTTATGCCACCAATGTTAAAATTTTTCCAACTCTTTTCCACACATTTTATAATTTCGGGATATAATTATATCATTGTCAGAAAATGAAATTCTTTGTGTTCTGATTTCATAAACAGCAGCTTTGTCTGTCTTTGATTCTTCCCAATGGATTGAACCCGGTTGAAAGGCTAGCGTATGTCGATCACTTTTCACTCTTTTGAAAAATCCAGCTAAACAACTTCATTCACGCAAAAGAGTTTTTCTGTATCCTCTGTTTTTTATTGTAAAAAACAGAGCCTTTGTTTCTAACATGCAGATGTGTGTAGATGTATGCAAATTAGTCATAGCTGATCTCAAATGTGTATTGCACGTGCATTTATAAGATTCAAAATTCAAAACAGCTAACACTGTCGCAACGTGGACGTCAACATGAAACCGGACGGAGATGAAATGTTTGATCTCCATTTTAGGTCAAGAAGAGCTTATAAATTGCAAAACATATATAAATACTGTTTTCTGAATTTTTTTTAATTTTCTTACAAGTGCATCATAACGGAATATGTTCAATATCATTTATGTTTCGATTTCAGAAAAGCCGAGAAAATCAGGCAAAGAGAGAAAGCCAAGAAATAACGCTATTACTAAGGAAGAGGTGCTTTTGTATCGAAAAGGAATGACCAAAAAAGGCAGCGACTGGAAAGAACTTATGAAGTTTTTTTTTGATGAACACAGATATTTTAAGCTCTGACCTTAGGGAGAAATATGAGGCGGCTTTGCAACAAATTAACAACAATAGTAATCGCTTAAGGCTGGTTCTCATATAATTGTCCCGGTCGTCCCGGTCGTCTGAGTCGTTTCAAAAGTTTTTTTTTTTGCAAGCGACTCAGACGATCGGGACGACTCAAGCGATTTGGGTTCTCATATGATCGTCCCGAACGTCAATAGCGCGGTCGTAAACTGGATCCGACAACATGTTTTAGGCGCGAGAATCGTAAAAAAAGGGGGCTGTTAAAGCAGAGTTAAACTCCGAAGTTGTCGCCATTTTGGAACTGGTAGAGCTATGAATACTGGGAAATAATGTGTATTCTGGAGTAGATTTGGGTCGCTTTGATCGACTCAGTCGTCTCGGTCGCCTGAGAGTAGTTCTCATATGATCATCCCCGATTTTTCACGATCGTCCTAGTTGTCCGGATAGAACACAGTTCTATCCAAGCGACCGCGATCGTCCCAGTCGTCCGGGTCGTTTGCGATCGTCCCGGGTCGTCTCAAAAGTGTTCTCATATAATCGTCCCGGTCGTCCGTGCACTTTTTGAAACGATATTCTGGATATTAGCTTCGAACGTAGTGCTCATGCATAATAGGCAGTATTGTGTATAGATTTTCACACACTGTACTCGCAGATACACCAAAAATTGAACCAAGGTTGCATAATGTTTACTGTTGTCGCAACCAAATGAACGTCATAAATACTCTGTAATAGACACAAAGTGCGTTGGGGCGAGTTCGACCCACTAGACGACGAGGATGCCAGCAATTTCGTACTCGCATCTTTATGTCATGCCCAATTCGTTCAACAACATTCGTAAGACTTCTAGGCGTCTCACCAGTAAGCAGCCAGAAGTATTCAGGATTAATGGCTAGCTTATTCCATACACTTGGCCATGGATTAGAATGGATCAATCCAATTACTGTTGTAATGACGCCGAAGGATAACATTCGGAGGAACATTAACAAGGTCGTAGCCAGAAAAAATAAGGACGGAGGCAATATCCATGGTTATTTGCTGGTAGTGTCTTACTTTCTCCTTAAAAAAACATCTTACTTTCCCCGGAAAAAAAAAAGAAAAAATTACTGAGGCAAGTGCCTCGGTTTGCCTCGTACTGGCTACGGCCCTGATTAAGACCTCGTAATAAAACCTCAAAACACTCCATAAAAGTCATAAGGGCCTGAAATGGAAAAGGCGGAGGAATTCGAGAATTTTCTAAAGCTTGAAGCATCTGTAGATATTCTATTAAAAATAACAGCACGCTGTTGATGAAGCATGGAAACGGTGGGACCATACCGTTTTCGTTGGGTCACAGAAACAAATGGCACGTTGCATTTTTTGCATTAATGAAACTCTATTCAAAATATGGTAATTACACAAACCTCTGTGAAACAGAGGCCTGTGAAAAACAGAGGATACAGAAAAACTCTAATGGAGAGAAGAAAAATGCCTGTTGTCCAGGCTACTTCAGCTCGGGCTTTCGATGGTTCTACTTATTAAATTAGATATTACTTACCTCATACACCATATTTATCACAAGCAGTCTTAAAGGGAGAATACCCTTAAGAATCGTGGGTCTCAACGCAAGTAATTATGAACGGAACCATTTTCCTTGTTATTGAGACGCTGACATGATGAGGTCCATTCGCAGTGTTGACCTGTGCAGTATCGATTGTACAATTCTTGCACTTAATCCTCATTGTATACCTGACATATTTCTTTCTTCCCACTTGCCACAAAATCCTGGCGAACTTTGCTTTCATAGTCTAAAATTAAGCGATCAATGACGAGTTTCAACAGAGCAGCAAACTAAAAGAGTATGATTTGCGCATGGGTGAATGAAAAGTTTAATCTACGGCAAAACTCATGAATAACAATCATATTCAGTAAAAAATATTCACATTGAAGTGTGTTTTAAATATTTTCACTAATAATAATAATGTAAAACAATGCGAAGGCCGGAACGTGCGAGAAAAAAATTTGAAAACAAAACAGGTTATGCGGAAAAATTGAAACATTTAGAACGTTTGTTAAAAATTGCTATATATATATATATTTTTTTCGCATTAAACCATTGTCAATTCCAAATGCTTTTATTGATTTTTAGTAAACTGCTAGCAGATCCTCTCTCACTCTCTCGAGGGGGCGAGCAAATCAACCGAGCGAGGGAACTAATGTGAGCCGTGACTTCTCATTTCGGATTGTCAATTTTCCTCATATGGACAGCAACATTCCAGGCAATTCGGCCTATGGTGTTTATATATCTCAATTGGTGAGATACGTTAGAATTTGCACATCGAAGTTGGACTTTATCCATAGACTTCGCCGACTTTCAGCACGTCTCCTTTACCAAGGGTTCAAATCTACGCTTCTTCGTAAATCGTTTACTGAATTCTTCAAACGCCACGGTGCTATCATTGAAAAGTATGGCACTACACTACGGGAGATGAGACTAGCAATCCGGAATTGAGAGACACCGAATTTTAGATTCTTCATATCATCCTAGCGTCCCTATTTAATTTCTAAATTGCTTCCATTCAGTTTGATGCAGGTGCGCGCGCGAAATTTTCCTTAAGTTGTGCGCGTGCTTGGCTTATTTAGTTTGCGCTTACTGAGGCATTTACCAAGATTTTTGCCGCCATCCTTTGTTCAAGAGTGAAGACGGCTTTTGGAAATAAAATGTCACCCTTTTTTATACTCATTTACTTGAACTTGCTTCGGTCTAAATTTGTTTTATTCCTCAAAGGATTTTCATATTAAACTCTGCAAACATGCAAGAATTCCCTAAAATCAGCTCGCCGTCAATTTAAAGCATTGAAAAGTGCCCACACTTTGATGGTTTTATTCAGCTTGAAAAACCTGGAGGGATCTGGAGGGATCTGATGTTTTAAGTCGATATGATATTAAGGAATACGTTATTTATGTTAAAATGCTAGTGACGCTAGGAGGTACAACTGCACTTTCGCAGGAGCCTATTCGTGGTATTTTCGGAGATGATCGCCATTTTCCTGCAAGCGGAAAATGATATTTTCTAAGGACGAGAAACTTGGATTAAACTTAGAAATATAAATGAAATTCTTACATTGTGGTTCTTTCTTTTTTGTTACCAACGAACTATGAGACTACCGGCAAAATCACCAAAGTATGAAATTTTACAAAATAAAAAGTTTGTTTATTTTCTTCAAATGTCGCGGGAAACTCGTTGCGTTGCATCATGGGATAGGCTTCCAACCCCCACTGAGTCTTTCGTGACTTGTCCAGATTTTCAGTCGGCGTTGGCTTTTCCTGTTCATATGGCTTGTTGATGCAGTCAGGATGCACTTTATTCGTAGCAGATGTCGTAATTTTAACATTATTTCACTTCAGCTGATCTTTAGAGCAAAGTTTCATTGTCATGGAAGGTTGTTTGCTTTTAACACAAGTGCGCGAACAATACCTGACCGAAGGGAACTTAGCGGACTTAGCTTGACCGATTTACCAGGACCGCATTCGAATTTGAACGGTATTTCATTGGCGAAGAAATTCATATCGGATGGGTTAAAACTCTTTGCTTTCCAGCAGAAAAGAACTGATTCAGATCCTGGAAAAAAAATATTAAAATCACAAGTCAGGAATGTGGAAACATTCGGTCCAATATTTAGGACGAAATACACAGGTTTCAGAACTGTTGGCTATGTTAAGATTTCTAATCCTTCTGATGTAGCCATAGTGTTGCGAGCTGAGGGAAACACTCCAGTCAGACCGGACAGTCCTGTTAGGGAGTACTACAGGAAAAAAACAAACAAACCCGCGGGTTTGATCTTCGATAATAGTGCAGACTGGTACAAACACCGACGTGGAGTGAACGAGCGGATGCTACAGCCAAAACGTGTCGCTGAAAACGAACCAGCATTTAATAGAATTGTCACAGATTTTATTGCTCGACTGGAGAAACTTCGAGGAAGCCATGGCTTGGAAAACGAGATTCCCCAGCTGGAGGAAGAACTCTTCAAGTGGTCCTTCGAGTCGGTATCACAAATGTTATTTGATGAAAGGTTTGGATCTTTGGAAGATGAAATTGAACCAGACGTCCAGGAGTTCATTAATGCTGTGCACAACTTCTTGGATAGTAGTGCTGCCATCGATGCACAACCTCTTTGGTTGCTGAAAATATTTCAAACAAAGATGTACAAGCAGTTTGCAGAGAGCTATGATAAATTATATGAGTTTACTGAAAAGTGTATAAAAAGAAAATTGATTAAGTATGAACAGCAAGAAAAACGCCCACAAGAGCAAAATCAAAGCCAAAACATGGACTTTTTACAATTTTTGGCTTCCACGCCTGACATGACATTCGAGGATCTGTTAGCAACGTACGTTGACATTTTCTTTGCTGGAGTCGACACAACAGCAAATGCAGTCCTGTGGACTTTATATGAGCTTGCAAGAAACCAAGACAAGCAATTCAATTTCAACAGTCCTTAAACCAGGGGAGGTTGTGACTGCTAAATCATTGTCTAAGATACCATACTTAAAAGCATTTCAATACAAAGTCCTTAATTCAATATTATTTACCAATACAAAGTTGTGTAAGATAGGATACATCTTAGATGATAAATGTTCATTCTGTAAATCGGAACTGGAAACCCTCCACCACGTTCTTTTTGATTGTCGCCATGTACAACGCTTTTGGAAAGATTTTGAATACTATTTCTACTTTTTGACAAGAGAATTCTTCCATCTCACCCTGCAAGACGTTATAATTGGAATAATATACGCAAAGTGCCCTTTACTAAACTATCTGTTACTGAATGCTAAATTGTATATATGGGATTGCAGAAGAAATCAGACACTTCCTAGCTTAACTGCCTTTAAACTAAAGGTTAAAACTAAGTATGAAACAGAAAGGTTTATATGTGTTAAAACTAATAGCATGGATAAATTCAATAAAAAGTGGGCTCCGTGCATGGGCTTTGCACCCGTGTAAATAGATCCTAGTAATGAGTTTGAATGGTGTGGATGTAATCTTTATTTTATTTTAAGTATCGAAACTAATAGCAAGTAACTGGGTTAGTATTGTAAGTAGTTTTATTAGTATTGTAAATAGTGTAAGTAGCTTTAGTATTGTAAGTATCTGTCGTGATTGTTATTGTAAATAGTGTAAGTATCTTGAGTATGTAATTAGCTGTACTGTATTGTATGTAGTCATATTAGTATTGTGTAGTATGTAATTAGCTGTACTGTATTGTAAGTAGTCGCACTTTATTGTAAATAAAAATTGGCTGTTCAAGTTAAAAAAAAAAAATAAAATAAAATAAATAAAAAATAAAAAAAAAGAAGTCCTTCGACTGTACCCTGTGTATTTCATACCCCGGGTAACTGAACAGGACTTGGTGCTAAGTGGTTACAAAATTCCCGCCGGTACACAAGTGATGATTTTGTCTTATGCAATGGGCATTAGTGAAAAGTATTTCAAAGAACCTTTCTCCTTCAAACCAGAAAGATGGCTGCGTTCACAAAGAAGATCACCCTCAGTGCGCAGTGTATCTGTTGATGCATTTGCCTCTTTGCCATTTGGGTTTGGTACACGTATGTGTGTTGGACGTAGGGTGTCTGAGCTGGAACAGTATTTACTACTGACTAGAATTCTTCAGAACTATCAAATATTTTACTGTGCTGGTGAAACACCAGAGCCAAAAACTCATGGACCTTCCATCGTGCCTGATCGTCCACTTAGAATACAATTCGTGAAAAGAGATAGTCAGCGTTGAGAATATGAATAACATCGAATATAGGGTTCTTCATGGATAGTCGAGTTGAAGCATCTCATGATCTGCTTGTCATTATAAGTGAAAACCCAGAGGCTGATCCACAAATTTTTGATTGAGGGGATCCAAACTTTGATTTCGAAAACTCTCCCCCCTGCCCCCATGCAGTCACAGTTTAGTTGAGTGGCAAAATGCAATGGGCATTTCATTGAAAAAATTAATGAGTTGAATAGTGATATGCAATCCTGCCAATGCAAGAATTTCTGTGTCAAACAAGCAGTAAAAAAGATAACCACAGGTCTGATGCGGGGGAGGGGGGGGTCTGGACCCCCCCTGGATCTGCCACTGAAACCCCTGGTCTAGGGTTTGGTTGAAATAGCAAACATTTGTATTCAGAAATTAGTTCTTAGGTGTAGATGACTTGTACAGGAATTGCAGAAAATAAATCCCACCAGAAAAATTTGTAATGTTTCTAAATTATAAAATTTTGTTTTGCAAAACTTAAAGAACCACTAGTGATACAAGAATGTTTTAGCAAATCATAAACATCCAAAAACATTTGGGATTCTGATTACCAGTGGCCTGCTTACATGAACTGCTGTGCCTAGGTTGTGCCTAAATCATACCGTCCTGAAGGACGTCGGACACCTTATTGAGACTTATATAATGTAATGTCGACACTTAGAATTTTATTTTCAATAAATTTTTGTGTAAAAAAGAAAATCTAAAATACCCGCTCAGGATTGAACCTGTGACCTCAGCTAGGCTTAGGCTTACATAGCCTACCGTACCACTGTACCACCTAGCTTCTCGGGTTACTTAGTCCTAAATTTAACTATATAAACTGCTACCCCCAACCTCAACTGAAAGCTAACCAGTTACTCCGTTATATAAGTCCCAATAAGATGTCCGACGTTCTTCTGGATGGTATGATTTGGGCTTGACCCTGGCCTTAGGGCTATTATGAAAAGGTCACCCAGCTACTGGGTGAATTTTTAGGTTTTTAAATGCCAACAAAAATGATAAATCTCAAACCAAACTGTCACATTTCAGGGTTCGTACGGTCATGGAAAAACCTGGAAAGTCATGGAATTGTATGTATTAAATAATTTAATTTCCAGGCCTGGAAAGTCATGGAATTTAAGTGTGATTCATGGAAATTCATGGGAAATTATGTTCATGGTACAAAGTCACTAAGGCAGAATATGTTGTGGGAATAATAAGGCAAGATGAAAAATTAAAAAAATGATCATTTTGATAAAATTTTGAAAACAACTGTTACTCTTGGTCATGAAAAATTTGAAAAGGTCATGGAAAGTCATGGAATTTTAAAATCTGAAAAGAGTACACTGAAAAGAGTACAAACCCTGCATTTTAATCAAAACAAGTTTTACCTGTCAGTCAAAAAAAAATTTTTCTTTAAAATAACAGCTTTTTCTGAGGCTGACATTAGAAATTGTTTTTCTTTAGCGGATGAATGCTGCTAAAACGCATCTGGCGAATTTCTAAATACAAATAATTGACTTGGAGACGGTTGAACTTGATTATATGAAGGTCAAAGTTGATTTTTGTAGTGTTAATTATTTTAGTATTTAGAGCTTCTGGTATTTCCACACCTCAATGATGCTGCAGTAACCCATGTAAAAGGATTGGTACATTTGCATGTAAAGGTGAGCTATGTTTTAGCCCAGCTAGGCAGGTCAACCTACATGTACCTCCATATCAACACACCCTTAGTTTCCCAACTATAAAGACTGCTAGCAGTCTCTTTCAGGATAGTTGAGTGAGTGACCTAATCACTGGCGGGAGTGGTCACGCCTCACACGCTTGATTAGCACACCTACTCCACTATCCAGAAATGACTGATAACATAAGGTAAGGTTAAATCATCCATAAGACACAGGTGGCCCACTCAGCCGCAGTTAAACCTGGCTTCCGTAGCGTGAAGCCACTAGGAGCATTACTTAAAGAACTTCACTGGCTTCCAGTTGAACTACGTATTACTTTTAAGATTTTATTATTGACATTTAAGGCTCTAAATAATCTGGCTCCTGGTTATATCTGTGATTTACTTCTCAGATATACACCCACAAGGGAATTAAGATCATCCAGTATGGCTCTGTTACAGGTCCCATCTTGTAACCTGAAGACATACGGTGATCGAGCTTTTTCAGTATGTGCTCCCAAACTTGGAACAGCCTTCCGGGACATATTAAGTGTAGTCTTATACCCCATTCACACCAACGCTTAAACATGTTTAAATGTTGTTTAGTTTAAAACAGGTTTAGAAAAATACCTCCTAACCTCCCATAATATTTGGAGTGAAATCTTTACTAAAAGAAACTTTTTTTATTGACTTTATTACCATTCCAGGTAGTTTGAGTCAAATACATTTTAAAACGTTCAAGACAGAGACTAAAAACGCAGTTAAACTAAACAACATTTAAACATGTTTAACCGTTGGTGTGAATGGGGCATTAATGTTAGTTCTTTTAAGTCTAGTCTTAAAACTTTTTAAACAGTATTTTTTATCGTAGTTTTAAGTGCTTACCTTTTTAGATTGCATTGGTTTTTTATTGTATTTAATTTTTATACTATTTTAACTTGAACTTTTTACTTACTGTAAAGCGCCTTAGAACTTTAGGATAGAGCGCTATATAAATATTTTATTATTATTATTATTACTCCCCCCTAGATGGGATGCTAGTTCATCGCAGGATCAACCCCGGCATTATGTCGCCAGTACCCATTTATACACAATGGCCGAGATGAGGCCTCGAACTACTGACCATCAGATCTAAAGTCCAACGCCCTAACCACTATACCTCTATGCATAGAATTGACTGATAGCAGTCTAAACTGACATTTGGTCATTCTCCCATTAGAGATGTACTTCAGTTGTAGACCAATGAAAACAGCTAATTCCCCACCAAATTTGTGTATTTTTCAGCATTTCAGTGTATAAGAGAAAGAAGCGCACACCATGAAACTTGTTTTCAGTATTTAATACTTAATTTATATTTAGTAATAATGACAGGAATATTGGCTACATCAACTAAGCAATTCCTTGAAAATTAATATTAAAAGGTGTGATATAAAATTAACATTTTCTCTCTTTAAATGTGCAATAATTTATAATTAATTATTCTATTCTAGTTACAATGAATAAAATCGTAAAACAGTGTCTTCATCATTTCATGTGCCATAAACGAATTTTTTTTATTTCAAAACCAGAAAATAATTGCTGTAATTTCTTCCAAGATCATCTTGGCAACACTGCAAGAACTGTAATTGCTAAGATATCACTAAATACAGCTGCTGTAGCTGTGCAGAATAAACGCATTCTTTCATGAAAATGTCCCTCTCCAATTAACCTCCCATGAACAGCCCCCAAAACAAATGCCCAAGGCAATTAAAGTGTGGTTTTCCCTTGCCTAACTGCAAACATAAGCACTAGCAAAACATTGCATGTGTCAACATGAAAACAGGCTTCATATTAACAAGCATACATGTAAATACAAGTGAGTGGATAAAAATGTTCCTTTTTTATGCTTTCGCTATTGTGTTTGCACAACTAAGGAAACCAGGCTACATAGAAAAAGGGGTGTTTATTAGGTACACTATTACAAAGAGAAATAAAGTAAAATTGAATGTTTTGTACTTGAATTATTTATTATAATAGTTTATCAACAGAGTTCTGCACTGATGGGTACTGTACACTGCATATGTACACACAATTGAAAGGATGGCAAATTGCTCCAAATCATCTCTATTTTGGCATGCATACAGACAGGGAATCCTCTTTCCTAAAAACGGAAGAGACTCGAGCTATGCATTTCTGATTTCCTTTTTGTTCTCGGTTTGCACTGAAACAAAAGCAAATGCTTTGGATTTAAGCCTTTAAGATTTAAGGTTTCTTACAGTAATAGTCTGTATACCAATATAGAGCTGATTTGGAGTAATTCAAACCTCAAGGCAAAATCACGACTCGGCAGACTGTTTTCCACAAAGTCTGTCAATTGCTAAATTTCCAGACCACATTAGTAATAATATTATGTACCAGGCATTTGTTCAAATTAATATGGCACATAATCTTCTTGCTTATCTATATTGATGACAATAAATTTCTTTATTAATTTTAATAAACACTTTTCCCATTTAAGAATAATATCTATATTAATAATAATAATAATAATAATAATAATAATTGTTATTCACCTTAAATTTTCAGTAAACAAACAAACCCAGGCAAGCAAAAAAAGTCCATCAAATCAATTAAAATAAGGTCCTAGTGTTCAAATGCTGGTGGCTTCCAGTAAAAGAATGATCGACAACCAGTTAATTTAATGTGAATCACTTTAGTCAGAAAATTATGTTTGAAATGCAACATCTTATTCGATGGCTTAACAGGTAATACATGCGGATATTTTTTTGAGCCAAGCAAGGGCAAGAAAAAATGGGAGCAAATATGAGTAAAATGTCTGCACGTATTATCTGTTAAACCATGGAATAAGGGATTAATTATGATTTTGACTGAAATTCTTGTAATGTATTTATATACTAGATTGTGTCTTGAAACCGGGATGCTAAGGTGAAATACGGCAATCTACTGTGTAATACGCTCAGATAGTTTGCCTGTTCTCTTTCCCTTATAAGGTAAAATAACATCACAGTTGAATAATAAAAAAAAATGGCACAATTCTGAAATTAAGTGCCACCTTCCTCGCTTTACAGATGCAATTTCAAACCGTTGAACATTTCGCTGGTGGGTCACAAGGAAAGACTTGTTAAGAAATGGAGCTAACCCTTCAACTCCCAAGAGTGCCAAAAATCAAAATTCAAGAAAAAAAAATTCATTTTGTAAAATACTGGAAAACAAGTGGTACCATGCGAAAGTACAGCCCAAAACGTTTCATTTGAATGGTCACACCATAGGATTTCGTGGACAGACTCAAAAGTTAGATGTCTCCATAATTGACTCTGAGAGTGAAAGGGTTAATAAAAATTCCTTCAATAAAATGACCACCATAATGCATTTTTAGATAACTACTGATAAATACCTGCCTTCAGCAAACAACAGAGATCATTATTCTATACCTGCCAACTTTTTCAAAGTCAAATGTGTGAGTTTTTTTGTATCCACATTACCTGAACTTCCAAAAATATTCTGTCGACTTCCAAACATTACCAAAAATTGCCGAAGATTCCCGAAGATGTTCTGATGATTTACAGAGGTTGCTGAATGTCGCAGTGCGTAGCTCGAAATCTTGGTGCAATCTTGACGAAATCACACTTATACCTTTTAGCTTGTTATTAGGACTCAAACACGACATTTAGCGCTGTTCACTGGACTATTTTGGGTGGAAATTGAATTCAATTTTTTATGACAATGGTTAATGAAAAAGATGGAATTGTGAGTCAGGCGTGAGAAATTATCCTGTATGCGTGTGATTGATGTTTTCGATCCACAGGCGTGTGAGTTGGCAGGTATAGTATTCCCACTGTACAGAGACAACCTTTCCCAGGGGGGTACTCAGGTATAAAAATGACAGGGAGGTGCAAAGACCTTTTTTCAGTTTGAAATTTATGATCTGAGCACTTTTTGTGGGTTAGAAATTTTGTGTTGACTTCTTTGGGGTGAAATATTTTGGTGAGGGTCGGCAAAAAGCACTTTAACATTTTTATACAGAGAGAAAAGGGTCTTTTAGGGGTTACATTCTGGGCTGTTGCTCCCCATCACTATTATTATAGCTGATTACCCCTTTACAATTTTTACTCAAATTCCTAGGGGAGTGGGGGGGGGGGGGGGGATGATCCCATTTGGGATTGCTGAAACCTTATTTTTAAGTAAAATAATATTAATTTTGAATATGAAATAACATAAAATATGATTTTCTTTTCATGCCTTGTACAAACTATACCACTGCAAGCCCAAAGTACTCCACAACAAATACTTGGAATATCTTCAGCAATTCCTGAACTGTTCTACTGTCAATATTTTGTCCATCATCACAGAATTTGTGCCAACATAGAGGAAATGGCAAAGAAATCAGATGGAGAATTTTGACATCTGAAAAAAAAAACAACAACCAATGAAACTTGCCATTTAACTCCTAACAGTAGCAAAATTAAGTCTAGAGTAAAAAAAGTACATTCACCATGTACAATTTCATCAACAGACATAAACATTTTCACAAGAGCTACAAAATTTGACTACAGGGTTGATAGGGTTTAATATCATAAAGTTATGAAAGTTAAAGCATTTAATGGCACTACTTATAGAGCATTACAACATTCACATGGACCAAAATTAAAACTGTAATGTGTCTAGTGGGGGAAGACGGGTTTCTCAACCCCCCTTCCCATACCCTTAACTCCCAGTTCCCACCTCTTCCTTGGCAGTAGGGGAAGAAGAAGGGAGGTTCTTAGCCTCCCCCTTCCCATACCCTTTACTTCCAGTTCCCACCCCTTCCTTGGAAGTGGGGGAAGATAGGGGATTCTTAACCTCCCCCCTTCCCATACCCTTAACTTCCAGTTCCCACCCCTTCCTTAACATTGGGAGGAGAAGAGGGGGTTCTTAACCGCCCACTTTCCACATCATTTACTCCCAGTTCCCACCCCTTCCTTGGCAGTGGGGGAAGACAGGAGATTCTCAATCTTCCTTCTCATGTCCTTAACTCCCAGTTCCCACCCCTTCCTTGGCAGTAGGGGAAGAAGAAGGGAGGTTCTTAGCCTCCCCCTTCCCATACCCTTAACTTCCAGTTCCCACCTCTTCCTTGGTAGTGGGGGAAGACAGGGAGTTCTTAACCTGTCATCTCACTTCCCATTACTACCCTTTACTCCCAGTTCCTACCCCTTCCTCAACAGTGGGAGGAGAACAGGGGGTTCTTAACCTCCCACTTTCCATCATTTACACCCAGTTTCCACTCCTTCCTTGGCAGTGGGGGAAACCAGGGAGTTTTTAACCTGTCATCTCACTTCCCATTGATACCCTTTACTCCCAGTTCCTACCCCTTCCTTAGCAATGGGAGAAGACAGGGGGTTCTTAACTTCCCACTTCTCATACCCTTTACTACCAGTACCTCCACCTTCCTTGGCAGTGGGGAAGACAAGGGGTTTTAAGTCTCCCCCTTCCCATACCCTTTACTCCCAGTTCCCATCCCTTTTTTTGCAGTGGGGGAAGACAGGGCGTTCTTAACCTCACCTTCCCATACCACTTACTCCCAGTTTTTATCCCTTCCTTAGCAGTGGGGGGAAACTCTTTGCATTTTTTCTATATTTCTTAAACAATATGCCATTAAGGTCCGACAATTATTTTGAACAAAAACTTGCATCAGGGCAAGTGGCATGTACAAAAAAAGCACTTGCCCGCAGTATGAACTTGGTTGTCCAATATTATGATGGAAGGAAGCAGAAAGAAGTCTGGCGATATCTCATGCCTTTGAGAAGTGTTACTTAAATAAACCAAAGTCACAAAACCTGTAATGCCTTTTTAATATTCTTAAGAGTAGACTTTTCCTGTTAGTTTCATCAACACAGTATTTAATATGCTTCCAGATTTGACGCTTCATAACACCTTTCTCCGAATCCAGTGTCAGCAAAGAAAATTCCTTGAACCAGCTCATTTGGAAAACTCCTATGCTTTTTTTGGCATCATTCTCTTTATAAACAAATGTTGGTTTGCACTTTTAACTTTTTTCGGCACTCATATGACCAGACTCTGAAGATTTTGTGACATACTTGTCCATTTCATTAGACATGATTACACTGGACTTTGCTTACAAAAATGGCAGAAAAACACATTGTTGACAGCCCGCCCTACAGGGGTCTACTGAAAAGATCTGGGTATGAAAAGTTAAGAGGCAGCCAGTGATCGAAACCAAGTAAAATATAGATATTCTATTATGCCACAAAATAACTTGTCCGTCAAAGGCAACAGCTCTTCAAGAAAAAAAACACTTGGGCCCAGCAATTTATTCATGACAAGTTGTTCCAGGTTTCCGGGCCCACTATTTAATGATTAATAATGATTGTTAATTTTTGCTAATTATTCTTTTCTATCATTGGCTACTTACTTCTTCGTAAGAAAGGTATATGATCATCTTCAACACCATAATTGTGAAGACCATAAGCAAAATAGGGTTGAAGCCGGCGTTCAATAAGGCCCCTGCTTATTAAGCGTCGCTCTATAAAAGCAACATACAAGCAACAGTAATTAAGTAGTTTTATTTGGCTAGTATAATTGACAGGGCAGGGGCAGGGGCGGGGCCCAGGGGGGTACTCAGGTATAATATTGACAGGGTCAGGTCCAAAGACCTTTTTTGGGTTTGAAATTTGCAATCTGAGGACTTTTTTTGGATGGCTGCAGTGCATGGGAACTGTTCGGTTTATAAAGATGGGTCACCTGAAGGGACACCATTCTCAAGGGAACAATAAAAGGGTTGCCACGTTCATGTAGTTGCAGTAGAAATCCAGCAGCCATCTTGAGATATATACCTGAAATACCGGACAGTAACTTGCCTTGATGACAGTCTTACTGTAAGTCCCTATATGCAACAAGACCCTTTTTTGTTTGGGGGCTGAAAAGAAATAATGGAGTGTTATAATTCCTGCTCTGAAATTTTTTTCCATTGTTCCACTCAAGAAAAACTCACTAGTTTCCATTTGACAAAATCTCATTATTCCAGTCAAAAATTAATATAAATATTCTTTATTCCATTATTCCTCTTCAGCCCCAAATTATGTAAAGTTTTTAACATACAAATGTACAAGGCATGCATGTAAAATACTACAAGGGAGTTGTCCCTGCTAAAGGTCCCTGCTTTGTGTGGGTATACTATAAAAGGTATTCTAATTTTCTGGGTATTTAATAACTTCTATTTATAATAACAGATAAACAATGTACCCATATACCTATAAGCTGCAATCTCTCAAATAAATCATTGGTCTGTATAAAAGTACTATAAAAGACTGGGTCTGAAGCACCAATTAGATCCAACAGCACCAATGCATTCTGTTAAAAAGAGATACAACAACAAAACGATCACTTACAATATTATTATAATCATGATAAAATTATAGTTGTAGTGCTCCTATCAATTCATGCTACAGAAACCATAAGGGGTTAAGCATCTGTCCAACATTTTCTGAGCTTATATTGGCTCATTCAATCCATTCAGGTTTGGACATTGACAGTCAATTTCATGCACAACCACTCCCCCAGATTTCTAGAACCCTCAATGCCTCCTTCTGCAAGAATTTCCAGGACACTATCTATTAGAGATGTGTAGATTTTTTCTGAGAAAGAAAGAAAGAAGGAAGGAAGGAAGGAAGGAAGGAAGGAAGGAAGGAAGGAAGGAAGGAAGGAAGGAAGGAAGGAAAGGAGGGAGGGAGGGAGGGAGGGAGGGAGGGAGAGAGGGAGGGAGGGAGGGAGGGAGGGAGGGAGGGAGGGAGAGAGGGAGGGAGGGAGGGAGAGAGGGAGGGAGGGAGGGAGGGAGAGAGGGAGGGAGGGAGGGAGGGAGGGAGGGAGGGAGGGAGGGAGGGAGGGAGGGAGAGAGGGAGGGAGGGAGGGAGGGAGGAAGGAAGGAAGATGGCAAATTTCAAGCTTGGTCACAAAATAGGAAAGATGTACACTGTTCAGCATGTCACAAGTGTGAGATCTTTCTTTCTTTCTTGACCAAACTTTTTTACCCAGGTGTTGCCCGGAGAAAGAGGCAACCAGATCAATCTCATATTGACTGAATCATGTAACCTTACACCAGCATGTTCGAACTTAACACAGACTCAACTTGAGTTTTAATTCATGGATTCCTTGATGTCCGTTTGATTTTGGCATTTCAATCATGCCCAGGTTATGTCCAGCCCAATGAATAGCAATTTACTTACTATGGTACTTATCATTGTACTATTGGATCCACTCGGATGACTGGTGTTGCTCCATAATTTGGCAAGATGTCTAGACCCATACAGTGAGTCACTTTCAGTCCACTCCTTAAATGCTTCCTCGCCATCAAAAAACACCATTTGTAAAGTCACATCTGACAGCTGTTTAAAGAATTAGAAACCATAAATAACATCATCTTTAATTTCACTTTTATTTAGAAATATCATAAAAGGCCACTTGTCAGCTCCCTGCCTCCTCATTATAAGCCCATCAGTTTTATAATAAAACATTATTATGGATATACCTCCTCTTATTTCAGTTATTTATACAGTATGCATACAGATAATTATATAGATAATTCTGTACAAAAAGTTACACTTAATTGACTAAAACAACTGTTAAAGGGGCTATGTCGCGAGGTGTCATGCAAGCTACAATCTTGAAAAACGTCTGGTGGCTGTTTTTCAAGTTTACGCCATCATTGTCGAATCCATTCAATCCTGCAGTGCTGTGTTCACCAAATGGTCTCAGATTTTTCACATATGTAAATAATCTGTTTGTCTCGATTTTCTTCCGGTTATTTTTCCGATTCTGAAATCGTACAGCTAAATTTCTCAATATGTACAAGCAGCAATAGAAATCAGTTTACCATGGAATGTCATGGACGAAGGTTCTTCTTCTCTGTTGGCTAAATATTGTACACTTCAGCATATTAACAAGGTACCAGAGTCTTCGCTTTGTACTTTTTTATCGCCACAGACAAACCTAACATTTTTCTGATTTTGTTGCTCCTGAGAAAAGGGCGATAAAATTGTTGGACTTCAATCAAAACAAGCAACAGTGCTTGTGTATGTGACCACTGGTTCCGTTTCACTCCTGTTTCGTATCAGCGAACAAAAGAATATTGACAGATAAAATTGTAAATTAAAGTTATCAAAATTAGGCGAAACCTTGCAACATAGCCCCTTTAACTATCACATTTTTTTTCTTGGCAGCCCAAAAGGTCTTACAAAGTTGTATAAGCCCAGGGCGTATAAGTGGCATTTCACACAGGGCACGAAAAAGTCTCGTCCAGTCATTCAGGACAAGTAAATATTTGAGTCGGGCTAGTCACTTTCCCCACACACTTGCCCAGTGGGCAGGGATACAGACAAGCCACCTGTGAACTAAGCTTAAGTAACAATCTACAATAACTTGTCTGGGCAAGCTTAAATTTGAGTTCCTTTTGTAGCCTGATTTTCAGAGCATCACAAGAAATTTTGTAAAGTTTTCTTAACTTAGCAGCTGAACCTCTTATCATTAGTATTATATTTAACCCATTCACACCTGAGGATTTTTACGTTTTTGAGTGATTTTCTGCATACACACGCCCCATAGGATTTCATGACTTCATATTTGGAGTTACCATTGAAAGTGCTGCTGTTCTAAAACACTGAAGGCTCGAGTTTACTGGAAACGTCATTGTGACGATCTCATTTTGCTTGGTTGATTTGCAATAAAGGGTCCAATATGAATTATCTACGATTTTTGGTAAGTTCACAGCCATTTTTCATCTTTAGTAGCTGCCTGGTGAGCATCATTAAGCTTGGAGGTAGTTCTGAGTCCACTTCTCAATGAAGCGAGTTAGGTGTTGTACTTCGTTTACGAATTTGGCTCGTTGCTCGTTGAACTGGAAAAATGGCCGCCTGGAAACGAAGTGGCTTTGGGACTCGACTCTGGATGAATTTCTCGACCTACCGCGGCATATTTTGGAAGTTGCGACCACAGGAGAATACAACAAGCGCGAAATTTCGGCGGTGGGTTGGAGTGCATGGCTGTGGACTTAGTATAAATATGAATTGTGTGGGGAAAGAATGGAACGCGGTCAAAATTTTTGGCTTTTTCCCAGCATGCAGTGCGGTGGTGATGTTGAAAATCGAGGCAAGGTGAGTATGCACTAGTATAAGAAGCTGTAGCTAGGCCCGAGCAACGAATAAGAGCAAAAAAATTCACTGCTAAGCTAGGACTAGGACTGAATTTTGCTGTAAATGTTGACTTTTGGGTTTGCCACGATGATTTGAATAAAAAAAACTAAAGGCAAAAACGTGATTTTTGTTGTTTTTCTATGACGTTAAAAACGCTAATTTTTGTTATTGTCCAAATTCAAACGCTGATATTCTGCAAAAATCGCTGACTTTTTTGTGTTTATTGGGTATCTCAATTTGAAAGACTTTCTACTCAATGCTCACAACTGCTAGTTAAGGCAATGTTCGCACGATTGAGAAAGTTACAATTTTTTAAAGCAGTGGAGTCTTGTACGGGCGGTTACGGGTGGTTCAGGTGTCAATGGGTTAAGTACAAAATTATTACTGAACACTTTTAAAAACAAACCTCATCATCAGTAACAAGCCTATCTGCTTGCCGCTGTTCTTGTACTTTAAATAAGGGTGTCACTGTCTTGGCAATTTCAATTAACATTGCACATGGCATCGCTGAATCAGTAGCAGCAAGGAAGAATTTACTAGGATTGTTAAAATATTTAGAGTCATAATGTGCAGCTAAGATTAGCCTGCGCTTTGCACTGGGGTTGAGTGTTGCAATGATGTTGGTAAATCGCTTTGGTCCAAGAGGTGTGTTTTCATCAAATTCATCTAAGGTAACTGTCCATTTGAGATCTTCAAATTGCTTCTTTATAAACTGCAAAGGAAGTTTAAAAAATAAATCTTTAAAAATCTTTTAAAACAAGTCAACTCTATTACCCCTGTTTTCTCATGGTGCAGCCAACGAGTTATAAATTCAGTTGATTTTTCTTCATCGTAGTCACAAATCACACTGTTTTTTTAACATTTCTTATCCGCGGGAAGACGCGCACTAGTCTGATTGGTTGTCACATGACCTTGTGATCTTGCTCTTGCAAGATGGCATCAAAATCTCTCCAAAGTATATGTAGAAGGAAGAGTTACAGCAAGTTTTCAAGATAATGAAAGGCGTTCATGGATGGATTGGACCGTTTGATATTGTGTCTGCCACTAATTGCTGAGGGATTTTTGTTCTGGCAAGTTTTGTGTTTCGTATTACCAGTACTTGCCATTACAGTTAGTGATCGTGGTTTCAAGTGTCGGCTACTGAATGCAGTTAATTTTGTGTGGTCTTACTTTGTAGACATAATTTCAAATTTATGTTTCTCGGTAAAAGCACTCATTTCACTTGGGAGTTAATGCTGCAATGGGTTAAGACACCACAAGTTCAAGCCGCTGTATGTAGCTTCTTGTTCTCTTTGGATCTAGTAGCATACAGTACAATCTCATATTACTATTTGGACTTAAATAAATCTATGTAACCAAACCCAAACAAACGAGTTGAGACGCAAGTAAAATAACAATGTGATGTTATAGGAAAGCACAACCTTTGTGCAGATAATTTACAACTTCGGTTTATACACACTAAAGTAAGCCTCACTTATCTCCCCCAAAAGTTGGGATAGGACAAAAAGTATTGCAGTTGGAGCTTTCCTTATCTCCCCACCACCACCAAGGGCATCAAATGTAGAATCCCAAGAGTTCAGAGGAAGTCGCTACACAAGGCAGACTTTGCAAAACCATGAGGATCGAGTGACCTCAGTTTAACAAAGTAAACAAAACAACGTGAACCAAACCATCGCCAACTGGAACCAGATTATTTTTCCCTGCTTCAATTTTTTACCAAATTTAACCCTTGATAACTCAAACTCTCATAGCTTGAACAGTTCTACATTTCCCCCGATGGCTGAAATTATCGGAAATCTACTGTGTTTCTTAATGCCAAGATCAGAAACTAAAGGGATTTTAAGACGGAGCCACGTGTCTGACAAAAATGTAAACAATAACGATAATAAAAAACTTTTTAACAGGGAGCCTAAAAATAAAAATTTATAATAAATAAAAAATTTCAAAGGTAAAATAAAAAAAATTAAAATTAAAATTTATAATAAATAAAAAATTGCAAAGGTAAAATAAAAAGTTGACACCCAATTTTGAGCAAAAATGTATAATAGCTACACATGCTCCCCTCCCTTTAAATGAATTGTGGCAAGAACAAATAAAGCTGGCCCTTCACAAAGTGACTATCTTTGAAAGCAGAAATTGGATGAATAAGTGAAAGAGCTATTAAAAAGGATGTCCTTGAATCACCAAGCTAATTTAAAAATAAGATTACATTGCTCTTGAAAGGTCCACAGTGAACAAAATTGAGAGAAATTAGCATATATATTGTTAAATTAATGTTATCTAGAACATGATGTAAACACAATAAGAAACAAATAAAAGCTTTCAACAGAAGTTTCTATTTTTCTATGTTTCAGCTGTTTTCTTTTAACAAAAAAAATGCAAACAGAAAAATGTGTGCTTTGAAGCTTATTACTAAATAAATTTAATACAGTATCTACTCGGTCAACACTTCTGCAAATTGGCTCTTTACTGTTGATTTTTTCAAAAAAATCTATTAGTAAAATTAATCAAGGCAGTTCAGTAATTTACATTTTTCTAATTATATTGCCTTAATATAAAGACAAAATTAATGTAATAACATTGATATTTCTCTGTGTAGCTTCCAAAATACATTTACAACTATTAATGCACAAAATCTTAATTAGCATGGAGATTCAATTTACAATTTTTACATCCAGTAAGAAATAAGTATAAACACCAATCTTAATATAATGGAAGTCGGAGATCTAGATTGTTCCACCTTAGAGAAATCAAAACAAAAAATAAAAATTACCTTCTTTTGTTTTAAGTAATTTGTTACATGCAATTAAGCTAGAAGTGCTAAGGGCTTCACATTGATTTTTTTTTTCTCAAAAATATAATTAGCCATCATGTGTGTTGTTTTTTCGTGCGATCTTAACCAAAATAATGTTAAGTTTTACCTCTCGAGTATCTTTGGTAGAAAATTATGCAACAAGCCGCTGAACCAAATATTTGTTTTGTCAAACTATAAAATTTCATCGGGTAACCATAAAGACACAAAATTTGTAACCAGATTAACACACACAAGATAGTTATGGTAAAAGTTTATTTATGCTTCAGCGCTGAATCAAAACATAATCCAGCAGAAACATATATTTCTCAGAATTTCCTCTTTTATGTTGTCAATATTTTTCAAATATCGCCATACGAATCGCGTGCGCGCGAAGAAATACGGAGTCTTGATAACCTTACAAAATGATACAAAGATAAAGGTTGATAATTCGATCGCGCCACCGCAAATAAGCAACTTCGTTTCACTGAGGGACAAAAAGAATAAGTCTTTAATCTACGAGAGTAAGATTACGCTTTATATTTCGTTTTCGTGGCAGTATTTTAAAAACGCGCAATTAGATATATAGGTCGTAAGTGAACTAGTCGCAGTGAAATATAATCTACAGTAGCTGCCGGAATTATTAGAGAACACTGCCTCTTTGTTTTGACAAACGTGTTTAAACGCCAGAAACTTCACAACAGCAATTACAAAAAGTGACTAAATTGTTTACTTGAATGAGTAAAAGAAACACGGAAAGATTCACCGTTATTTTTTCTTACCAGTTTGACTTCATGATGTCCATTAGTTCCGGGGACACGAACACGCAGCACTTTTCGAAAAATATCATTGTGAAAAGTTAGATAATCTGTCTTCTGCGTCAAGTCATTTAGTTTCGATTCGGGAAGGGATCTTGGCAGCGGATGTTCCGAGAGCCTCTATAGAAAGTGAAGAAGTAAAATTAAAAAACAAACATATCAGTGGTAATGATCGATAGAGGTTAGAACCACCAGAAATAAGTTAGACACGAGAGAAAGCTGCTTCGACGTTCAATACCTTATTGCTGCCACTTCCCTGCGAAAAGCTCAACGAACATATAAAAAATAACAGTCCTGACAACCACATTCTACCCTCGGCGATTGGCGACGAAGGCTAGAGGATATTGGATCAGAAAAACAGCTGCCTTCCCATTTTATACGTTCAACAGTCGCTAATTGATTGAACTTATTATGTTCTTATCTCATTTGCGCGCCGTCGCGCCGTTGCACGTATGAAGCGCGCTGCCGCTGACCGGTTAACTTTGCCATTGATCTTTTGATGATAAGTGTGCGCGGGCGCGCTTTGTAATTGATTGGCCCGGGGGACGGGGAACTCCCACATAAAAAGAGTGCCGGGGGCTGGATAAGGGTGAAAGGAAAGAAGAACAACGAAAAACAAGAAAAAGTACGCGGAACTCGTCATTAGAGAGTGGCTCAATTTATTTTAACCCCGAAGAGTATAAAAATGAAAACCTATTTCAGAACGTCAAATTTGTGCCGATCGACGTGAAATCCCGTCTATTATGTCTAGCGGTCACCTCCCCCCCCCCCCCCCCCCCCCCCCCGCCTTATCGGCCTGATTGGCATCTTTTTATATATTTTTGCCCACAGTTGATTACACATTGTTTACATATGTGCTGAAGGAAGTAAAATTAAGCTTCAGCCTAACAAACATATCAGATGGCAGCTTAATTTAGCCTAATTCGAAAGGCTTTCAACGTTTGCCGCCTCAATTGCCCATGCGATGGAGACAAAAGGCTTCAAAAGCGCTTACATTCACAACAACGACATAACACTGGTACGTTTTCATTTTGAAATAAAATTCTTAATTAGTTCGCGTGTGTATGTGATGATTAATCTACTTAAAGATGAAAGGAAATTGAAAAGCCTGTTAATCGCTCAGCTGTTGCTATCTTAAGGGTTTTATTTTGTTCATTTACCTCGCACCCGTGCCGCCAAAGTTCCAGATAGCTATTCACTGCTGGTACACCTCGCAGATGAAACGATTTCTGCTGCATCCGGTTAAAAAGACCGCCCGGGGTGATTCACCCACCTTTTATTTTTGTTCCGTTCAGCTAGTACGGAAATAAAATTAGATAAACTATATAAAAAAATAAATATGACATTGGCTATAACTGAAAATTTTTAGTTTATTTCGGGCTATAATGTCAATATGTATTTTATCAGTATTACTACTTGTAATTTTTCTGTTTTAGTTTGTTGTGTGTAAAAAAATATATATCTACAGTCGAAATAAAATTGAAGTGAATTAATTAAATTGCAAGCTAATGTAAAAAAAGAAAATATTTTTTGCGGAAGATGTAAGAAGCGGTGGTGGATATAGTTTTCTTGTTTATCAGTATTCAGAGGATTCGGTAGCCTGGAGGATTTCGTACAAAGAAAGGTGATTTAATCATTAATAAAACTGCATATCACACGCTTTTCTCTAAAGTTTTGAGAGCCTAAAAAATTTGAGAAAGAAACTGATAATTTCGTAATGTAAAGGAGTTCGAATGTGGGCGTCGGGGTAGATCTAAATTTCCTGTATAAAGGAGGCTGGCCTGCGAGCCGTTCTAAACTTCAGTTATCAATCAACAGTGACTAAAGCATTAACAACTGACTGTTTCGTTAAAGATGATTGAGAACCACGTGATTTAGAACATTGATTTGCATAAAGGATTAGGAACATTGATTGACATTTAAGCTTTTGTACTTTAGGTCATATTTCAGTCAGTAAATCAATTTCAGAAGAACAAGTCCGTTTTAATTTGCTAACCCGTATCAAGTCTGTTAAGCTAACCTGTATCAGGCTAACCTGTAGCCAACGGCCCGCCACAGAAGTAAGTAGATTATGATTGTGAAATTATACTTTGAGCTATTTTAGAGTCACATCATTGTATGAGAATTAAGTTATACATAGTTACAAAACGATTTTGTATTGTCTTGTTTTTAGATCGAATAATTGCAATTTCAACTTTAATAAACAAATTATACGATTTGTGGTGGATGTTCATCGGCAGTACGTTTCTAAGTGGAACACTGACAAGCAACATGCGTCATTACTAAGACCATTTCTTGCAGCTTAGGTAATTAATAGTCGTTTTCTTTCGAAGAGCAGAGCGCAGGAGGCGCGCTTGAAGGCATGGGGCGATTAAAATAAATTTGAAAAAAACCATAATCAAAATAGTCATCATAGTACCATTATTATCATTGTTTTTTTTATCTGCTTAGGCAGTATCATCGTTTGATCAGATTTTTAAGCAAATTTTATTGCAGGACGCCCTTGTCAACCACGTTTCATGGCTTTAAGACACCTAAATTTGCATTTAAAGAAGATGCCATCCCTTTTATAGTGGAAGTTCGTGTTTTAAACATTTTGTGTCAGTGACACTGAAGCAGAAGAAGTAATATAACTGAAAGGTCCTGTATTCAGGGGTCACTTGATTTCAAGGTTGCAACAAAAACGTAACACTTGAATGCCTGGAGTCGACAAAACACTGAATAGCTAATTAACATATTATATGAAACTTTTGGTGTGCTAAAAGTTCGATGCTGAAGCTTGCACAAAGAGATCGCTAAAATTACTATATTTAAAGTTTCTGCTTCAAACATGCCTGGGCTTCAATTAAAATGGTGGGTCATTCGATTTGGAAGTCCAGGTTTTCGAAGGTTTATACAAATTCTCTTTTTGTCATTTTCTTTCTGCAGAGCTAGAACTGACCCTGCTGTCGTTGTTGCGTATGAAGTCATACAGACTGGGATTCAAATCCCTTAAATGGAACGCGTTCTTTCTGAACGGAAATTTCCGAACGGAATTTCTGGAAATTTTTGGTTAATGGTAAACCGGGTTTCTGTAGCATGAAGCGACTGAGAGTGTTATATATAATAATAATAACAATATTTTAGCAGGGAGCCCACTTCACCAAAAGGTGCTCTTCAGTGGGGCCCTGCATATACTACAAATTAAACTAAAATTAAATAAAAAAACTACACATGATAAAAAAGTAAAAACTAGATTAAAAATACTACTCCCCCCTGGATGGGATGCTAGTCCATCAAGGTGGTACCCATTTATACACCTGGGTGGAGAGAGACAACGTGGAACAAAGTTTCTTGTCTAAGGAAACAACACGACGGCAGAGACCAGGCACAAACCACCGACCTTCAGGTTGAAACGGTCCGACGCGCTAACCACAAGACCGGCGCGCCTCCACCGCGGAAAAATTAATTCAAAGGGGACAGACTTCAAATAAATGTGGCATCTTAACATATCTGAATTTCGTAACTGTCCATCAGTAGGATGCCTAATTTAAAGAAATGTGTGCAATTCCACAATTGGTTTCGGCTCCATCAAATCTTATACCAATTGCAGAACATTTTAGATGGAGCCACCCATAGTGTGAGCACAGTTACTGACAAGACATATTAGTAAGGAAAACAACAATTGCATAAAGGCACTAGGACAGCTCTCCAACGCTGATTTCGATACTTAATAGCGCTCGTTCCGGCGTCGGCGGTAATGAACCCTAAGATATGTACGGCATATAATTTACTGGCAACAAACAATTAAAATGTAAGGCTGGTGCAACGGAAATCAGACAGGCTGATTTAATTTGGGCAATATTTCTTCTACAGGGCCACTAGTAGGTATCGTAGAGTTAAATGATCCTCTGCATTTTAAAGTCTGTCAGTAACATGTAGTACAATGCAAACCGCAAAATATATAAAAGGAGAAGAACTAAAAGGAGATATGTCATGGGAACGCACTAGTATAGAATAGTTTCAAACAAAACTGGACCATTACTTTTTGGTTTGCATTGACGCAAACATGTTTTCTGGCTTTTTAAAGTGACATAGCCCTTAAAGGGTAGTTACAACGGTGTTGAAGATACATGAAATAAATCGAAAATGCCTGAAAACAACTAGAAGGTATAACAACTGGGAAAGGAAGAAGGAAAGAAGAAAAGATTGGCTAAAATATCTCGCACCACTTTCTCAACCACTCAGAAGTAAAACCAAAACCAAAACCAAAAAAAAAAAAATTCTTTATTTTTTACGTGGTCATCCGAGCCACGTGAAGGTCTAACCGTTTGCAGATATCATAGCAAAGGTAGCCCGGCCGAGGATCGAACCCGCGACCTCCACTCAACAGACGAGCTAACCCTGCGGTGCGGTTAAACCCAATTGAAAGTGTTTTCCCGCGCTTGGCGCCGGCTATATGCCTATTTGCTTCGAGCTATGATTGGTTCAACGGATTGTCAGTTTCTGTTGTGATTGGTCAGAGTGATTACTTTGGTTTTGGTATTACGAACCGCTCTTTGATATGAGATGTAATTTCCTATGCTTCTATTCGTTTTCAGCCGTCGATTTTTCCCAAATGGATATTTTAGAGGCTGTTTTTTGTCCCCCATGATTCAAGTATAGGACGCTAACTTCCGCGACTGATAAGACGAAAGCCACAGAAACCTCATAGTAGCGGGGGCTATTCACCGACACCTATATTTATAAATGATGGAATATGCATAATACCGGAGAAATGTAGAGGCTGGCCAAAGCCGAACTGAACGAATATATTTTCTTATTTTAATTTTCGGCCTTCTTTATAGCGAAGACAGAGAAAGGTAACCTTAAAACTGAAAGTGAAAGCTTTCGTTTTCCTGATATCAAGTGACAATATAGTTTTAATATTTGTTTTGTTTCTATTTTTGCATGATTTTTTTCTTTGCATGATCCTGGAAACTGATATTCCGGATAATAAAGGCGAGTTATTTTTTTAGCTGTCTATACGGCTCCATAACATACGCGGAACTGACAGGCTTATCATGTTCCTCTTTTCATGGCGTCAACTCAACAGGAAGACATTTAACTCTAAAACAGCTCTAAATTCTATTAAATGTCATCCTTTCCGTTGTCTCCATTTAAGTTAACTTCCTTATCTACTTGGTCTCCACCGGAAGATCTGTTTTTACCCTACATAGCAAGTAATTTTTTCTCTCGCGGGAATCCGAACAACAAAACACGGGGTGTTAATTATATCCTTTCAAAACTACAACGTTTTAAAAAAAGTTTACAGGAAAAGATTTCATTGCTTAATTAAGTTTATTTAAGACCCCTAAGCTAACAGCAATCGATAAGTTCAATCTGCTTCGAAAATCGAATTGACGGATTCACTAAATTTGTACAAAGTGGCCTAATTATTTGATTTTATGCATATATTTTTGTTCCACTCTTACAATTTGTTATTCATGGTTTCTTTTCATTTTCACATATTGGCTATTATTACTATCAGTCAGTCTAATCAGGGAATTTTTCAATTAATTTCACAAATCTTTTTGTTTCTTGTAAGAAAAACAGCGGGGTTTCTGACAGTGAAGGATTGATTTCACTACCTCTTAGTCACCGTTCGGAGCTTTTGGTTTTTTTGGTTTTATTTTTATATATTTTTTCGACAATAGAAATCTAACATTGTTGGATTATTTGCGGTGTCTTTGAAGGCTTTGTTTTTTCTTAAGGCTTTGGTTTATGTGCCCTGCTGTTCGAAATAAGGCTCATTTAACTAATACATTGATTCCAAGCTGTAAAAAACACTCATTCTATAAAATTAAAAACCTTTCGTGTCAATTCCCAAAACTTGACAAATTATACTTAAAATTTAAACTGAGTGTTTATCAGTGTAAAACAGCGATAAGTGGGAAAAACGTCGGCGAGCGAATTGTTTTGAAAAATATTTACCGTAAAGAGGGGAAACGGTCGACGCACACACAAGTTTTCTTCGTTTGCCGACTTTTTTCTGGATCGGGGAAGCAAAGTTGGCCACAAATCACCAGAAACTCTTGATTTTAGAAGCTGACGAGCCAGCTTTACAAGACCGTAGAAAAAACGGGCTGCTTTTTATAATATAATCTAACGAATGCTGTACGTAACATACCAAACAAGACGCCCTGCCAAGACAGGTGTCTGTCTATCAGCCACGTAGAAGAGAAATTCGAAACCATTTTATTTTATTTGTATAGTATCTTGACTTTTTTGAGCTGACTAAAATTAAGGAAACAAAAAAGGTGAACTTGGCTTATTTAAATGTAAACAGGAACTAAAAGTCATAATACAAGAAACAACTGATATGACCCAAAATTTGAAAAAGCGAGGGTTTTTTTTTTTTTTTTTGGGGGGGGGGGGGGGGGGGGAAGGGTCCGATTTGTTTTGCCTAATTATAACCGAAACTGAAACAAAAATAAAACTACTGGAATAGTCAGAAAAGAAAAACGAGCGAACAATGTAAATTTTCCGATGGAGCTGTTTTAAAATCTTATCTAATTCTATTGCCAGTACCGTCAAATAGCTTCATATTTAGAAAATACTGTGTCTTCATAAAAGACGTCCTCTTCAATACAATTGTAAGTCGCTGCGTAGTTGGCGCAATTATGCACGTGAGGGCAAACTAACTTTTGGCGGGACGTCAAGCTACGAATGCGAGATGCCGAATCGAAGTCGCGAAATGAAAAAAGATCCCGCTACTGAGCTATACAGACTAGTCGTTTTGCCTCGCTCTCGCTGGCACACAGTCGGCCGCCAATTAAAATCACCACAAAGGCTCAAACGAAACGAGCGATAACTTTATTCTAAAACGTTTGTGGGTCGCGTTGTCATATAAAACTGTTAAAAAATAAAACAATTAGGACTTCATGTATTGACAGGGCATCTTCCCAAACAAAAGGTTATAATTATTATGCATGACTAAATTAAAAACGTAACTGTGTTTGCAAGGACCACCGTAACAAAATAGAAGCACCAGATCCTGTAGTAAAGGATCTAATCAGCTGTAAAAATGAAACAGTATGATACAAAAGCAAGGCTGCATGATTAAACGGTACGGAAATTGTATTTGAATCCAATATTTCGAAAGGCACAACCCCCCGGGGGGGGGGGGGGGGTACTCAACAAAGTTTTGTACGGGGATGCTCCGCCCCGAGGTCCAAACCCTTACCCTTTCATATACCGTTTTTGACAGAAAAGGTACTCCTTTCATATACCTTTCATTGTAAATGGTACCCCTTTCATATACCTTTCGTTGAAAATGGTACCCCTTTCATATAGCCTTTGCGTGCGTCTGTTTGATATATTTTGAAAGGCCCTTTTTATAATACTTAAATTGCAGTTTTCCCTACCTTTTTTATGCTTCAACTCGTGTTTTCGCTACCATTTCCTATTCTTCGTGAAATCCCTACCCTTTCACATACTTCAACTCGTGAAATCCCGACCCTTTCATATACCTCCAGCCTCAAAAAGGTACCCCTTTCGGGCGGAGCATCCCCGTATAGCCCACCCCCCCGGGGCACAGCCTTTCTTCTTCAGGGTCTTACAGGTTTTGACTCTATAGGCAAAAAAACGTTACAATTTAAACGTGGAGTTGCAATAGGATACTATAATAATAATAATAATAATAATAATAATAATAATAATAAGCCTACTTAAAACGTAAAAACGTTAAGAAATATAAAGAAACGTTACAATTTGAAATTTGAATAATATACACAAGTGACCTTATATTATAGTAACTTAAAGCAAACATAAGGATACGAAAAGGGAGTATGGAAACTAGAAACAAATGTTTCATCTCTTCTATTTCTTATTATTATTATAGTATCCTATTGCAACTCCACGTTTAAATTGTAACGTTTTTTGCCTATAGAGTCAAAACCTGTAAGACCTGTAAGACCTTGAAGAAGAAAGGCTGTGCCTTTCGAAATATTGGATTCAAATACAATTTCCCAATCGTTTAATCAGCCTTGCTTTAGTATCATACTATGACTAAATTAAGTCGTTTTAAATAATTTGACTTGAGAATAACGGTATCAAAGCATTGATGAAGCCCCCACGGAAGAACCCGCATATAAAAATGACGTGGGGGGAGGGGGGGGGGAGGGAGGGGGGGTGGGTAGTCGGAAAACAAAATAAAAGCAAGTGACACACTCGAACGCCAACCCCGCGGCTTGACCCTAAAAAGTACCAGAAACACGTTTGATGCATGGGCGTGGTTCAAATTGATTTTTTACCCCTTTGAGGTATGGGCATAAACACGTTGGAAATATCTGCAGGGGCCAACGGACAATAAAAAAGCAAATAAGAAGCAAAGGACCGCGAACGAAAATGCTGCTGGTTTACGTAGGATCTGGAGAGATCTAGTCAGCCAAAAATAGAGGTAAAATCAAACAGTAAGCAAGGCTGATACTACGTAGAACATTTAACGCGACAACAACATGATAGAGCCCAAACTGAAAGCCAAAATGCAACCGTGGACATCTGTTTCGACCTGGTTGGGTCTCGTCAGCACGGTGTAGCAGCAAAAAGATAGAAAAACTAGCGCGAAGGCCAATTCTCTACCAGATCGCACGCTTGAATTCGAGCCTGTCCAGATGAAACTTTCCCTGACGAAAAAGTAGGGGTTACAAAGGCAGTTTCTTCGCTACTTGCCAATTTGTGTATTTGGTCCCTGTTTAAAAATTGGCCGTATAAAATTTTATAAGAATATAAAATTACAATATAATATGTTGTCTCTATGCCAATATGTTGTCTCTATGCCAAATTTTACGGAATTTCACCGAACGAATTTCAAGATATTCCAGAGAAAACGGTTTCTATCTTTGTCTCCCACAACAATTACGTCATCAGAATAGGAATTAGCCAAGATCGCTAAAATCACGCGCGAGGTTTGAGCGGTTTGAGTGTTTTTGTTTAGTCGTTTCAGGTGTTGAAGCAAGCACAGATTTCATTTTCTTCAAGGGGTGTATGAGTAGGTCCACATTTCATTCGTACCCAGTTCTCGCGCGGTCAAAATGCCCGATGGAGCCACCTAATTTTACAATGAAAGTCCGTTTTACCGGACGCTAAAATATCAAAATAATCCCAATTAATATGTTGTGACCAGTCATTTTGATATGATCAGCAATGGCTGATGTATGGTCACTTTTAGTGAGGGCCTTGAAATGTTGAAGTTACGATGAAATAAAATATTCAAGTTACGACGGCCTTTAATAAACAAGAGTTTATAGGAAATAACTAGCTAATCAAGCAAGGCTGACTGTACAACTGGGATTATGTATATCCATGTCCAATATGCTGTGCCTGACGAAATATTTATACTTAATAGGCTAAATAGTTGAACAAAAAAGTTCAAAAAACTGCGTGGCTGTTGTGACACAATAAATAATGGAAAATGTTAATGTAGAAAAGTGCCGAAAATTTGAAAGTTTTCAGAAATTTTAAATAGAATTTTAATTTTTTTTATTTTTTATTTTTATTTATACTTAATCTCATTGGATTATCAATTTTCTTAGAAAATCCCAGTTGTACAGCCAGCCTTGCTTGATTAGTTATTTTCTTAGAGGTACCAATCAGTAAATCAACACATGAACCGACACTTCGACAATTTTCGAATACGTTCTACTCTTAAAGGGACATTGTTCCGGATGAAATATCGTGTTTTCATGATTATGGCCAGGAGCTTGCTTTAAGCTTGCTTTATTATCTTGAAATTGGAAGAAACGATCGCCAAAAGTGATAGAAGCAAAGAAATATGAACTAAACAGACAAAATAACGGCTAGAAAAGTCAAAATTTCACAAGAATGACAAGTTTGATTTATTGACAGGCGGTCAATAAATCAAATTTCATGAACTGTAATCCACTTCAATCCCTGCAATCCTGCACCTTATCTCCAAACTACTGCTTTCGTTTTGCTCTATAGAATCTTTTTATCCAACTAAGTTGTATATTTGGTGGCATTTGGCGATATAACGTGGAAATAAGCTAAGCGAAAATTTGTAGTTATCATAAATCTCTATTCTATATATAGTTCGTGTCATATTTTTTTTTCAGCTCAATACCCTAATGGTACCGCGATAATTCTAACGGTAATGTCATTTTATATTTTAGTAGCCTAAGAGTTATCACTCTGCAAATTTTAATCCCTAAAAAACACGACGAACGGCAGGCCAGTCATTTTTAAATGGAGTTCCCCCCCCCCCCCCCCCCCCCCGGGGGGGGATGAAGCACGATTAGTCAATTCATAGAGCTTCCTACCATAATCACGTTGAGATGAAGGAATAAGAACTGGCTTATGATCGAACTAGTTTTATCCAGGCCGACCAAATTTACAAGTCGATCACTATGGGAGACCTAATTATCTAATTTCGAAATTCACCAATTATACCCTGCGACTCACTAGTCAATATTGTCCAGACGGACTAAATTATTCTAAAGGACCAAATTATTGTCGGCATAAATTATATTATAGCAGTGTAAATCGGTGATACACATCCTATTTTTCTTTTTCATTGAATTTAATGATTTGGAATAAGTCCTCCCTCTCTCTATTAATCCCTACCGTTTTTGAGGCCTATATATTGAATCTGGCCTTTCAAATCATCAGCTACTGTACATTGAAGTACTTAGGGTTTTCTCGTATACAGCTATTTCAATTAACGTTGTCGGATGAAAAAGCGAAAAGCCAAGACCGCAATGTAGTATGGGACTTTTATGCAATGGCTATTAACAACTACCCATACTAACTTGCGGTCTTGGCCTTAAGCTTTCATCCGACAACGTTAAATGAAATAGCTGTATACCCCATTTAACCTGAAGGGGTGCTTACCATTTACATGGAAAAACCAGAATTTCTGGTGAGAAAATCAAATGGTACGTACCATTTGGAAATGGGTTGTTGGTTCTGGTGATCCATTTTTTCCACTCTTTGTAATCTTTCCAGCTGATGTGGGTTGCATTTTTACTTTTTCCTTCTTCCACAAGGTCAAAGTCATTTAAAATTTATGCATGAAATTTCCAACAACATCGACTGCAACTCTAAAAACGTCATCTACATGATACAACGCAATCGTTGCCACAAACGGTACATTGGTGAAACCAAACGACGACTTAAGGACCGTTTTAACGAACACCGCAGAACAGTTGACAACCAAGCTAACATATCTAAGCCCACTACAGTATCAGAACATTTCCTCACTAGCGACCATTCAGCTAAAGACATAACACTCATTCCACTCGAACTTATTCATTCTAATCGTGACGCTGTACGCAAAGCAAGAGAAGCATATCTCATCGATAGAGGTAACACTCTTGAACCTCTAGGAATTAATAAACAAGATGAAATGTAATACCTTTATTTCCGTTTATATCTACTTCTATTTATATGTTGCATGTTCTTCTTTTTTCATTTCAAATCTCTTTTGTAACGGCTTTTTAAGCTTTATATCTTCAACGGTTACTTTTCCATTGTATTATATGTTATCATAGCATTATATTGCACGCTATACTCAAATTTAAATTGTAACGTCCTAGTTTACCCATAGTCATTATTTGTAATACCCTGAAGAAGAAAGGCCGTTCCTTTTGAAATATTGGATAAATTACATTATATTCCTTCACTGTCGAATCAGCCTTGCTTTTTTTCGTTTATTACTATTATTTATAGCTGATTAGATCCTCAATTTGGATCCGGTACTTCTGTTTTGTTACGTTGGTCCTTGCCTTCAAAATTGCATGAAATTTCCAACCCGCTGGGTCCTGTAAATGGCAAGAACACCAGATAACATAATAGTGACAAGTGTTTGCGCTTACCAATTATTTCGAAAAATCGCCATTCTGGTCCCCGGATCTCGGGGGGACTCCCATATAAAAATGACGAGGGTGCTCGTCGGAAATTTTCGAAAAGCACCCTAAAAGGTACCAGCCTGTTGTTTGATGGGCGTGGCTCAAATGAATTTCCAATTCTTAAACAGCACATGTCATATTCTGTCTTATCATATGACCCGTACGGCCCAGCGAACCTATTCTTTGCAAAACCATTGATGTAATTCCCATACGAGGGCCGTACGCATTTGCGCGAGCGGGGCTGGAAAAAACCGTACGCGGTACCTTTTAGGGTATTAAGCCGAACAAAATATCATACTTATTGACTAAGTTAGGTCGGGCCGGATGGGAAAATATTTGGCTCTCGGTCATGGCGCACGGACCTCGCTGCGCTCGGTCCGTACGTCACGACCTCGAGAGCCAAATATTTTCCCATCCGGCCCTCCCACTTAGTCAATAAGTACATAATATTTTTTCGCCTTAATACCCTAAAAGATACCGCGATAATTCCAACGGTGGTCATTTTGAATTTTAGCACCCTGAGAGGTACCAATATACAAATTTTGACCCGCAAAAGGTATGACGAGCACCCCTGTCATTTTTATATGGGAGTCCCCCCGGGCCTCAGAGCGCTCATTTCGTTTGGTCAGCGGCTACACTTTAATGACACAACTTACCAACATTTCGCGAGGCTTTACTTTCGCCATTTTATAGCTCCTGTGAAAACTTGGTAACTTAATTAAAAGCATGGACTTGTTTGGACATATTGCCATTTAGCTGGACTGTAAGACGATGCCTTTCTTTTTTACGTGAATTATCGAATTAATTACGGCATACCGAACGCGCGCGGATAATTACTGGACTAAAGAGCGCGTGAGCCTCGCCGAAGTAATCGCGAGTATTAAATAGAGTCGAACTAATCTCGCACCCAGATCATCGACCATCAAGCACGACTGAGATATGCAAGTACAGGATATGAACAGTCGATCCTTTCCATGACGGCCACATTTGGGACAGTAGAGAGGTGGCCATGGAGGGAGGTAGAGGAACCGATATGACACAGCACTCCGAAGATAAGTAAAATCACAACAACAAACCAATGATGTGTGCCAGATCTTTTGCAGACCTGGATAAGTAAATTAGTATTTCAGATACTTTAAAATAGACAACAGACTGATCTCAACGGCAACGTGAAGGAAAAGGGAACAAAATAATGACACAAATAATCCGAGTCGGGGACTCAGAATTTTTTCCTTTGTCCCTCGCTCGCTCGTGACATGATGAGTGTTACATCTTTCTCATTTTCATTTACCATCTTTCTTTATTTATTAAATTTCTTTAACTTGCAGAACAAACATGCGTGTAACATGGCTCTTGCAATTTGTTTCGCCACACTCTTTCGTCATTTTTCAACCAACGCATTTTTTTTGCGTGACAAGTTGCATGGTGATTTAAACGTGTAACATTGTACCTGCACCTTGCAACAATTCTTTTGCGAGACAAGCTCAGCAAGAAAAATTGTTACGTGTAACAGTACCTTAAACCTGTTGTTACACGTAACAATTTTCCGTGCAACTACTTATCTCGCAAAAAAATTGTTTCAAGTTACACGCATGATTTTTACATGTAACACCCCCTCGTGTAACTGAATTTTTTTTAAGTTGAAAAGTTGAATCGTTTTCTACTTTCTGCAACAAATTTCTTCAAGTTGCACAACAAAAATGCGTGTAACGTGGCTGTTGCTGTTGCAACTTTCAACTAAAGGTCAACTTACGCAGTTTTTTTTTTTCGCGAGACAAATTGAATGACAATTGTAACGTGTAACATCGCACGTACAACTTGCAGCAATTTTTTGCGAGACAAGTTTAACAAACGTTTGGTTATGATCATGAAAGCGGCATAGTACGTTGATAGACTAACCTTTGCATTTTCGCGACGTTTGACCGTATTTTTAAAGTTTTTACAATATCTATTTTTTTATCCTTAGTTACACTTTTATAGCATATTTATTTTAATTGGCTACACATGGTACTTTTGTATCCGCTGATCCATTTTGTAGGATAAATAAAGATTATTAAATTAGAATGAATTGATACATCATTTTGCTCGAAGAAGCTTAATACTAATAAAATGTACCAAAAGTACTGATATATTCACTGCCGCATACCGTATTTATTCGATTAAACGCCGCCCTCGAATAAACGCCGCACTTGAGAGCAAAAATATTAATAAACGCCGCCCTCGAATAGATGCGCGTTTATTCGAATAATATACTCAAAAGTGAGTACAGTAATAATCTAGTTTCAGCAAGCCTAAAAATATTATTTTCCTTGATTATAACAATGTTTATCAGTGCATTCAAAGCTCTGAGGAATATAATTGAGTGAACTTTATTCTATGACATGCATCGCAATCGTTAAAACGCAAAGTGAGAACGATAAAGTAAATGACATTTCAGACAAACTGACTGAAACATGTTTCTGTTTTTAAAAATTCAAACGTTCAGTTGCTATTGTCTTTAAGAAATAAATTTGATTTTAAATAAACGCCGCCCTCGAATAAACGCCACCCTCCGATAAACGCCGCACCAAAATCACGAAAAATTTAATAAACGCCGCGGCGTTTAATCGAATAAATACGGTAACACAATATTTACCAAATACACTTTCCGGTCGATATGTTAGAATGAATCTTCGGTAGGAAGTTTATATTAATCGCTTTCCGCCTACATGTAAATGGCAGCACAGGTTTTACAATTTTGGACGTCTGACTTTGTAAAGAAGTTTACGTTGTAATGTTTGACCCTTAACTGATTTTTTGCGCTTTTAAATTGTGATATATTCTATTTGTGAGCTTTAAAAGATGCAATATTGTGTTGTGGTGTGGGTATTGTTGTTTGTATCTTGAACTTCGCAACATCCGCATTTACAATAGCTCAGGGACGGACCATTTAATTTGTGTGTGTGTGTGGGGGGGGGGGGGGTTGGGCAATTACCAAAAAAAATTCCTGCAGAAGAAATTTAAGAGAAAAAAAAATCGTGCACAAGAAAGCACGTGAAAAAAAATTAAGCATTGTGGTAAAAAAAATTCTTGCAAATAGTGATGCTGAAAAAAAAAAAATCATACTCGGAAGAAATTGCCCAACCCCCACCCACAAAAATTAAATGGTCCGTCCCTTACAATGTACTTGCAGTCATCAAGATCTGTCAAATGTCATTTGGTTGCCATGGAATCATACTGCAATCCGATCCGACTTGCCACTACTTCGTGTAAGATGCGGACCGTCGCGCGAGGAGAGCACTGGCAATTAAAGATGGGTTAAATATGCGTTCAATATGGTCGAAATGAGTGAAGTTTTAATGGAAAGGAAAGTAGATTATAGTCAGGTGAGTTGCGAAAGGATGTACGTTAGTTGGTGGTGTAAACTGAGCAAAAAACCGGCATAATTCATGAGGGGCAACCCAGGTATGTTCTGCTTTACCTCTGTACTACGCCAGTTTACAGCTCTGTTATTCGTTGTTTTTAGCTGCGAATAAGCTTATTTTTGTGGTGGTAATATGTGTTTAGAGTTTGGAAGTCATCGGAAGTCATTGTTTCTTCTTTCCGGGTGCTTTAAACGACGATAAAAAACAATCGTCGCTTGCGATCTTGTGCGATCATTCAAACATTGTTTTGTATGGTTTCGAGAAGTCGTATCTTGGAAAGCTCCGTTCCCTAGCGTACATGTAGATGAACTTGTAACAGATGCATCTTCACTTTCGCCCCAGCTTTTTTCGTTTATTTTGGTTCTTTATCAGATATCGGTCTTCCTTGCTAACGATAAATAAATGTATACAGCACAAGCTTGTGAAGACTATATTGCGGCTTTCATTTTCCCGATCGGTGTTTTACAAATTCGCGTGATTGATCTAAGCTTATGTTTGCTTTTTGAAGAATATGTATTTAGAAATGTCATAAAAGCTTCACAATATACAGACATGCAATTTTTAATGATCAGAAAACCCTGAACGGTTATTTTTTGGTTACGTTGAAAATCTTCTCACATTTGTCTGTAAAAGGGTTCTAATATTTTTTGTTGACAAGACAAACGTTGCTCTCAATGTTATTTATGTCTTTCTGTCACACTGTCTTTGCAAGAATTTGACAGGGTCGAGAGCATCGTTATTGTCTTGAAGCCATTATACTGTTCTATTTTTCGATGAACGTCGACGTTTAATAAGTTCTATAGACTTAAAAGCAATAGATTTGATTATAATAGTAACTAATAGTGATGAAATCCACTTTCCCACAGTTGATATACTAAAGAATGTTTTGTCATGTTAATCTTTCAACACGGCTGTATTGGGCACTCTTGATCTGACAATCTGTCAAGGGTATAAAAGGTTTATTATCAAGAAAAGACCTGAAATTTGAATTAAAAAGCATCATTGCAAGTTTAATTCAACTTATTTATGCACTTTTGGATGTGCATTTTGCCTGAAGTTTTGAAAGTAATCTAATAAAATGATTTCTCGTGATTTATTTCAAATTAAACCATGGAATTTCTAAGTTGAATTAATTTTATGGAAATCTTAAAGTCTTCTGTGGCAAGTTGATGAGACAGATCTTGAACAAAAGATTGTTTAAGATAGGAGGATGTCAAAATAACAAAATGGTAAGAAATGTTGTTTTGTTTTGGGG